>KN714658.1:911491-1286124 GCA_000812005.1 Coccomyxa sp. LA000219
GATGGGTGCTGGGCATGGGACCCAGCTGCGACATTCGCTTCTGCCGGAGCTCAAGGCTCTGCAGACGGTGAGCCCGCACGAGATTGCTCTCCTCCTCGTTGAGCTCAAGAGCGGCCAACTGGTGGTCTATGTACTTCAGGGACTCCATGGTGTGCGAGGTACTCATAGCCATGCCGGCTTTATGTTCGCGGGAAGACAGCTGCGGGGAGGACAGGACAACCCTTTTGAAGGGGGCTATGATGCAAGCGCTCAAGGGAGCAGAACATCAACAGACAGGCCGGGCAGGGGAGAATCTTCTGCTTCTGCAGCGAATGTCAATATCGCGCGATCATTCAATAACCGGGATGGCTCAGCCTAAGGCTGAACATCAAAAATACAGTTCAGGCATTCTGAACAGCTGCAGCAGCTTTCTCAGGCGGAACCGCGCGCCGTCCATGTCCGATCTCATGCAACCCGTGCTAGGCTGTGTCATCCGAGCGTCTAAAGACCTGTATGCCGGTTCATTATCATTCTGAGGTAGAGATAAAAGAGCAGCAGACATTGCCTATGCTGAAGATGAGTGGCCATTTTGTTCAGGCGCCCAGCACTGGGTGTATGCAGGTAGGGACAGCCAACAGGGCTGCATGTGAAGTCATGCCCCTACAATGGTGCAGTCCATCTGCCAAGATGACTCCTTGGTCTGACCGCGGCCGCGACAGTATGGATGCATCGGGTGTAATTGCCCAACAGCTTTTACAACAGCATAGCAGAAAACAGAAATTGCAAGCTTGTACCCAGGCGTTCAGGCATGAGCAATCACAGCAGAGTATGCATGCGCAAGACCAGCATGCAGCCTCAGGCGCACTAGCGCAGGACTGTCACTTCCCACAATGTCTACTGTGCGCCTTCATCGCTCTCCTTCAGCTCGGTCAGCCAGGATGAGACGTCCTTGATGGCTTCTGTGTCATTGGTTTTGTACGCCCATGTCTCCAAGGCCTGCCCTGAGACTATCCGCAGCTCGTGCAGATCCATCAGCATCCGCCGCAGCAGCCTGCACAGCACAGCAGGTGCTGAGCGCAGCGCGCATGGTGCATGCTGCACACATCCTGTTCAGGGCGCAGCGCTCTGCTGGAAGCAGAGCAAAGGCTCTTGTATAGGCATGTATTTCATCCAGATGTGCATGCAGGCCAGACCAGGCAGGAGATCTGGGTCCGTACCCCTTTGGACTCTTCCTGTCCTTGTAGACATTCTGAGCGCCCGTCACCATGGCCTCCTCTCGCTTGCTCTCATTGGCCACGAACGTCAGTAGCAGAGGAACAAAGTCCGAGTCAGCGCTGAATACGGGCTTGCTGGGGTCCTGCAATGGCAAAGCGATCATGGTCAGCTTCACACTCTGCTGTTTGGGCAATGCCTAAAGTGGAAACAACCCCTGATCTGCCCCACCATACCAACAAGAAGGGCCAGTCCATGCTACAAAGCAGACACATTCAAAAAGGGTAGTGTTGAAGGTGGGCCTGTCAGAGCTCTGGCGGCAGATGTTGCCATTGAATGTGAGTGAAAATGGACTCACTGGAGATGGGCCAAGCATGTGGGCAAACAGTTGCATGGCCAAGAACTCTGCAAATTCTGGCGCATTTGCTGCGTCTCCAGAATGCTCTCTTATCCAGTCACCAATGTCTGCTGCAGACTTGCCCTGCAAAAGAAGTCATTTAGACACATGGCACTGCATCCAACACTGCTGACCTGGTATTTTTCAAACAATAAATGTGCACTGATTGGCCAGAATGATCACTACTGTGACGCGAGTCTCTACCTATGCCTCACGGATAAGGACACTGTGAAGGGGTACACACCTCTGCTAGAGCAGCTGGAAGGAAGCTCTGGATCCCCTCCATAGGGTACAAGCTCTGGAGGCCATTCTTATTGAGGATCTCCTGAAGCTTGCCCTGGTCGTTCTGCTCAAACTGCAGGGCCAGACCATATTAGATATGCATAACAGCAGAGCTGCAATAATGGATGTGCATGCTGGAAGACCTGAATGCCGTGTGGATGCGGAGCAGAGCGCTTGCCTTGGGCGCAAAGTCTAGCAGACTCAACCCTGTGGCAGTCCAGGCATCCCTTGCGGCGGTGGCTCCCTTGTCAGCCAACAACCTCTCCAACAAGGCTGTGACAACCTTCAGGCCCTCGCCGCTGTCAATCAGCGCTGCGAGTAGCACGAATTGTGGGCTATCAGCACAGGGACGCCTTTGTACACAATCAGCGCTTCAGCCATTTGTGTCAGCTCTGTGAGTTTTGAGGCTGAGGCATATTTAAAGGTCGAGAGAGGAAACACGGCATGCTGCTGCTTGCACAGGGGGATGCGCGACATGCTTGGATGTACCTGTGTCCTCATCCTGTCCACGTTCAGGATCTTCCTCAGATTCTGCCTTGAGCACATGCTCAGCCATCTGCTTCAGGTCCAGCACGCCTTGCGCCACAAGAGCACCAATGGCCTTACCCACCTGCATGCATGACTCATGGTTCGCAGCGTGACAGAAGCATTCAGCTGCCATTGACTGGACTATGACGCTAGGCGTGCCGCACGGTCTACCTGCCATCCATCTCATACCTGGTAATGCAGAGGAAGCAGCTGTATCCAGTAGCTGACCCGCTAAAATGCACCACAGAAGGGGCAGCTGTGCGTTGAGCAGGAGCTCAGGATGCATGGCACTGATATTCTAGCTACAGGTCTTACCAGCTTGGGGGCAAAAGGCACATCGATGTAGGTCTGATCCAGGTTGTCTATGACAAGCTTGAGGCCTGCCTCCAGGTGCTCTGCTGTCAGATGAGTCTCGTCCTGCTTTCTGGCAATGACGCCTAGCATGTCCTGCAAATGGAAACCAGGAGAGTCAAGGAAGACATAAGTACAAAGCCGCAGGGTAGGCAGCTACGTCGTGCAGTGTCTACCCACATACAGGACAACAGGCACTGTGACACACAGGCGCGGTGGTGGAGCTCCATGAATACACAGACGGCCACGGACCACAACGGAAACGTACCACCAAGCCGTCTCTGTCAATGCCCTTTGATCCAAAGGTCCCATTGAAGAAGCCCTCGACCACCGTTGCCATATCTGTGCGAGCAGCACTGAGCTCCTGCATCAATAGCAGCACTGCTGAGACAGCCTGCTGTCGATTGGAATAATGTCAGGGACCTGTCTGCGCATGCATGTTCAAGCAAACAGCACGCAGTTCCGACGCAGAGCATTTAGAGCAGGTCACTAATTCTGCATACCTGGAGGCTAAGAAACAGCTCCGTGGGGTCCTTGTTGGTCAGGTATTCCTCTACCAGGGTCTTGGAGCGCAAGGCTATCTCTTCTGGAGACAGCTCCTTGACTTCCTCAGCAGGGGGTGCTGGCGGAGCCGGAGGCGCCGGAGGTCCTGCTGCTGGGGCAGCTGCTATGGCTGCAGGCTCCCTTGCAGGAGATGGCGTCCTGTACGCATGTCTAGAATTATGTGCAGGCTGATCATGATAAGGCGCATATTTTCAATGTGCACTGTGACCTACCTCCCAGCCACACCCACCCATTGACAGCAGCATAGAGACCGTGTGCTATTTATGACGTCTCAGTTGAGGCCTACAGAACAATTTTCCAGGAGGGGTAGATAAGCACCTGATGCCGCTGCCGCGAATGCCTGCGCCCGCCCCAAGCGCCCCAGGGCCGCCAGGCCGCAGGGAGGGCATGGCGGGCTCCCGGGCAGCACCGCCGCCCGGCCGGAGCGCATTGTCCTTGGCAAGGTACTCATAGCTAGGGGCTCTGTTCATCGCCCTGATGGGGCCATCTACTCTGTCATCTAACCTGGATCTCTCTGGCCGCCTGCGCATGCGACAGCCTCAGGACTTCCAGGATGATGGCTCATGTGATCCTGCGGAAGCAAATGACGGCCAGCTTCTCTGGTCGCTGATCAATGGAATGGGCAGAAGACAAAGGTGGAAGCGCACATGGGCATCGCAGGGCGATCAGGCAGGCGGTCTCTGCGGTCCCGCCTGTCAGGGGGCGGAGCCATCCGTGCGCGCTGCTGCTCCATGCGTGCCTCTTTGTGGATGTCCTCAATCCTCTTGGGACCCTCGACCTTCCTTCGAGCCTGCCAGCCTTGCTTTTCCCTCAGGTCAATGATGTCCTGCGTTGCAGAAGAGACATGTTCAGTCCATTGTGAGCAATCACAGTGTCAGACCTAAGACAGAACCCTTGGCACCTCGAGCCTACAAATCCTCAGGACATGCCATACGGCTATGCAGTGGAGGGACAGGGCTTGCAGGGGCTAAACGCCAGACGCGCATCTTGCCTGAATCAAGAAGCGATGCCGCGACTCAAGACTCTTTGCCTCCTTGACCTTGAGCAGGCGAGAGAAGTAGGCATCCATGCGCTCAGACCCCTTCTTGCTGGTGCCGGAGTCCAGGAGATGGCCAATCGTGCTCATCAGCTTACACAGGCACTCCACCTCCTCGGCCTTGGGGTTCTCAGTCTGGAGTCAAACAACTTCTGTCAAGCCTTGCACATATATGGCAAGTGCAGATCATCTCTTTGCTTACAATTTCCACCCTTGGGAGGCACATGTACGCTGCCTCACTGTTTGCTCTGGTGGCCAAGCAATGGAGGACGCATACCTCCGTCAGCAGCTCAGTGATGCATCCGTGCATGATCTTCTCTGTCAGCATCCTATGTTGGTACAAGTTTCCAATGAACTGGATGTTTCCAAGGGCTCTCCGGCGCCCCTGCAATGCATCAGAGGCTCAGGAAACACTTCAAGATGTTCCCATGGACTTTAATTAAATATTGCTTGGTGAGAACTGCTTGAGCATGGTGCCGTACAACACCCTTGTGCAAGGTAGGGCATGCTGTGCAAGTGCAAGGAGGGCACACTCAGAGATGCTTGTGTCAGACCTTGAGCTCGCGCTGGGCTGCTTCCGCGTCCTCTCTGGCCTTCTGCTTCTTCTCCTCAGCCTTCACCTGCTTCTCGGAGTCTGTGATCTCACCGTCTTCCCGCTCATCCTCCTCGGCCTTGCCATGAGCCTGCAGCCATATGACATGCGTTGCCACAGCGCACCATGCTGGCGTAAGGAGCAGTCCAATGAAGCATAAGAGGGATGGGGCTCCCCAAGAAGTCATGCCCTGTGCTAGATGATATGGGGAGACATGAGTCACCCTGCGCTGGTCATGGCTAAGCGCAAGCGCTGCAAGCCGGATACTGGGAATGAGGACCTAGTATGAGCTTGATTGGATGCAAGGAATTCACCTTAGCAGCATCCTCTTCTTGCTGGCGCTTCTCACGCGCCTCGACAGCCCGCATGGCAGCACCGCCCTCCTCAAACTCGGACTGGCACTTGTTGAGCAGGACGCGGCGGAACTCCACATCCTCCTCCTTGCCATCCTCATCCACCACCTTGAAGCTGGGCAGGACCTGGTTGAGGTCGTAGCAGAGGCGCGCATATATCCCGGAGAAGTTGGGCTCGCCCAGGGCTTTGTCAAACACCTGCGCAGCACCAGCATGGTCAGGAATGGACCTCCTGGCTCAGCAAGCGTGTACACAGCTGCCTGCAAAGACCTCTGCAAGCTCTTTGTCCATGGATCCTTCATGACAGCACTGCTCAAAGCTCAGTGCAAATCACATCAGACTCCATACCCCGGTCAAGGCATGGCCAGTGCACCAGGACTGGAAGGATGGAATGCTTCAATGTTCATGTCACAGTCATACGTCTTACCTGGTCAATGAGGCCCTTGAGCGTAGTCTCTGAAGTGATGCCCACTGCCTCAATCTTGTCCTTGATTGTGGCGTAATTGTCCAGGGTCAGCTTGTTCAGCAGAGACTTGAAGTCCTTCTGCCGCTTCTCCTCCTCAGGATCTTCACTGACAAGCGCCCCCAGCTGCACAGTCGCGATTGTGCATATTCAGGCACCTTGAGCTAGTATAGATAAGTCTGCCTATGAGCACAGATGCTTCAAGTCTCGCACAAGCACACTCGGCAGTAACTGAGAGAGGCATTGCGGCGCAAGCTCTGGGATGGGCACTTAAAGTTCATTTGGGCTCAGGCGTCAGGGGCTGACCTTGTAGGCATTGTCTGTCTTGTGCAGGGACGGAGCAGGTCGGCCATAAGCGTGCTGCGGACCACCAAAGTTGGCACCAGGGGGTGGGGGTGGAGGCTGCAAGCCACGCGCCCACTTTGCGCCATCTATGCCAGAGCCTCCGCGAGGCGGACCACCCCTGCCACCTCCAGGGACCGGAGGTCCCATCGTGCCTCTGCCCATGCCTGCATTACACCCCCACCTCAGCCCAAGCAGCGTTGCGTCAGGGAAAACAGACCTGATACCTGTGTCAGGGAATCTGAGAGCAGGAGTGATCAGGCCTGCCTTGGGAGCGGAATTATCACAACGCATAGCACACTTGCCAGGCAAGTTCTGTCCTTGCCCAGGATGCCTGCTTGGGCTTATGTCTTACGGGTAGGAGCATACAAGGCCGAGCTGAATGCGCACCGGGAGGGCCTGCGGGTGGGGGCATCATGGTTCCCCGGTCCCAGCGGCTGGTATCAGCAGCAGGAGGCCCGCCTGGACCCACTCCTGGTGGGCCGCCATGGGCAGGCCCCATGTGAGGGCCGCCCCTGGGCCCTGCCCGCATGTCAAAGCCGCCCGCAGGTCCTGCACGGCCGCCTGGAGGTCCTCCACCGCCTCCCTCCCGCATCAGTATCCCGCTGCCCCCGAGGCCATGTGGCTCCTCCTTGTGCGCGTCTTGCAGCGTCAGGAGCCAGTCCCTTGAGTATGCCCTGCAAGATAGCTGCGCGTGAATAACCACAAAATCTGGCAGACAGGACCCTCAGGCCTGCAGCCGCCTGGAACAAGGCGAAGAGCAAGCTCTGGGGACAGATGTGACTCCTCCTGTGCAGTGGGGGCTATGCACAGGGCCCTTCTGTGTTGGCACACTGCACCACTGCATCGCTTCCAAACCTCCGAGATCTTGCATGTGTGGTGTGGAGCCTCACTTCTTGTTGCTGGCGGAGGTATCTGCTGTAGACGCCTTGAAGGCAGCGGCCTTGGCAGCACTGGGTGTTGTCATGCCCTCAGCAACAGTCTCCCAGTCATCAGCCTCGCTGCTTTGAGCCTGCACAAGGACAAAGCCTTCTCAGCAAAGTCACATGCTTTCTCAACTGATGTGCAGGAGCCATCATCCCACGAAAACTTATGCCTGTCCAGGCCATCACCGCTGATACTTGGGGTCCTATGATCTCTGGCATCCATTCCCATCACATCAAGCGAGTTCTTGAGGTCCTCCGTCAGGTTGCACGCGTACCTTTTCAGGAGAAGGGGCTGCAGGCTTGGCAGCTGCCACAGGAGCCTGCTTTGGCGCCTCTTTGGCAACTTCGGGTTGGGGCTCAGCAGGTGTGGGCTTAGGCTCTAGATAGGCGTCCAAGATGTCGCCCTTTGGACCCTCAGCATCGGCCTTATTCAATGCAGCTTTTCGTTTGGCCTTAGCACTGGGCACAGGAGCAGTAGGCACGCTGGACACTGGCTCTCCCACTTTCTTCTCTGCAGACTCTGCAGACACACGGCATGCGATGAGGACTTGTCCCCCGCCTTCATGCAAGTCTTCAACACCATGTGGGCTTCCTTATCGTTGCTGCGTAGCATAGCACATACTGATGGCCTCCAAAAGAGCACTGAGTCAGCAGCTGAGGAAGAGGCAGGGTTCAGCAGATGGCAACTTGAGGATAGCCTACAGCACTGTATGATGGTGCCAGTGACTCTTCTCTATCCAAATGGGGACCTCACCTGAGGACTTTGCATCTGTGATCGCCTCTTCCAGCTCTGCAGTAGCGCCTGCAGCTGCTTGGAGACCTGTGCCCTTCTCCTTCACAGGATGTTCTCCAACATCGCCGTTGTCAGTGGGCAAGGTTGTCAACTCGTCTGCTGTTGGCTTCGGCTTTTGCTCATCTGTTGGCTCCTCAGAGCCCTTGCCTGCTTTGCCAAAGCACTACCTCAGATCACGAGGCAGTATTACCCTGACACATGACGCCAGGATGACATGGATTCCCTCTGAGAGACCATAAGCTCTCACTGAGGATGACTCCCTTATAGAACCCCTGGAGAAGTCTGCTCTTCAGCTATTGTCGTCTGAGAGAGCGCAGCACTCACAAACCTAGCAAGCATTGACAATGGCCACTGTGTGGCGGGGCGGAGGGATTTATCCTTGTTGAGATGCATCCCAAAGAGGCTTGCAATGCATAGCATCGTGAAGCACACCTTGAGGCTCAGATGGAGGAGCTGAGACGGAAGTTGGCTCTGCAGGGTCAACCTTCTTCTCAGCAACTGGGTCAAGCACTGCAGGAGGGGCTTCCTCCAGTTTTGGGGCGGCCTCAGCTGGGACAGCTGGTGGAGCTGGGGCTGCCTCTGGCTCGACTGGTGCATCGAGTGCCGGCTGTGCACTTGCTGCCTCTGCAGGTCCCGGCTGTGCAGCATCTTCCTCAGCGCGTTCCGGCTGTGCAGCGTCTGCCTCAGCAGGCGGCGGTGCAGTGACTGGCTCAGCAGAGGCAGTTTCTGTTGCTGCCTCAGCAGGAGGTGCTGGTGCTGCAGTCTCTATGCTGGGCTCGGCACTTGCCTGCTTGGGCTCCTCAGCTGGAGGCAACGTTGGTGCTGCAGATGTCACATGGAGCGCTGCTCCCTCCTTAGCCTGCACATACTGCAGGCAAGATATCAGACCACGTTTGTTTATCTTCCTGTTGCGTGTGTGTGACACAGTACCAATACAGAGCTTAGACCACCCCTCAGGACAATCATCTACAAGCTCAGATGTGAATAGTTTAAAGGAGCAGGCCGCACCTTCAGGGGCTCCTGTGCAGAAGCAGGTTGTGCAGCAGGCTGCTCCTTGACAAGTGGCTGCTCCTTGACAACTGGCGCATCCTCTGCCTTAGACGCGGCAGTGGGCTTAGGCAATGCTGCGGTGTCTGCTCCCTTGCTTTCATCAGAGGCCTCCGGAGGAGGTGCAGCTGTAGCCTTTTCTGGCCCTGCAGAGACATACAGCTTCTTGTGCAATGCAGCTTTCTCTTTGTTCGTGGTATGCCGCATGGATCTGGGAAGGCCATACTAGGGTACACCCAATGACAGAGCGCATACATGTATGCCCTTGATGCAAAGCATTGCACAAGGGTGTTCATCATGGGCAGCTTAAGAATGAAGCCGTACCTGTGGCAGGGCCTGTATTGTTTTGCATGGCATCAGCAGTCTCTGTTGGAGCTCCCACAGGACCTTTGGCAGGGGACCCTGACTCTGCTTTCTGGGTGACCTGTGGCTGCTTGGCAAGGCCCTCTACATTGGCAGTGGCACCATTGACCGCTTTGGTGGGCTTGCTCGCCTCCAGCGTGGCAACGCTGAGAGAATCTGACAAAGACTCTTTCTCTTTCCCAGGAAGAGCAACACTTGGTCTGAGGTCTCCTGGAGATGGCTTTGCTGATCCAGGCACCTAGCATCAACAACAGGCACAGTGTGAGCAGTCCGAAAAGGATGACACCACCAACTCAGATAGTTGGCACAGACAGTGTGCACCTTCCCAATGCTAGTACAGCAAGTCAGGCAAAGCAGGGGGGTGCATAAGCCCAGATTGTATGACAAGCCTTGAGGATGTGTGCTCACGTCACCAGGTGTTGCGCTGGAAGGAGACGGCTTTGGCAGAGCCTGAACTTTGCTGGGCACCGGCTTGGGTGAAGCCCTTGTCTTACTTGCCTCAGAAAGCGATCTTGTGGGCATGGCCTCAGACGCAGATGGCTGACTGATTGCTCCATTTGCTGATGCTTGGCTTGACCCTGTGAAGCAGCCGCGGAATCAGCCAGCACACATGCATTATGCCTTTTTCGCGCAGTGCGCGCACGGTGCAAGATGGATTCAGCTCAGGTTCCGGACACACTGACAGTACCATGCCCAGAAACATCTCACTAGCCTTTCACTCCTTTTCACTGACACTTATTGGGGCATCCCCGCTGCAACTTTCATGTAGACTTCTGTGTGAGCAGACAACCGGAGGATCCTCAGCAGCAATATGGATGTCTGAGGACTCCCTACCTCCAAGGTCGATTGGTTTCCCGGTGTTAGGGTCCACCAACGACAGTTTCTTCCTGGGCTGCGCTTTACCAAAGGTGGGCGGCTGCATGGGGATCTGCATACGAGCAATCAACGCTTAGTGAGCGTGTGTGCAGACCATGGCTGGGCAGCCAGACTACTTAGCTGACCTGTGTATCAGGTGTATCACATCACTCAGAGAGCGCACCTGTGGTGTGCGATGGGGTTGGCTCGCTGCCTGCGCCTGCGCCTGACCTTGTGCAGCTGGGTGTGGCTGCTGCGACTGAGGCTGGGGCGGGGCTTGGTGGTGGTTTTGGTGCGGTATTGGTTGCCCATATTGGTGCCCCCCCATGTGTACACCAGGAGGGAGACCTGGTGGGTTGAAGAATCTGCGTGTCAGGTATGTCTTAGATGCTGACCTTGTCTCCATACTTTGCAGGCATGGCGCAGCACAGGACTATTTGCGGGAAGTGGACTTTCAGGAATCAGGATCATCAGCACACTTGTCATACCCTGCGTTCTGGTATGCCATTGGGTAGGCCTGCTGGCCAGGCTGCATCTGGTGTCCTTGCATGATTGCCTGGCGCTGGGGGTATTGCGGTGCCTGCTGCATTGCACCTCCTGGCATGCCTGTCAAACCAATTGGTACCTGCACATACCTCCATTTGTTTGAGCAGGCAAAACATGTAACGGACCTTCTGGGACGCTATGATGATAGAGCACCTCCCCTTGCATTACAAAAGTGCCTACCCCTACCGCACTGAGGTGGAGGCCTTTCAGTATGGCACACAGTGGCCCCGCATATTCATAAAGCTCGGCTACCACATGGTCGAGGATACCTGCACAGGCCCCTGCGATGCCTTGATGACGTGTTGAGGCTGCTGCTGCAGCTTGGGCTGCTGCCCAGGATGACTCCGCCCCTGACCCTGCAGAGCGCTGGACTCATCAATGGCCTCTCTCAAGGTGCACAGCTGCCATGAGCCACGACAACTTTCCTCCTCAAGCACCCTATAGACAGTGAGCGAAGGCAAAGCCGTACCAGGTACTGTTGCACTGGTGGCATTGGTCCCCCTTGAGAAGGCAGGAACGGGCTGTTGGTTGGCACAAGCTCAGGAGGCATTGAGCCAAACTGCATCACGTTTGGGCCTGCAGCGAATGCAAAATTGTCTGAGGAGACTTGCACCATAGGCACACACATTGTGCATTGCACTGGCTGATAGTGTGCGCCGGGAGTATGTCAGTACATGCGCAGGCGAATGTGCTCTTGTAGGCATGCAAGGGCTATGATTACCTGCCATGCCCGGGGGTCCAGCCCCAACATTTGAGCTTACGCCATGAAAGTGTTGATTCTGCACTCGCCCAGTGTTGACGAAGGGAAGGGCCTGGTGAGCAGGCTCTGCAGCACAAGGCACGTTGGGAAAGGTACATACATCATCTACAGAGATCCCTTTCCTGCCACACATCGCGCAAAGGGTCCACAACATGCCTGAGAGGCAGCAGAGCTGGGAACACCTTCCTGCTGCTACAGTGACAGATTGCACATCATTGCATCGGCTGTACAGCAAGAGCTTCACAGGAGTACTCCAACTTTACCATGCTGCCTCTCAGCACATGAAGAGCGCGAAACGCGGAAAAGGAATGAAACTTGAGAGAATGCACACACAACTTGCCCAGATCAAAGCCCCACCTGGATGCCGTCGTGGGCCCTGCTGCCCCGATCCCGGGCGATCAAATTGGGATCCACTGCGGCCACCGCCGCGGCCACCGCTGCACACCAAGGAGAGTAAGGGTTAGTGAGTCCAGCTGCTAGTAAGCACCTGATGTGCATATCCTGATGCACGCCCTGACTGCTGCCAGGACACCATGCCCCGTACCTGCGGCCCACAGTGGTCTCATTGCCACGCTGAACAGGTCCAACGCCTCGTCCACGATACGAAGGATTGCTCTGGCGCCCGCCACGGGTCTGGCCTGCGTTTGTGTTGGCTGGATTGTTGCCTGGCTCGGACATGCCCCTTGCCAGGGGGTCCTTTGTAGAGATTTGTGCTCGTCTCGCAGTAGTAGCGCTGTCTCCTCCTTTTTCGTCGTGAAAAGAATTACATGGAATTGGCATGTCAGAGCAGCTTGCCCGCACCAGTTAGGGTTTTCCTTTACGGCAAGGGAAATGTCACATTGAAGAACGCAGAAGACTGAAGCCCGCAATGTTGTCTAGGATTGTAATGCATCTTACCAGCAATCAACATGAATGTGATGTCTCTCTATCTATGTGCATGGCAAAGTGTGACTGCATGCACAAGGAGCAAGCAGAGGCAGGGGCGGCTCCCTGGCTAAGCAGGTGGTCAACGAGACAGAGTCACGAGTCCTTGGACTGGCGGCGCAGTACAGGCCGTCTGTGGTAAAGTGGACTCGATGGTTACAAAAGCTTCATTGATCCGTGTTTGGGCAAGCTGTCTCTGATGGTCAAGCTACAGATCTGCTCCAGCAGCTGAGCTGCAGCAGCCCAGAGTAGGAAATGTTGACATGCAGTCATTTGCCGGCACCTGGCCAGTACCAAGCACTGTGAAATGGCGACCTCAGCAACCCCTGCCCATGCTATACCTTGATATCGGCCAGTAATGTAGCATATACACTGATGCCTCACCAGATGCTGGTGCCACCTAACACTCTGGATTACAAAGCTTTCAACAGGAAGCAGCTTGATGAGTATCATCCCCCTGAAAACAGCCTAATTGAAAAGGCAAGGCACCTCATTCCTTTGCATAAACGCACACAACGGACAACACCTGATCGCAAAACAAATTGCGGGACAACAGTGTCCCTAGCCTTCCCTAGCCCAGTCTGATTGACACCCTGATCAACTTGAGTAATCTCCTTAGCACAGATTGATTCATGATGCCCAAGCTAGGCAAATGGGGACCGCACTCTTTTCTTCCCAAAATATCCCACCCTGTGCTATGAGCCCCAGTACAAACACTCTACGCCTTGTTAAGGTGGAGTGCCTTCCCCAACATATAAGACTGTCAGCTGCAAGGTCATGGACCAAGTACTCTGCATCTGCACCAGCGGATGCAGCAATGTCTCCCCATTGCATATCCGGAGGCAATCATCGCTTCTGATGCCTCACGAACGCCAGCGCCTGCACACACAAGCAGCACCGTCTGCCACCTTGCATATAATACCAGCTTGATAGCAGCGGCTCAGCAACAAGGTGGAACAAATCACATGAAAGTGAGATGATCCTGTAAAAGGACAAGTTAGTACACTCACCGCCCATGCCAGGAAGGTGAAGCCCGCAAAGAACAGGGACTCATAGCCCAACTGTGCCCACTTGTTCTGCTTCTCAAGCCCGTAAAATTCCAACACCTGGACAAGGCACAACATTTTCAACCCATGCCAGCACAAGGGTTGCACACGTCTCCATCATCGTGGAAGTGCTGCGTCTGTGGGGAGCATGAGTGGGGAGCACTGTGCAGATCCTTGTGGCAACTGAGCGCACCGTTTGACCCTCCAGCACTCGCGTGTTTGACGTCTCAAATTGGTTGATCATCTGAGCCGACCATGCATACTTGAGGAAGTCCAGGTACCCATACCTGCACACAGCATCATGACAGCATCATGAGGTGATCTGTGCTGAGGCCTGGCAGGACTGACACCACTGGAAATAAGCAATCAGATTCGTGTTCCGAGCTGATACAATGGCACTGCTCAGCACCACGTTCCGCAATGCTCAAAGACACTGCTACCGATGAGTAAGCCAGTGTGCAAGTGCTGGCCATATATATAGCAGCACATGCACCGAACACAAAGACAATGGATCCCTGAAGACTGCCAAGGTGCCACACTCCATGGTGTGGGAACAGGAAGGAGATGGTACATACCACTTCCAGTAGTTTGGCTGATCCTGGATGCGCAGCAGCAGCCCAACAAAGAAGAGGAGGCTGGTGACGTATGCTGGCAGAGCAGCATTTGCGACATCCATATTGGGAGAGACGGAGGCAATGGCGTATGCCAGCACTGCAAGCAGGCAGAAGCCACAGTCAAGAGCTGCATAGACACAGTTTTTGCAAAGGCATATGCATGGCAATCCGCTCGCTGAGGGGTGATAATCCTCCCCTATTCTCACATTGCACGGCACCACACCAGCCAAAAGAGCCCTTGAGGCAGCAGAGTCAGAAGCAACCTTTGATTTTGAGAGGTTTCCACATCAGAGCATATGACTCAGAGCTGAAGCTTTAAGAGTGCTCACCAATCCCGATGGAGGTGGTTGTCAGGTTGAGCAGCCAGAAGAGGATGAAGTCTCCAGTCAGCTTCAATGGGAAGAATACAATTGATGAGAAGATCAAGGAGTTGATGAGTGTGATGCTGATCTCCTCCATCATCTTGAATATTACATAAGTGATAGGTCTGTACAGGCCATCGTTCCTCTCCCTGCATAGCAACATGCTGTTGATAACGGCCTGTTCAGGTCAATGAGCATATCACTCATGACAGTGCCCGCCGCAAGAAGGTAATAATGAAGGTAGTAAGAAAGCAGGCTGCCCACATCAACGCAACACCTTTGCCTGCTTGCAAACTTCTGACAGAGTACCAAATGTGTGCAAAACATACAGCAAAGTTTTTGAAGTGCTGGGCATTAGTTCGGAGACTGTAGACAAGTGAACATGCAGGCTGTCCATCACATATAGCAACTATGTACGCTGAAAAGCAGTTGTAAGCATCATGTGGTGCGTAACCTACCTGACAAACAAGGGCCGCTCGAGAACAATGGTGGGGATGAAGGCAGCAGCAGCATAGCCTGGCAGAATGGTCCAGAGGAAGAGGACAGCTGCCAGATTGTTGTAGTTGGACAGCTTGTGGTTGTCGCCCACCCTCCAGTACAGCGTCATGATGATCAGAGACAGGGCCAGCTTGTCAACAATACGCGGACCCAGAAACGTGATGTCCCTGAAGTCCTTTGTAGCACGCCACTGCACAAGAAAGCTTCTGTTCAAGGTGTGCCTGATAGGATTGAGATGCACAAGACAGCAGACTTGTCTCTGATTATACTGATTGTTATAACACCAAAAGGACTCATCCCGCGAGAGGAACAGGCATTTATGGACCAACTGGCAGCAGGTAGCAGAGAGATCTGGTAGCCTATCTCAGAGAGGTGGTTCTACACAAGGATGACAAGCCAAAGGCAGGTGGGCTTACCTTGACCAGAGTCCGGACACCCCAGTACCAGGGGTTGGTGGTCTCTGTTCTTACAGCCAGCTCCTTCATCTGCTCATCCGACACCTGCGCAGCCCCCTCAGATTGAGCACGTACTGCTGATGGCTGCATGCTTTGTTGCGACAGACTGCATCTGCCACAAGGTGCATGAGATTGGTGACTGAAAGGTCCATTTCCAGGCCCAGCTGCAGTAGCTGCAGCTGAACTCTCCTGCTGCCCAGCTTCAGCTGCCCAGAGGGCAAAGCTTGCGCAGCAGCACAGATCCAGGGTCTCACCCTGTAGCCTCTGTCAAGCTGCAGATCAAGCTCCTTCAGGTTGACACGCCGGAGGTCGCTCGCATCGTATCTGTCGGCATAGTGAGCGTGCTTGCCCTCACGGTCAGCCTTGGTGGTCAGGTCCACAATCCACTCTGCCTTGTTGCCATACCCCTCCCGCCTGCCAAAAGGCTCCACGTCTGGGAATGCCTCAAAGTACCTGATGGGGTGCAGACCTGCACAGCAGAAGTGGATCAAGAAAGGGTTGGAGTCAGCTATCCAAGTCCCATATTGACATCATGATACATCTCTGGGTGCCAAAACATCCAATTGCATGGTTTCATGGCGCTGTCAAAGCAGAGGGTCAGACAGGGCACAACTGCGGACATGTATACATTCTGCACAAAGGAGACACATTCCTTGGCAGGACTGGCTCAGCACCCTACCGTTCTCTCCAGAGTACACCACACGCCCATGCAGAAGAATCATGAGCCTGTCAAAGAGGTTGAAGCAGTACGGCGTGGGGTTGTGGATGGTTGCACAGATGGTGATGCCTGTCTTTGTCAGGCCCTTCACCACGGCAATGACCTGCAACAGAAGGTACCCAGAGCATAAGAGGACGGCAGCGATGTCGCCAATGAGTGTTGCTCATGATGTCCCAGGCAATGGAAGGGCAGCATCGAGAATGTCGTACCTCATTTGATGTGTAGGAGTCAAGACCAGATGTCGGCTCATCCAGAAAGAGGACACGTGGATTGGTCACAAGGGCAATGCCGATGTTGACACGCTTGCACTGGCCACCTGCAGCATAGGGCATCATGTGAGTTGTAGCCAGGAACGCAGAGGCCACTGCAAATGATGTGGCCTCCATATGCAGTATGAGGACAGCGTTACTTGCATGTAGGAGTCCTTTCATCACATATCCTGGGACGCTCACAGAGTCAGCCCCACAGAACCCACAGCCACCATTGGAGCACTGCAATGAGGCGCAGTCACCTGAGATACCCCTGGCAAGAGGATTTCCAATGCGGACACCACGGCAACCGTTCAGGCCCAGCTGCTGGATGACCATCTCCACCTTCGCTCGCTTCCGCTCGAAGGGCTCCTTCATCGGGTTCTTGAGCTCTGCTGTGTACGCCAGCATCTCGTATACCGTCAAGTTGTCCAGGAGTGTGTCTGCACATGCAGGCGAGATCTTCAGCACTGGCATCACCAGAATTGCTGCACCTGCCAATATATTACTTTTACCGGAGCAGGCTTGCTCCTTGCGCCTCTGTGTTATGCACGAGGCCTTTGTGACAGGGTAGGCCCCATGCATATGGGGCGCCATGCTGCATCACCCCTCATCCAGGTAGTGTAAGACATGCATGCCAGTCAGCAAGCTGGCAGGGAAGCAGTACGCCGGAGAACATACCAAACTGCTCAACATATCCTGTGTATCTCCGCAGGAACGTCTTAGTGGCGTGCTGGCCAGCAAAAAGGATCTTGCCCGTGATGGTTCCCACAGTCTTTCGACCAGCCAGAACATCTGCAGAAGCACCTTCAGCTCAGAATATTGCAGGCTGGGCAGGATTGGTCTACTAAAACAGCACCTTTAAGGTGAGCTCAGGGATTGACTCTGCAGATCACAGGGTCATACCTAGGAGAGTCGTCTTTGATGATCCAGAGGGTCCCATCTGCAGATGCACACATATATATCAACCATGTAAAAAGAGATGGGACATATACTTCCAAAGAAAGCGAGCACCACTCCTGCCAATTGAAGGCCCAAACGAGGACTCGTAGGCTCACCAAAGCCGACAAGTGGCCTGGAGGCATGTAGCCTGACACATTGGTGAGCAGCTTGATCCTCTCCTTCTTGTTAGCGCTGTTCCAGACTTCATAAGTCAGATCCTGCATGGGGAGGGCCGCGGATACTTAGTACACTGCCTCTTTGTCAGAACGTTGATGATTTTCACCAGGACGGTTGTGGCCAAATCACAGGATGCGAGAAAAAGACAAAAAAGGCATGAATACTTCGACTGCAGTCGGCAATCAGGCATCGCTCGCTAAAGACGTGACATCGCCAGCTACTATTGCAGCAGCTGCAAGCAGTCTGACAGCCAGGTCTGCTCGTAAATTCTCCAGCGCCGGCTGCGACTGCTTACATCGTGATGAAAAACAATAAACGGTCGTGCGTTTATGCCAGTGCCGCTGCTAAGAGCAAAGCAGCACTAGGAACGAAGGCGGGAGGCGAGCTAGGTGACGGGAGCGCCTACC
Source organism: Coccomyxa sp. LA000219 (assembly GCA_000812005.1). NCBI lineage: Eukaryota > Viridiplantae > Chlorophyta > Trebouxiophyceae > Coccomyxaceae > Coccomyxa > Coccomyxa sp. LA000219. The sequence continues at coordinate 929,272 of KN714658.1, forward strand.
TTGAAGGCTACCGTCATGCCACCCTCCACGTTGATCTCGTTGGATTCACCGCTGCCATCACTCTCTGTCGCCACGCTGTGCTGTGCTTCGACATCGTCCTCATCCTCCGAGCCATCTGGCACTCTGAACGAGCTGGTGTACGTCGGAGGTTTTTCCAGGTCGTCGGCCTTTGCCGACCGGTCGCCACTCATTATGGCAAATCTTTATAACTCACGCCCTCGCTCAGCTGTCTCGGCTCGACTATGCCCTTTTTCCAGAGCCTGAGTGGCGCTGCGCAAGGCTTTTGATGAGCTGGATCCAAATGCAGCCAGATTTGGCATATCTCGCATGAACGCTACGAAATGTTGAGGTCATCGAGCACCTATGTCGATGGCCAGGCGAAGAGAGAGGTATTATAGGGCACGCTTCACACAGCTTGGACCGTGCCACCTGTGTCGCGTCTGTGCCAAGAATGTAGGGCAGCTACACGCAGTGATCGGAACCCAGATCAGGAGGGTCAGAAGGAGTACAAACTATGCGATACTGCTTTTACAAAAGCGTCCCTTGTGGTCTGATGAGTCCAACTATCGATGGAAGGGACAAGGCCATCACTGGCTCTTACACAGCTGGGCTAGGTAGTATGATAGGTCACATGGGCCTGCATGCCAGACACCTTAGGACCCTCGCTTCTTGACTTGGAGATCTCCCAAGGTAAAGGCTGAGTATTGCCTGGCTGCTATATCTCTGCCACTTTGCGCCTCTTCAAGCTATACAGTAGGATGGATGGGTGGCGGTAGGCTGGGTCCATTTTGGTGTGAGGCACCTTCTTAATGTTGAAGCCTGCCTGGAAAACCTCCATGAAGCGGCTCTGTACGGACTCTGACCGTAGCTCGTTCGCGATGAGCACTGCATAGGTGAGCACCATTCAGCCTGGAAGCTGCCTTCATATTCTGAAGAAAATGCGATGCACTGGCAGGGCTGCCATGCAGCTGCTAGCCTTAAGACCAAGATCTGTACGCTGCAGACAGAGCAAAGGTGCAAATCTGCATTGTAGCATTGCCTCCAGGAAGATGCGCGGAAGGGATTGAAAACAGTAGGTCACAAGCAGAGGGACAAACCGGTAGACTTGGCGTTTGTAAGGGCCAACACAACGCTGTACAGAGGCTCCACATGATTCTCGTTATAGACGCAAGCAGCCGCAAGCACATACTGAAAAGGCCCTCCTGCAGCCTGAACGTCCGATGCGCTGTTCCAGTCAAGGGCCTGCACCCTTACCGCACCCGCATCCCACAGGCCTTCCCTCCCTTGCACAGCATTTGCCCCATTGAGCATCAACGCTCAGGCATGGCGCTGAGTGGCAGCGGTTGAGTGTTATCAATAAGGTCTTGCAGTTTCATGCATACTAACCTCGCAGCGCTGCAGCCGACAGGTTTGCGTCCACGTTTTTGGAGAGCAATGGCACAATATCTGGCAGATCAGTCAGCAGCACGTCGCCTCCAAGCAGGCAGAACGCTATGCCAGCCAATCCTGGACCTGCTCCGAGCTCAATGCCCTGCTTCCCTCTCACGGCGGCCCGCGAGAAGTCACCCTTGCGCTGGTGCTGCATGTGTTGTCTGCACTTTGCTGTGGCAGCATGCACAGACTGTACCACTCACGCATCCTGGCATGGTCGGCCTGTTTGTACACGAGGTGGACGCCCACCTTCTCTAGATATTTGGCCAAACAGATGCTGGCATCCCATACTGCAGAGGCATTCACATTCATCACTATCATGGTTGGTAGCATTCATCTGCAACGCAAAGAAGATATGCCTCACACTTGCGCACCTGTTGTCCCGAGATTCATAGATGAGGGAGTTTGAGCCAGCCTGACCTCTGACCTGCAGGCAAGGCACATCTCATTTTCTATGACCACCTGTGTTAGAGCTCAATCTCATAGCAAAGCCCCAGAGCCGCACCCGAACAAGGAAACCTCCACGTATGTCGACAAGTGAGTGTTCCATCGTTCCAATTCACTCATCACTATGGGTATCCAAGAAGTGCGATTCTCAGCATTCAGGCAGTTGTTGTTTTGCTGCGCCTTCAGCACATGCTTGGCGTTCACAACAAGACTTCATCGCTCTAATCTAATAGACAGCGTTAAGTCACCCTGGGAAGACCATGAAATACTATGGTCTTCATGTCGGAGTTTCTCACGACGTCCGATACCGCACGTGCCGGTGCCAATGTTGTGAAAGGCCGGGTCCGTCCTGTGGTATGTCCAGAATTATAGAAGCATACGCCAGTGGTGATTGAAACTCAGCTGAGAGGGTAAAATGGATCCTGTGTATCAGCGCCGAGTCAGAGCCATACTTGGGCATGTGTTGCCTTTCCCTCAGGACGCTCCCTTACAGCTCGGGCCAACTGCACAATCCACAGAGCGTATGTTGGAGGGAAAGGTGCCCCAGACCAGCCCAGAGGGCCTGACTCATAGCGCTCTTTAGAGACTTGCTGTATGTATGAGGAGGGCTCCATGGCTCACCGCTGATCTACTGGATCTGAGCTGCAGGTGACAATCATTACAGGAGCAGGCCAGGGGCTTGGTGCAGCAGCTGCAAAGCTTTTCGCCCAACATGGCGCTAAGTTGGTGGTGACTGACCTTGATGGTTCTAAAGCAGAGCAGGTGCGGCAAGCCTCCTTGTCTTTGCACCCATGCACTGGTCATTCGTAGGATTGTAGGTCTGAATGCCTTGCTGTTCACCTGCCAGGTTGCCAAGGAGATTGAGTCTCAAGGAGGGGAGGCAATTGCCATTGCTGGCGATGTGACCGCAGCAGACTTCCCTCAGAAATGTGTTGAAGCCACGGTTCAGCGCTTTGGCACCATTGACATCCTGATCAACAATGCCGGTACTGCTCCTGCCTGCTCTCTACTAGATGCAACCTTGCCTGTGACACCTCCCGAGTGCAGCTGAGGAGTCTAAAGTGCTCGTCTGCAGGCTTCACATGGGATGGCATGATCCACAAGATTACACCAAAGCAATGGGACGCTATGCTGGCTGTGCACTGCACAGCACCCTTCAGGCTCATCCAGGTGCCTTTGTCTTCCTAGACCATGTCTGCTGCACACCTGACAGTACACTATACCAGCCCAGGACCTTGTCAACAGCTGCTCACACAACATTCATGTGCACACAGGCAGCTGCGCCTGTGATGAGGGACGCTGCTAAGAAGGAGCTTGAGGAATCTGACCAGGCAAAGCAGCGGTGCATCATCAATGTCTCTTCCACGTCCGGCACCCACGGCAATGCAGGCCAAGCCAACTACAGCACGGTATGCCACTTGACCTGCATGTCAAAGACAACAGAGCCCATTTCTGTCCACTTTGTTGCACGCTTTCACAGGATGAGCGGATTGGCAACCCCCAATCTCTGGGGCCCTGTGAGGCGAACATGTGATGTGCAGGCAAAGGCTGGAGTTGTGGGGTTGTCCAAGACCGTTGCAAGGGAGTGGGGCGCCTTCAACATCAGGTGCAATGCAATAGCATATGGATTCATTGCCACGCGGCTCACAGCCTCCAAGGATGACGGCGCCAGTATCAGCGTCAATGGGGAGAAGGTAAGGGGTAGTAGCATGCAATGTTCATTTGCCTATTGATGCAAGGGCTGGGGACCAGGTCTGGCAATTGACAATGCAGTTACCGAGAAGTCAGGACACTCTTATGATATGGCAGCAGGATCGCAAAGAGCGATAGGATGGGTTTCTTTGAGTGCAGGCTGCTGGCCTAGTTACTTATCACAATGAAATATATAGACCCTCAGCTGTTGGAGCACCTGCACATGAGGGGAGACAGAGACATAATACTTGCACATGAGATGTAAGGCAGGCGTCATTGCTATTTTGCAGGTCAAGCTGGGCATTCCAGGAGGCGAAGCTATGGCAGCAGCTGCGGCGGAGATGCTGATCCCACTCAAGCGCATAGGAACCCCAGATGAAGCAGCTGGGGCCATGCTGTTGCTGGCTTCCCCCTATGCGTCCTTCATCTCGGGCCAGGTGAGCCCTCTACCCTGCTCTCCAAAACGCCATACCTTGTCAGAGCACCAAGGAAGGTCTTCCTCAACATTGCAACCATGTGCCTGGCTGTCTGTTCTGACGAGGTGACAACCTTGCCAAGGAGAAAAAGGGCAAGAGCACAAATTGTGTTGGGTGCCTGAGCCGTTCCCAAAGTGTTTGCACTGATTGAGCTTCTTCCTGCAGACACTGGAGGTGACTGGAGGCGCGTACATCTGAGAGGAAGGACGAACGAGGTCCATAAGACCATGTATAGTAGCAGAGTGCATGCGTGCCCGCATATGGGCTTCTGTCGAGATCCTCTGTTGCCAGCTTGTGCGGCCCTCTGGCAATGCAAGAGGTGCCATCACTCAAAGGAGACTGCGCCCTGGCACTTGGAGCACGCGTGCTCTGTGCTGTACCAAAATCCATCTGCTGGAATGTCTCACGCTCACACCTTCCCATTGGGTGACTTGTGGCACAAGCTCTTTCAATAAAGTGCGTGCATAAGGTCCCCACTCGGCTGCCCATCAATTAAGCAGGTACAGCAAGTTGCCAGATGCATGACAGGTCAAATGTGCTTGACAAGATGGGTCAACTATCATACTGCTGCCGTAGCACCATCTCAGCTTCTGACTTCCAGCTGGCATGAGAGCTCTGACCCATCGTCCGCTTTGACTTCTCTTTATCTTTCCTGTCCTGACGCTTACGCGGCAGCTGAGCACCTCCAACACCCTTGTCCATGAAGTCAGTGACTCCCATTGCTTTTGTCGCTTTCTGCTTTGACCTATTGTCTATACCAGGTGGGGCCGCTGGTCCTACGGCTGCTGCTCTGCCGGAGACGTCCTGGAAAGAAAGCACATGTGTCAGATCAGTGGTGCAATGTGCAGCAATATACTCTTCACCCAAAACATGTTGAGACTGACGCCATGCTGATGTTTACTCAACAGAAGGCTGTACAAGCCCTGCACCCACCTTAAAAGTGACATCAGGACCTGAACTATCCAACCGGCATCACCCCCAGACCTTTGGCTAGTATCTACTCTGTGTTGCCAATGATGGTAGGCTATAGATCACTCCAGTGATGAGGAGCACTCCAGGGGCAAGGGATCGAAACCTTGCCTGCTCGTCTGCTGTAGGTTTCCATTGGCCTCCAAGCATAGCAATCTGCGCAGCTGTCACCATCCCGCCATCATCACCCCCCTCAGGCCTGTATCGCTTAGCTGCTGCAGATATGACAGCACCTTCTGGGAGCCCGCGCTTGTCACCATCAGACTGGCCCTTCAGCGGCGGGGCCATACTGGCTATGTCAAATGTGTGAACTCCATTGCTGCTGTCGTCCTGCCTTCATAAGCAAACCACTGCGATCAGAGCAGGATAGCGTTTCTCCTGAGTGGAATACAAACACATCTGCTGCACCACATATGGCCAGCGCTTGGCAAGGGCTCAGTCCGCATGTCACGCGCCATGCTCAGGCCAGGATGACATGGGGCAGACTGCAGAATCTCTTGGGTGCAGGTGGTGCACTGAGACCGGTTCTCCGGTCATTCCTGAAGCATGCCTGTGATGTGACGATGGTACAGCTGGTGCCAGGGGTCGGCCGCCCCTATGGACTGGGACAGCTAGTGGCCGGGTGGCTTCAGGTCTTAGGTACTCTGGAGCTTGCTTCACCTGACTGAGAGCTGACATGGGGTCTGGCAGCACGCTCGCAGCTGCACAGTAGGGAGAGATTTGCACTGCGCCTCTCGCGCATGAGCATGAAAATGACTACATCCCAGCCAAAAAAACCTTAAAGAAAGTGTCTCCAATGACAACTTGGTTGGATGTGGTACCTGCTGCTGCAGTGTTTGCATCCCTCAGCCTGCTCTCGGCTTCTTTCCTCCGGCGGGTTGCACTGTCATCACTGCAGGCTGCGACTAAGTGTCAGGCAAAGTCAAGCTGGACATGCCATCCATTATGTCGATCGGGTAATCAATCAGACATGCAGCAGGGTTGAGCACACCTCTCTACATCCGAGCCCACAAAGTAGCTGTCATCTGAGTCCCCTCCTACAGCACCCCTGCCATGTAAGATTCAGCGCCCAGAAACCGCCAGGTGACAGGCTTAAAGTTCCCAGCACCAGCCGCGTATGTTCAGCGCCTCACCTCGTCTGCTGTTGTCATCATCGCTGCTTGCATAGGCGACCAAACCCTCATCAAGCATCGTCAAACCTTTCAATAGCGGCACGGCTGGTGTCCCCTCGTCTGCATGCCATTAATGATCCCAATATGATAGCTCCGTATAGTACTGCTGTTCGTATGCATCACGAAAGGACGGAAGAAAAGGACAATGATCAGGTGGTCCTAAAATCCTCATAGATTAGTGGACGACAAATACCGGTTGGTGGCGAAGAGGTTGATGGCAAAGTCCTGCACACTTCGCAGACTGTACCCAGGCTCCTTGCCGCAAGTCATCATGGCGGATCCCGTGAACGGTGCTGCCAACCCCACTGAGGAGGATGAGTTGGTTGACTACGAGGAGGATCAGCCAGAGGAAGCTGCACAGGCGAAAGGCACCGAGACCGTTGCCAAGAAGGGGTATGTCGGCATCCATTCAACAGGATTCAAAGACTTCCTCCTGAAGCCGGAGCTTCTTCGGTCCATCGTCGACTGTGGCTTCGAGCACCCATCAGAAGGTCAGTTCACAGCGAGACCGGCGTTTCGCAGTGCTGCCCTTCCGCCGTCTTCCACGCGCATCCGGAGGAATTCAAGGTCGTTGATATGCTTTGCTGTGCTCGTGCAGTGCAGCACGAATGTATCCCACAGGCCATCCTTGGCATGGATGTGATCTGTCAGGCAAAGTCTGGGATGGGAAAGACCGCAGTGTTCGTGCTGTCCGTCCTTCAGCAGCTTGAGCCTGTGGACAAAGAGGTCGCGGCACTGATCATCTGCCACACCAGGGAGCTTGCGTACCAGGTGGGTCTCTCGTTCTCACTCAACCTCCCTCTTGTGAATTCACATACCAGGCCTGAATCTTAGAGTGGCTTTGGCTTAGCGTGTTCACCTGTGCTTGATGCAGATCTGCCACGAGTTCGAGCGCTTTAGCACATACATGCCAAATGTGCGGGTGGGAAACTTCTTTGGAGGGCTGCCCATCAAGACGCAAATAGAGCAGCTGAAGAGCAACACACCCCACGCTGTGGTGGGTACACCCGGACGTCTGAAGCAGGTGAGCGTGTGCTGCCTTTGTTGGCCATGACTGACATTCACAACTACTGTCAGTCCTGCAAGTGCTGGTAGATGTTGCACATGTCGTCTGCCAGTTTGCGCCAGCTTCATACACCAGCAAGTATGAGTGAAACTGTGCTTGTATGATTGAGGCTAGCATGTATCATTATAGCCCTGTGCGCCATCATGTGGGGCCATCTAAGCATCCTGGTTCATGCTTGCAGCTTGCCAAGCAAGGAGCTCTCAACCTGAAGACCATCCGCCACTTCATCATCGATGAATGTGACAAAGTGCTGGAGAATATAGGTGATATTTGCAAGGCCTCACGTTGTTTCTACTGTCCTGTGACTCCTGCGTACCCTGGTCGCATGTGCTTGGCATGCAGCTGTTCTGCTGACATACCTTGTAATGTGGTCCGTGCCTGCGCAGACATGCGGGCGGATGTACAGGACATCTTCAAGCAGACGCCGCACGACAAGCAAGTCATGATGTTCTCAGCGACGCTGTCCCAGGAGATACGGCCCATCTGCAAGAAGTTCATGACAGACGTATGTCCCTTCTCTGCAAGGGCCTGCCAGCCCGGCGCTCCCTCAGCATGGCTCCCCTCTCCCCATCCGTCCTGTGGCCTACAAGCAAGCAGAAACAGGCAGCCTGCAGTTCTCCAGCACAGCAGGCGTTATACTGCGCTGCAGTCCACCACCATGTGCAGTCCTCTCGTCTGCAGTCATGGCGCAGCTTGGGCTTGCTGTCTGGTAGCAAGCGCAGTGTAAGCAGTAGCAGCACTGTGTGAAGCATGTCAAGAAAGGTGGCCGGACAGTCGAGTGACAGCCTCATGCCTTTGAGATGTGGTGAGTGGGGAATGGAGGTCCCGGCTGCTGTGAGAGAGAGGCTCAGCGGGGGCCTGGGGACGGTCCTGCCATCCAAGGCCTGCCCAAACGCGCCTCCGCCTTCCCATGGTGGCAAGCTGATGCCTGCTTTTTGTCGCCTGTTGCTTTAGAGTGCATGTTCTTGTGGTCGCTGCTTTGCATTCTGGATGCAGCTGGTTTGTGCTGTCAGTACCAATTGGATGATGGATTGTGCCAGGCTGCATAATGCGAGGTCTCCTGCTGTCTGCTAAAACTGAACGACTGAGTGGGCAGAGCTGTTATGTGATGCAGCCAATGGAGATCTACGTGGACGATGAGACCAAGCTCACTCTTCACGGACTGGTCCAGCACTACGTCATGCTGAATGAGGAGGAGAAGAACCGCAAGCTCAATGATCTGCTGGATGCTCTGGACTTCAATCAGGTATGGCGATTCGTTCCTCTGTAGCCCGGATGTTTGTGCAAATCAGCCCTTTGACATCTGCAGCACCACTCACTGCAGTCAAGCAGCAAGTCCCAGATCGGCAGACATCACTGCAAGTGCTCTGACCTGTGGCAAGGCCCCTGTCTCTTTGTCATTGTGGTGATTCCCTGATGCTGTGTGCAGGTGGTCATCTTCGTGAAGTCTGTGGCCAGGGCCAAGGAGCTGAACAAGCTCCTGGTGGAGTGCAACTTCCCGTCCATCTGCATCCACAGCGCACAGAAGCAGGATGAGCGGTATGTCCCTCCCCTGGCGCATTTGGTACGGAGTAGGTCAATGCTCACTAGAAGTGATGATTGGAGGTTCCACTCTCTATACCAGCAGTTCATGGGCCAGATTCATGCGCCTGTTGGCACTGCTTGTACAGGATTGTATAAGGGTGCTGGGCCTCTGAAGAAGCATATGTTGCAGGCACTTTGGATGTGTATGGTAAAGCTTCAGATGGGGTTTGAATTAGATATATGATCAAACCTGCCAAAAGTGGAGCATTATTTGTGATAGTTGCTATTTGGAGTGATATGTATGGGGGATGGCATATAGCTACATGTCCTGGGAGCTGAGGCGCTGGGACACTGCCTGCAGGCTGAAGGTGTACAAGGCATTCAAGGAGGGCCAGAAGCGCATCTTGGTGGCCACTGATCTGGTTGGGCGAGGCATTGACATTGAGCGTGTCAACATCGTCATCAACTACGACATGCCAGAGACTGATGAGAGACATGGCAATGGTGCTGACACATACCTGCACAGAGTGAGCCCTCCTCGCCCCTGATGCACAAGATGTCTCTATGTTTGGTGCGGAAAGCATTGCATTGACTGGCCTTGCAAGCTGGTGTGTGCTAGCAGAAATGCCCCTTGCTCCAGGAGCAGCGCAACATTGGTGTATCAGGCAATCCATGTCTCCTCTGCAGGGACACCCACAGCACCTCGCTGGGTGATGTGAAGCTCTTGTTGCTTTCAGGTGGGTCGCGCTGGTCGCTTTGGCACCAAGGGGCTGGCCATCACCTTTGTGGCCTCTGAGCAGGACTCAGCAGTCCTGAACCAGGTCCAGGAGCGATTTGACGTGGACATCAAGCCTCTCCCCGACAATGTGGAGCCCAGCACATACATGAATGTAGCCTGAGAAAGTGTCAGTTCTATCCAAGGACGGAGGGTGCTGCCTCTTCTGTGTCCTGGTAGCATATCAAACGGAATAGTCCTTTGGGTTACCCACCCATCCCTGACGCCTCTGGCAAAGGCTCCAAGTCTGACTCAGCTGAGAAGGACTCAGCTTGACCTACAAATGCATTTCGCCTTTAATCTCCAGCCTTGAACTGGATCCAGTATTCTGTGCAGCATGTCGCATACACCAATGTGACACAGGACGGTGTGATTGAAGGTCCTCCTGATTGCCAGAGGCGGGAGTAAACATTTGTATCTAGGCCTCTTTTTGCAAGGATGCTGCTGGATGTATGTATGTGATGAAACACTCTGAACAGGAAGCCACTTGCAACTGAGAGGTGCAGCAGGTGACATGAAAGCCGGATTGTGCCTGCGCATGCCCCCTGCGAGATGAGAGTGCAGGCGACTAAAGGTTGAACTTGTGCTGTTCGAGTGCTCCTGTGAATGCATGTTTAATTGCAGAGTGCATGCAGAGGAGATCACAAAGCCTGGAAGGTGCAGGGACAACTGTGCACCACGTAGCATGTTGTATGCATGCTTGCATTCCGCTCTGGGATCCTGTTCCACAGGGGAACCGGGTAAGAAATCTCTGGAATACCTTTCTTGCAGATGAAGAGCGAGCGAGAGCGAGATGTATCGTCTGCAGCCACCGCCGGCCGAGTGAGAGTGTGTGTGAGCGATGTGTGTCATATCTGTGTCCAGCCGAAGCCTGCCAGCTGCCCAGCCCATCGGCCCTCCCCTGCCCGACGTGAAGGCCATAAGACCGGGAAAACCCAGCTGGCAGCGACTACCTGCAGGAATGGGGCAGAAAGGGTACTTTGTGTTGGGAAATGACACCATGAACATCCAGTGACTGACAAAGCTACTGTCGAGACAGGGAAAGCAAAGTGACTGGGGGTAAAGATCGTGATCGGACCGGAGTGGAGGTTTCACGTTGACTCAACTCGGTGATGGCTTCAACACAAGAAGCCAAGAAAGAGGAGAAAGCTCTCCTTGCCGCCGCTTCTGGTGGCGCCACAGCTATCATAGCCCAGCTGTTGCTCTTGGTCTTAACTCTCCTGCCTTTAGCTGTTCCTGTGCCTGCAAATGCGAACATCATCGCAACCGCATCCCTATGTGTCTTCGTGGGGTGTTGGAGGTCCGTCAAGGAGACGCCACCAACAGAGAGCATGACAAGGAAGGTGAGCATGCAGCTAGAGCTGCAGGTGCATCATTCTTACTCTATGCAGTATGATGGCGAGCCTGAAGGCCTGCAGGATGGCGGTGTGCTGACAGCTTGAGTCTGCTGCTTCCAGGATGCTCTCAAATTTCCCCTGATAGGCAGTGCAGTCTTGGTGGGGCTCTTTGCACTCTTCAAGTTCCTGCCAAAGGACATAGTCAACGCAGTCCTCACAGCATACTTTGTGCTGCTGGGAACATTTGCAGTCACAGCCGCAATGCTGCCACTCATCGAGGGCATCTTGCCCCTCAAGTGGCAGGGGCAGGCTTTCAGCCTTAAGCAGCTCACAATCCCTGTCGTCATGAAGGTCAGCCCCTCTGCAGAGCACATGCGTCCTATTGCCTGCATGAGACTTGGCATTTTGAGCCTGAACTGCTGGCCAGTGTCTTGCTGAGCATCTGCCTCCCCATAAGGATCCTCTCTGCTGCCTGCCTTGAGTGCTCGGGCTTGATGCGTGCAGGAGCCCACAGACATTGCAGCCACATATCCAGAGCTGGTTGGTGGCCTGCTCAGCCTGCTTTTCTGCAGCTGGTACTACGCAAAGAAGCACTGGCTCGCCAACAATGTGCTCGGCATCTGCTTCTCCGTGGAGGGCATTGAGCATCTGTCGCTGGGCTCAGTGCAAACAGGGGCCATCCTCCTGTCTGGGCTGTTCTTCTATGACATCTTCTGGGTGTTCTGCACCCCTGTCATGGTTGGTCTCTTCCACTGCCAGTCAAGCTGTGACAAGCAGGCTTCATGCTATGCACAGCGCTGCAGCAACATGAGCAGCTCCGGCCTTGTGTCATGCCCCACTTGAGGCCCTTCAAGGTATCGCATCTGGGTGACTCCTTGAGCACGCTTACAGGTGACAGTGGCCAAATCATTTGATGCGCCCATCAAGCTGCTGTTTCCTAGACCTGAGGACCTGAGTGGTGGCAAGGCGCCCTTCTCGATGCTGGGGCTGGGAGACATTGTTGTTCCCGGCATCTTTGTGGCTTTGATTTTGCGCTATGACGCAAAGCACAACTTCAGGTCGAAGTACTTCAGGAGGTGAGAACTTTTGCCTGGTACAGGGCATTTCTCATCCCAAACACCGCTGCTCCACTGACTTGACATCACATCCTGGTGCATCACTTTGTATGTGGCACTTGACAGACAGTGCTCACCCTGCCCACAGCGTGGACCATATGGAAGGAGGGTGTCAATGAGTTTTTCACAAGATGCTGGTGACGCCTTCAAAGTTCTGTGTCTGGTGCAGTGCTTTTGGAGGCTACATAGCGGGGCTGGGAACAACCATTGCTGTGATGAACATCTTTGAGACGGCACAGCCAGCGCTGCTGTACATTGTGCCTGCAGTGCTGGGAGCTGTTGGTCTGCACGCCTGGGCAAACAAGGAGTTTAAGCAGGTACTGTACCAGGCCTGCACGAGTCCTTCTGTACTGAATACCCCATGCAGAAGAAGTAGGCACTTGGCGCATGCAAGCCGGGTCAAGTGGCTGTGGAAACTGCAAGATCAGGGCCGACACTGTAACCCATGCTCCCATATTGTGCCCCAAGATGCTTTACCTGTCCAATGTGCACAACGTGTCAGCTGCATGCGCAGGTCTTTGACTACAGTGAGGAAAGCAAAGAGCAGTTGGAAGAGGCAGCCGCAGGAGACGGAGGGATCTTACAATCCATACTGGAATTTCTGGGGCTTTCAGAGGGTGCAAAGAAGTCCAAGGTGCAGTGAGATACCATAGGATGTACACAGCTGCACCAGGGACATGGTGCTTCATGTTAGCAATCAGTATGACTGGCTGGCTGGAGATGCTTGGGACTAGTCTACTGTGTGCGGGCTGTGACAGTCGCGCTCATCAGACTGAAGTGGTTGGAGCTTAAATAAAGCGCTGACATGAAGAGGAGGCACATGATAATGCTATGATGGTATGCATGATGCCCAGGGCTGAGCTCAGATTGAATCTGCCTCGAGAGAGCCAACGCCAAATGTTCCACTGCTTGCTTCCGCATTTGTGCTCATCCATGTCAAGTTGGTGCCTCTATATCTCATACAACATCAGACAAGCACATGCCCCATACACAGCTAGAGGCAATCACCAAGGGGCAATGTATCACTTGGCCCCTCTGACGTCTAGTAGGTCCCTTGCCTTGTGGGGCAGTTTCACCTTGGACCATATGATAGGGAGGATTCGCACCGGTGTGGCAAGATGCGCAATCGAGAACCCTACCTCAACCATGTGAAAAGCAAATGTGTGCAACGGATGTTCCGGCACACACGCTGGAGATACACAGGACGTTGGGCAAATAACGGCTGTAAGACTTCGGCACTGTGAAAGCACCTGGCTTTATTGTTCCGATGTCTCGGTGTACGCTTTTGGGAGTGTGGGCCGTTAACCTCGCTCGTCGGTCCTTCAAGCAGTCAAAATTTACAGCAGCGTGCGTCTCATCTGCATGTCTCAGAGACGGGGAAGGCTCTGAAGGTCATTTCCGGGTTTACTCCTCGCTCCTTGGTGCTGGCACCTTTGGAAGCATTCTGCTGGGAGGGTACTTGTGGGGCGGGTACGCCCTCTGTGAAGAGGAAAAGAGGGCGTCAGCAGGTCAGACAGTGGTGAGATCACCTGCTCTGGCCGGTGCTCCTGCATTTGTGAGATACCGAACCAGCTCTCACTGAATAATGGTCACTGCAGAAAGCCACTGGCAAGGAGCAAGAATACAGCAGGGAGGATGTAGCTGAACACAGCACCAGAGACAATCGTGTCTGGGTCACCTACAAGGGTGGAGTGTATGATGTCACAGGTGCGCCTCTGGCGCTGCCCTTCACTACATTGGCAGCATGGGCAAGCCAGAGGTTGCCTGCACTGTTTGCTTCTTGAGATCCTGGCAGGGCTGCTGCCCATAGCTAGGTGGGCCACCAATAGCTAATCTGTTGCGCAGAGTTCCTTGACATGCACCCGGGCGGAGCGCAGCGCCTGATGCTTGCAGCAGGCGGTGCGATCGATCCTTTCTGGGCAATGTACGCGCAGCACAACACAGCAGAGGTTCATCAGATGCTTGAGGGCTACCGCATTGGAACTCTGGTACGTACTCCCCTCTAGAGATGATGTTCCTCCATCGTCAGGTGTAGCTCTGCACTACAACTGAAGCGGAGCACCATACCAAGTCAGCAACTGGATGTGCAGGTTGGTGCAGGCGCATCGCAGCAGGTCGAAGACCCTTACGCCAATGAACCAAAGCGTCACCCAGCCCTGGTTGTGCGATCCATGCAGCCCTTCAATGCAGAGACGCCAGTTGATGTCCTGGGCACTTCGCCGCGGACGCCCAATGATCTCTTCTACGTCCGGAACCACCTCCCTGTTCCACATGTAGACCCTTCCACCTGGTCGGTGCGTCTCCTTTGCAGCACTTAGTTGACTCGAGTCAATAGTTTTGACAACCAATTCATGGCTTTATCAGAACAAAGGGGTTACAAAAGGTAACAGGTTTGATTATTGCAAGTCGACACTGAATTGTTGACACCGCGCACGAGTGGCCTGCTAAGCGAGCTACACTGGGTTAGCAAATCGAGAAATACCTTAGCTAATTCTTCAATTGGTTGCTCTGCATGCAGACTGGATTGCAGTCGATGACAACAAGATGCAATCTGCTGACATGACATGCAGGGGTCATCTTCGCTCTTTGTTGCCACTGCATGGACCTACAGTGTCCCAATCCCTCTGCTCCCATGCCTGCTGCACCATGCTCGCCACTAGTGGGTCGATGCCTCATCCTCCCTCTGCTTGAGATTGTGTTCAGTGCTGCTTCAGGTCAGAGTCGAGGGTGAGGGCTTGAAGAGGGTGGAGCTGTCATTGAAGGATCTGACCACCAAATTCAAGAAACACACTGTCACAGCCACGCTGCAATGCACAGGCAACCGGCGTGACATGTTTAATGATGTCAAGAAGGTCAAAGGCCTTGAATGGGGCGTAGGTGCGGCACTTCAGTGCCTTCATGCCAGTAGTCAGCAGCAGACTACACCTTGCTGTGCCTCCAGAGTGCATGTGTCAATGCATTGCCTGGCATCTCACCTCGTTCTGAGCTGTTTCATTGCTTGGACAGGGGCGATAGGGACAGCAGAATTTGCAGGCGCCAGACTCTCAGACGTACTGGCATATGCGGGGCTCGACAGCGAGACTCTGGGAGAGGTCGAGCACATTCAGTTTGAGGGGCTGGACAGTGATGTCAGCGGCACCTGCTATGGCGCCTCCATCCCGGCCACAAAGGCTGTCAGTCGCGCTGATGAGGTCATTCTGGCCTACGAAATGAATGGGGGGTGAGAAGCAAGTTTGCAATGCTGTGCACATAAAGTAATGTCACATGTGATTTTCCTTCCTTATGCTGGGCGCACTCTGTTAGGAAAGAGTCGAGCTGACATGAGCTTTGCATGGCAGGGAGCTTCCGCTCGATCATGGATTTCCTGTCAGGGTGGTAGCTCCAGGCATTACTGGAGCACGCAGCGTCAAATGGCTTTCCCGTATCATTGCAAGCTCTGAGGAATCAGGAAGCCATTGGCAGCAGGTGCGCAAACCAAGAGCTGGGAGAGGGGGTGCAAGTTTTAGCATGTTTCTGAGAGCTGTGTGCCAGCCGTGCCGTGACGGCAGCTTCACAGACGGTGCATTGCTGGCTAAGATGCCCTGCCCGATTGCGCAGAAGGACTACAAGACCTTCAGCCCCAGCGTCGACTGGGACAATGTGGACTGGGACTCTGCTCCTGCCATCCAAGAGACAAACGTGCAGTCTGCAATCTGTGAGCCAAAGCCTGGAGACACACTTGAAGGCCCCTTGGAGGAGATTGAGGTGGGGGGCATCTCTACCGTGGCAGCCTTGCTTCCTGTAGGTTCACACCTCTGACGTCTATGCTTCGCAAGTCTATGCTTCACCAGCAATGGCTTCATGTGTTGCATGCAAGGTTCGAGGGTATGCTTTCAGCGGAGGCGGTCAGGCGGTGATCAGAGTGGATGTTTCCGCTGATGGCGGAGCGACATGGACCACCGCCACTCTGGACCCCATACAAAAGAGACGATACAGGTAAGAGAATATGATATCTAAGGTAAAAGCGAGTCAGGGTCAATGCCCTTGTCTTGCTGTGCGACATTGGCTCAATGATAGGGTGAAAATCATGCATACCATTATGTCGGATGTGACAGTCCCTCTGCACAGATAAGGTGTCCCAAACTTGCGTTTGAGAGAGAGGACATGTGCAGAGCATGGGCCTGGACACTATGGAAAGCAGTTGTCCCCCTCCCCGAGGGAAAGCAGGAAGGGCCTGTTCAGCTAATATGCAAGGCCGTGGACTCAGCGTGCAACACGCAACCTGAAGATGCATCAGGCATCTGGAATCTGAGGGGCGTCCTGAACAATGCATGGCACAAAGTTCCAGTCGTGATTCAATAGCTCAAGCGTTGCCTAGCGCTATCTCTTCAACAAAACAGTACAGGAAGCTCCCAGAAACCTCATAACTAAAGGCCCTGTCAATGCTTACTGAGTGATTGGTCATGCAGCAGATACGGACACCATGTCTTCTTGACTATTGTGTCCAAGGCTTTGAGCATGTAAGATAGTTGTGAACGCTGGTGGCTGGCCTGCTCAGGCCTGGTATCCTGACTCTCGTCAAGCAATGTGCATTTGAACCACTTAAATGCATAGGCCCTGGCCCTCAGCACTCAAGCTGCGGCATCCCCAGGATATGCCCTCTACCCTCACCCTCTTGAATTAAAGGTGTGCTTGCTATCTGCACACTCCGTGGTAAAGGATAAAGAAGCGGGAGAGGACTTCTATGACATAATGGTGACAGACCATCTCTGGGTCTTTCTGGTGGGATGAAGATGGTGTAATCATGAGCCAGCAAGAATTCCTAAGATAAAGGAAACCTCTAGTGTTTTCTTCCCCCTTTTTAAAACCAATCTTGCCAATCACAGCAACACCAGCAGGGATGGTTGGACACACAGAGCGGGTCGTGCTGTGTATCCAACACTCCTAGAGGTTTCCTTTATCTGTCTGCTGGTGTGATTGGCAAGATGTAACACGGCTTCTTCCACCAAAAAAAGAAAAGAAGACAAAGAAAGCAACACCTACCGGTGCCGACCTCCAGGCATGGGCGATACATGCCTGGTGCCATGCGTGATTGGATCCTGCCCCCTCAGGAGGGAGGGCCCTTTAGGTTGTCATGCTGCGTACCGCTTGCCATCTCGTGTATCCAACAACCCTCCGGGGGAAGCCGGCCTACGCACCCTGTACTCCAGCCCTCCAGCAACTTGCGTTGCCCAAATTTTCTCTTCTTTTTGGGGTCGGTATCACCGCTGCTTAAGGCGGCACACGCACTCGATGTGTCTCCGGCTGGAGCTGGACAAGGCTGAGAGCGATGCTCCCGTGCTGAAGGTGCTGGCGATGATCCCAGGCAGAAACTCAAGGCGGCGGACAGCAGAGGGCTTGCAGAGGGACATCATTGATCCTTGCGCTGAGCATACGCGCAGACATAGGTACAGGGCAAGTGTTTCCAAGCGTGGAGTTATGGTCTGGCTTCTATAGCGGGCTCAAGCAATCAGGTGAGAGTGAGTGCTGATTGCCAACGTGTGGTCCTGCTTCACCTCCCTGCCAGGACCTTCACATGGGGCCATCCCAAGAGTGCTTCAATACACAGCACCTGGGCGTCACCGTCACTCCAGATGGGCAACAGGACACGCACATCAAGCATGTTATCACTCAAGGGAATGCGCGCGTGCTGCAGATGGGGAGACTACTGCGCCGACAAGCACCTACCCTAAACCCCAAACATGACAACCTACCACCCTCCCGAGGGGGCAGGATCCAATAACGCATGGCACCAGGCATGTATCATCCATGCCTGAATGGGAGGGACTAAGCCAAGAGCACGCATTGGCCTCTCACCAGCGGCCGGCTCCAGTATCCTTCTCGCATCAGAGGAGCACTAGACCCATCGACTTATGCCTCATGGATGCATCGCTCTTTCAGCCTCGTCCAGCTCCAGTCCGAGACGGACGCCCGCTGCAGCCGCGCTCCTAGGCAGAGCTCACCAAGGTACCCAGTCTTTGAGACAGGCGTGCGTGCCGCGTTACGCAGCGATGATATCGACGTTGCTTCTCTGGCAGAGGCACATCCTTCCAGCCCTGAGTGGGCACACATATGGTGAGCCGCCCACTCAGCTGCCTTGGACATGGCGTCTGCTGCACGGCAAGCTCTTCGTTGGAGGCTTTATCAGGCACATCCACAGAGACACCTCCGCCAGCGTGCTGCCTGCCAGGAGCAGCTGGCCACCCTCAGCCATGTCATGCTCAGATGCCCAGTCTCCCAAGCAGTTTGGTGTGGGGACAGGCTTGAGTATGCTTTGGAGTCTATTGCTGTGCATGCAATCCTGACTTTTTTCGTATATTTTTGAGGACACGATCCTAACATCATTGCATGGTGGCTGTGCTGGCCCCCCTGGTTGAGTCTGCCAGACTCCCACGTGTTTGCCCTATGGCCCTAGGCTACGGGGTGCCTCCCTTGTAATAGCAAGTCGCTGAGTTGGGTGTGGGACTTAGGCCTGGCTACTGCCTGACTGTCAGGATTGATTTACCCGAAAATGGCGAGACTTTGTTTTTCCTTTTCTGAGAGGAGAAAACCTTACATGTCGGCCAAGTTTTGCCAATGACAGCAATGCCAGCAGACAGGAAAAGGTGTATTCAGCGCGACCCGCTCCAAGGGAAGCTGCCTTTCTATGGCAATTATTATTATTATTACAGGGAGGCAACCCGTAGCCTAGGGCCATAGGGCATACACGTGGGAGTCTAGCAGCCTCTCAACCACGGGGGCCAGCACAGTCACCATGCAACCAGTCTGCAGCCCAATTGCATGATGTTGGGATGGCATGCAAAACATCAACTCCAAGGCATACTCAAGCCTGGGTACTTTAGTGTCCCCACACCAAGGTACCCATACTCCAGCCCCACAGCGACGCAACACCAAGCTGGTGACGTCGAGGGTTTCTAGGGGAGAGGACCTCCTCTGTCTGGAGCGGCAACACAGCAAGCAATCTAAACACGCAAGGCAGACATGCACAGGCAGGCCNAGAGCATGGGCCTGGACACTATGGAAAGCAGTTGTCCCCCTCCCCGAGGGAAAGCAGGAAGGGCCTGTTCAGCTAATATGCAAGGCCGTGGACTCAGCGTGCAACACGCAACCTGAAGATGCATCAGGCATCTGGAATCTGAGGGGCGTCCTGAACAATGCATGGCACAAAGTTCCAGTCGTGATTCAATAGCTCAAGCGTTGCCTAGCGCTATCTCTTCAACAAAACAGTACAGGAAGCTCCCAGAAACCTCATAACTAAAGGCCCTGTCAATGCTTACTGAGTGATTGGTCATGCAGCAGATACGGACACCATGTCTTCTTGACTATTGTGTCCAAGGCTTTGAGCATGTAAGATAGTTGTGAACGCTGGTGGCTGGCCTGCTCAGGCCTGGTATCCTGACTCTCGTCAAGCAATGTGCATTTGAACCACTTAAATGCATAGGCCCTGGCCCTCAGCACTCAAGCTGCGGCATCCCCAGGATATGCCCTCTACCCTCACCCTCTTGAATTAAAGGTGTGCTTGCTATCTGCACACTCCGTGGTAAAGGATAAAGAAGCGGGAGAGGACTTCTATGACATAATGGTGACAGACCATCTCTGGGTCTTTCTGGTGGGATGAAGATGGTGTAATCATGAGCCAGCAAGAATTCCTAAGATAAAGGAAACCTCTAGTGTTTTCTTCCCCCTTTTTAAAACCAATCTTGCCAATCACAGCAACACCAGCAGGGATGGTTGGACACACAGAGCGGGTCGTGCTGTGTATCCAACACTCCTAGAGGTTTCCTTTATCTGTCTGCTGGTGTGATTGGCAAGATGTAACACGGCTTCTTCCACCAAAAAAAGAAAAGAAGACAAAGAAAGCAACACCTACCGGTGCCGACCTCCAGGCATGGGCGATACATGCCTGGTGCCATGCGTGATTGGATCCTGCCCCCTCAGGAGGGAGGGCCCTTTAGGTTGTCATGCTGCGTACCGCTTGCCATCTCGTGTATCCAACAACCCTCCGGGGGAAGCCGGCCTACGCACCCTGTACTCCAGCCCTCCAGCAACTTGCGTTGCCCAAATTTTCTCTTCTTTTTGGGGTCGGTATCACCGCTGCTTAAGGCGGCACACGCACTCGATGTGTCTCCGGCTGGAGCTGGACAAGGCTGAGAGCGATGCTCCCGTGCTGAAGGTGCTGGCGATGATCCCAGGCAGAAACTCAAGGCGGCGGACAGCAGAGGGCTTGCAGAGGGACATCATTGATCCTTGCGCTGAGCATACGCGCAGACATAGGTACAGGGCAAGTGTTTCCAAGCGTGGAGTTATGGTCTGGCTTCTATAGCGGGCTCAAGCAATCAGGTGAGAGTGAGTGCTGATTGCCAACGTGTGGTCCTGCTTCACCTCCCTGCCAGGACCTTCACATGGGGCCATCCCAAGAGTGCTTCAATACACAGCACCTGGGCGTCACCGTCACTCCAGATGGGCAACAGGACACGCACATCAAGCATGTTATCACTCAAGGGAATGCGCGCGTGCTGCAGATGGGGAGACTACTGCGCCGACAAGCACCTACCCTAAACCCCAAACATGACAACCTACCACCCTCCCGAGGGGGCAGGATCCAATAACGCATGGCACCAGGCATGTATCATCCATGCCTGAATGGGAGGGACTAAGCCAAGAGCACGCATTGGCCTCTCACCAGCGGCCGGCTCCAGTATCCTTCTCGCATCAGAGGAGCACTAGACCCATCGACTTATGCCTCATGGATGCATCGCTCTTTCAGCCTCGTCCAGCTCCAGTCCGAGACGGACGCCCGCTGCAGCCGCGCTCCTAGGCAGAGCTCACCAAGGTACCCAGTCTTTGAGACAGGCGTGCGTGCCGCGTTACGCAGCGATGATATCGACGTTGCTTCTCTGGCAGAGGCACATCCTTCCAGCCCTGAGTGGGCACACATATGGTGAGCCGCCCACTCAGCTGCCTTGGACATGGCGTCTGCTGCACGGCAAGCTCTTCGTTGGAGGCTTTATCAGGCACATCCACAGAGACACCTCCGCCAGCGTGCTGCCTGCCAGGAGCAGCTGGCCACCCTCAGCCATGTCATGCTCAGATGCCCAGTCTCCCAAGCAGTTTGGTGTGGGGACAGGCTTGAGTATGCTTTGGAGTCTATTGCTGTGCATGCAATCCTGACTTTTTTCGTATATTTTTGAGGACACGATCCTAACATCATTGCATGGTGGCTGTGCTGGCCCCCCTGGTTGAGTCTGCCAGACTCCCACGTGTTTGCCCTATGGCCCTAGGCTACGGGGTGCCTCCCTTGTAATAGCAAGTCGCTGAGTTGGGTGTGGGACTTAGGCCTGGCTACTGCCTGACTGTCAGGATTGATTTACCCGAAAATGGCGAGACTTTGTTTTTCCTTTTCTGAGAGGAGAAAACCTTACATGTCGGCCAAGTTTTGCCAATGACAGCAATGCCAGCAGACAGGAAAAGGTGTATTCAGCGCGACCCGCTCCAAGGGAAGCTGCCTTTCTATGGCAATTATTATTATTATTACAGGGAGGCAACCCGTAGCCTAGGGCCATAGGGCATACACGTGGGAGTCTAGCAGCCTCTCAACCACGGGGGCCAGCACAGTCACCATGCAACCAGTCTGCAGCCCAATTGCATGATGTTGGGATGGCATGCAAAACATCAACTCCAAGGCATACTCAAGCCTGGGTACTTTAGTGTCCCCACACCAAGGTACCCATACTCCAGCCCCACAGCGACGCAACACCAAGCTGGTGACGTCGAGGGTTTCTAGGGGAGAGGACCTCCTCTGTCTGGAGCGGCAACACAGCAAGCAATCTAAACACGCAAGGCAGACATGCACAGGCAGGCCAGTCATGCAAGGCAAGGCAAGCGATGCATACGGTACGACATGACAACCTAAAGGGCCCTCTCACCTTGACTTTGAAAGATGAAGCCTTGCCAGCCAAGCCGGGTTGGCCCTGTGCCCCCCAATCAGTGGACTCCCAAACTGTCGGAGCATTTCAGCATAGCACAGGTGGTCGCAGCGGCTGCTTCATCTTGCAGTCCTTGCACGTATCATCTGGTCTGGGATTTGTCGCTTCTCAAGCAGACTCCATCTTGCCTTCCTTACTCGAGATTGGCTGCGTTTTGGCTCAGACATTCGGCTCCGAGCTGGGGTGGTCAGCCAGTGGCTCAGGGGACACGGCAGCCCATCATAGCTGGTGAGGTGTTCCTGAGCCGCTGGTGCCACGAGCAGGTGCTCTGCAGCAGGCCAGCTGAGGTGGCCGAGCCGCCACACATGCACTGGACAGCCGCGCATCCAGTGCCACTCCCATGATGAGCCTGCCAGGGCTATAAACTGGCACGCCTCCCTGGGCGTTGAACAGGCGCAATTCTCTGATGTGTGCCCTTTCGGCACAGCACCCTCGCCCAGACACGCCTGAGCATGTCGTTGAGTCAGGCATTTTATGGCCAATTGGCTATCCCTGGACCATGCTTTCCAGCAGGGTCCTCAGCTTTGCCATCATAGTAGGCGGTCGCTGCGGTATGGAGTGATCCTGACCGACATTCACTTCTCCTTGCTGAGCATCCTGCCGCTCGTCGCCGTCGCTACTCGATTCCTCTGTCTCACTGTCACCGTCCAATCTGCAATGCAAGGGGCTCTGCACCACCTAAGGCTGGCGAGCTATTCCTCATCCATGACCCAGAACCCTTTTTCGGGGGGGAGAAGAAAACCTTACATGTCCTCAATGACCACCTGACTCCAGCACAGCAGCAGCAGGGAGAGGGGTTGCGTCGCTGAGGGGCTGGAGTATAGGGTGCAGGCCGGCTCCCACGGGAGCCAGCCGCTGATGAGAGGCCACCGCGTGCTCAAGGCTTAGATGTGTCTCTCCCATTTAGGCATGCATGATACATGCCTGGTGCCATGCGTGACTGAATCCTGCCCCCTCGGGAGGGAGGGCCCTTTAGGTTGTCATGTTGTACCGTATACGTCCGACATATCGCTTACCATGGACAAGCAGCTTCCCCCGGAGCGGGTCGTGCTGTGCATCCAACAATTCTAGAGGTTTCACTCATCTGTCTGCTGGTATAGCTGTCTTTGGCAAGGTTGGTAGACATGTAAAGGTTTCTTCCTCCCCAAAAAACAATTAAACAGAAAGGACGGCACCACAGCATACTTTCCAGGATCATCCCACTTCTGAGATCACCAGCCGCGGTTAGTGCTGGAAGCATCTCAAGCGGCATTTGCGCCTGCAGGCCACCGCAGCGGCCTAAAGCTAGCATGCTGACATGGATTGCTTAGGTTGCCCAGTGGGTGCCTGCTCCAGAGAAAGAGCCGTGCAGGCCGAGGGTGTGGGAGTTAGTCCGCACTGGTCGGTGGCTCTCCCCTCATAAGCAGCCTTCGACGTCACCCAGAGGGTGTTGCGTTAGGGTGCGTAGGCTGGTGTTCCCACGGGAGCCGGCCGCCAGTGAGAGGCCACCGCGTGCTCTAGGCTTAGACTTGTCCCTCCCATTCAGGCATGCATGATGCATGCCTGGTGCCATGCGTGATTGGATTCTGCCCCCGGGCCCATTAGATTGTCATGTTTTTTTCTTTCTTTTGGAGGAAGAAGCCTTACATGTCCCCAATCACAGCAACACCAGCAGACAGATAAAGGAAACCTCTAGGAGTGTTGGATACACCGCTCCGGGAGGGAAGCTGCAGGCAAGCGATATATACGGTCCAACAAGAAAACCTAATGGGCCCTCCCTCCCGAGGGGGCAGAATCCAATCATGCATGGCACCAGGCATGGGAGGGACAAGTCTAAGCCTAGAGTACGCGGTGGCCTCTCACCGGCGGCCGGCTCCCGTGGGTAGTACTCAGTGTGTCCGTGCCGCCTAGACCTGACCTGAGAGTGCACTCGCAATCGTCAGTGGTGATGGTATAGATGTTGCAAATCCGAAAGGTGATAGTTCATGGATAGGAAGTAAGACTCAAACGCTGATGCGGAGCAGCATGCTAAGGCCTAAGTGCACCCGCCCAAGGGAAACAGTTCTAGGTACAAGGTGGAGCCTACAGCCTGGCTGCCAGGAATGATGATTTAGCCGAAAAGGCGAGAGTATATTAGAGTGGATGGGCAGATGACTGCCAAAAAACTAGACTCAATTCCAGATGGTGATACAGACAAGAATGGTGGAGATGTAAGGCTTCTTCCTCCCAATTAAAAAGGGAGATGATGGAGCTGCTGCGACCGGCTGTGCTGGGGGTGTTGTGACAGTCTGGGAGTCCACTGGTTGGACGTCGTGCTAGCCCAAGCGGCACTGGCTCATGGATGAGGAATAGCTCGCCAGCCTTAGAGCCCCTTGCATTGTACATACTACATGTTGCAGCCTTTTGACAGCCAGCAGATTCAGCACCACTCCATACCGCGACCGCCTGCTATGATGGCAAGGCTGAGGACCCTGCTGGAAAGCATNATTAAACAGAAAGGACGGCACCACAGCATACTTTCCAGGATCATCCCACTTCTGAGATCACCAGCCGCGGTTAGTGCTGGAAGCATCTCAAGCGGCATTTGCGCCTGCAGGCCACCGCAGCGGCCTAAAGCTAGCATGCTGACATGGATTGCTTAGGTTGCCCAGTGGGTGCCTGCTCCAGAGAAAGAGCCGTGCAGGCCGAGGGTGTGGGAGTTAGTCCGCACTGGTCGGTGGCTCTCCCCTCATAAGCAGCCTTCGACGTCACCCAGAGGGTGTTGCGTTAGGGTGCGTAGGCTGGTGTTCCCACGGGAGCCGGCCGCCAGTGAGAGGCCACCGCGTGCTCTAGGCTTAGACTTGTCCCTCCCATTCAGGCATGCATGATGCATGCCTGGTGCCATGCGTGATTGGATTCTGCCCCCGGGCCCATTAGATTGTCATGTTTTTTTCTTTCTTTTGGAGGAAGAAGCCTTACATGTCCCCAATCACAGCAACACCAGCAGACAGATAAAGGAAACCTCTAGGAGTGTTGGATACACCGCTCCGGGAGGGAAGCTGCAGGCAAGCGATATATACGGTCCAACAAGAAAACCTAATGGGCCCTCCCTCCCGAGGGGGCAGAATCCAATCATGCATGGCACCAGGCATGGGAGGGACAAGTCTAAGCCTAGAGTACGCGGTGGCCTCTCACCGGCGGCCGGCTCCCGTGGGTAGTACTCAGTGTGTCCGTGCCGCCTAGACCTGACCTGAGAGTGCACTCGCAATCGTCAGTGGTGATGGTATAGATGTTGCAAATCCGAAAGGTGATAGTTCATGGATAGGAAGTAAGACTCAAACGCTGATGCGGAGCAGCATGCTAAGGCCTAAGTGCACCCGCCCAAGGGAAACAGTTCTAGGTACAAGGTGGAGCCTACAGCCTGGCTGCCAGGAATGATGATTTAGCCGAAAAGGCGAGAGTATATTAGAGTGGATGGGCAGATGACTGCCAAAAAACTAGACTCAATTCCAGATGGTGATACAGACAAGAATGGTGGAGATGTAAGGCTTCTTCCTCCCAATTAAAAAGGGAGATGATGGAGCTGCTGCGACCGGCTGTGCTGGGGGTGTTGTGACAGTCTGGGAGTCCACTGGTTGGACGTCGTGCTAGCCCAAGCGGCACTGGCTCATGGATGAGGAATAGCTCGCCAGCCTTAGAGCCCCTTGCATTGTACATACTACATGTTGCAGCCTTTTGACAGCCAGCAGATTCAGCACCACTCCATACCGCGACCGCCTGCTATGATGGCAAGGCTGAGGACCCTGCTGGAAAGCATGGTCCAGAGATAGCCACTTGGCCGTAAAACGCCTAACTCAACGACATGCTCAGGCACGAAAGGGCACACATCAGAGAACTGTCATACCAGTGCCTATTTAACGCCCAGGGAGGCGTGCCAGTTTATCCTTATCATGGAAGCGGCACTGGATGCGCGCGGCTGCATGATTATGTCGTCAGGACACAAGCCAGCCGCCCACTGCAACGCATCATCGCAGGCCTGCCAGACGCTGTTTGTTTTCCCTTCCTTTGGAGCAGACGCTGTCAGCTCCATGCGGCCAGCCATCTGGCCCCGCAGAGTATGGTAATGAGCCCGACAAGATTATCAGCGTACAACATTGCAAGGATTCCCCTAGCAAACTCCCGTAGCAACGCATTCTCAAAAATGGCATACAGTGTGGGTGACATTTACTTTTATGTTTTCTTTGGGGTAGCAGACAGATGAAGGAAAGCTCTAGGAGTGTTGGATACACAGCACAACCCGCTCCGGGGGAAGCTGCTTACGGTACAATATGACAACCTAAGGCGCCCTCTCTCCCGAGGGGGCAGGATCCAGTCACGCATGGCACCAGGCATGTATCATGCATGCCTGAATGGGAGGGACAAGTCTAAGCCTAGAATACGCAGTGACCTCTCACCGGCGGCCGGCCCCCGTGAGACGCAGCGACGCAACACGCAGAGGTGACAATAAATCTCCCTGAGCAACACCCTGGTCGTCGGGGTCGTCTGCCCATTGACCACTAGGACAACTTCCTAATGATGCGCCACAACCGATTTCCTCCAAAAAAAAATAAAGATCCCAAGGTGGGTGCAGCCCAGATAATGCATACAAGGACTGCAAGGTGCGCGACCGGCTGCGCTGCGCTGGAGTACTCTGACAGTCTGGGAGTCCACTACTTGGGGGCATGGTCGCATTACGTGCGCCCAGCTTGGCTGGCAAGACCAAGAGCGTGGTACCCTCAGTGGGGAAATCTGACCGTGCTGCGAGGGAGGACGTCATGCTAGCCCAAGCGGCACTGAGTCATGGATGATGAGCAGGCGGTCATTGCGGTGTGGAGTAGTGGCAGATAGGCGACATGCTCAGGCATGTTTGGGTGTGGTATTATGCCGAACTCATCAGAGAATTGTCATACCAGCGCCTGTTGAATGCCCACAGAAGCGTGCCAGTTTGTAGCCCTGGCAGGCTTGCCGTGGTGTAGCGGCACCTGAATGGGCAGCCGTCCAGCGCGTTGTCGCCGATCCAACGCTGCTGTCGACCACGTGTTAGAGCAGCGGCCCGAATCTGTCTACTAGCACACGGGCTACGCTGGCTGGGAGAGCTTTGTCAAGGCATTTGCCCTGGCGTGATGCGGCCCTCTATCATGTCTGGAGGCAGCTGTCCTGGGACATCTGGATGGAAGCTACTTCTAGGTGGGCATGCATGATTGACTGATTGATTGCCTGCTTGCTGACATGGATTGCTTAGGTTGCCCAGTGGGTGCCTGCTCCAGAGAAAGAGCCGTGCAGGCCGAGGGTGTGGGAGTTATACTGCTCGGTGGCTCTCCCCTCATAAGCAGCCTTCGACGTCACCCAGAGAGTGTTGCGTCGCTGGAGGGCTGGAGTATAGGGTGCGTAGGCTGGCTTCACTGGAGCCGGCCGCCGGTAAGAGGCCACCGCGTGCTCTAGGCTTAGACTTGTCCCTCCCATTCAGGCATGCATGATGCATGCCTGGTGATTCTGCCCCCTTGGGAGGGAGGGCCCATTAGGTTGTCCGTATATATCGCTTGCCGTGGGAAAGCAGCTTCCCCCGGAGCGGGTCGTGCTGTGTATCCAACACTCCTAAAGGTTTCCTTTATCTGTCTGCTGGTGTTGCTGTGATTGGCAGTATTGGTGGACATGTAAGGCTTCTTCCTTAACCAACCCAAAAGAAAAAGGATGAAAGGCTTCCTAGGGCACGGCGGTGAGCCCTGGCCCCCAGCTGCTGCCAGATGCGCTACTAGGATTCGTATGACAGGCCGTCAAAAGCCTGGTGCCTTGCCCCGAGGCAAAGAGCTGTGGTCCTCGAGGGAAAATGCTGTCATCTCCAGCTGTTCTTTTGGGTTTTGTGGGAGAAACCTTACATGACAACCGAGGGGGCGGGGATCCAATCACGCAGGGCATCAGGCATGTATCATCCACGCCTGAATGGGAGGGACACGTCTAAAGCCTAGAGTACGCGGTGGCCTCTCACCGGCGGCCGGCTCCCGTGGGAGCCGGCCTACGCACCCTATACTCCAGCCCTCCAGCAACGCAACACCCTGCGGGCCGTCCTGCTGTCTATCTCTCGAGGAGGTGCAGCGGCAGGCGCCAAGCTGTACTGCCAAAGTATTTGCCGCCTGGAGCTGTGAGGCTGAGGGTGATCAGGGGGAGAGCCACCGAGCAGTGCGGGCTAACCACACCCTCGGCCTACCGTATTATATTGCTTGCCATGGAGAAGCAGCGGTATCCAACACTCCTAGAGGTTTCCTTTATCTGTTTGCTGGTGTTGCTGTGATTGGCAAGATTGGTGGACATGTAAGGCTTCTTCCCCTAAGAAAAAGAAAAAGAAAAAAAAATGAAACGCTGCTGTGGAGCAGCATGCTAAGGCCTAAATGCCACCCGCCCAAGGGAGACAGTCCTAGGTACAAGGTGGAGCCTACAGCCTGACTGCCAGGAATGATGGTATGGCCGAAAAGGCGAGAGTATGACAGATTGGATGGGCAGATGAAGTCTGCCAGAAACTAGACTCAGGTGCAGCCCAGATGATACAGACATGCAATGCAAGATGATGGAGCTGCTCGTGACAGTCTGGGAGTCCACTGGTTAGGGGCATGGTCGCACTCCGTGCGCCCAGGCAGCCGGAGTCCACAGGCCATATGTCTGTATGAAAAAAAAAACATCACTGCCAAACCGCCTGGGAGACTGGGCAGCTGATTACTCAGCTGTGGGACGCATACTGCCGCGCCTGATCACGGCCAGAGAGGCACTCCTTTTCTTCATTTGGGGGAAGATAAAAGAAGCCAACATGTAAAGGCTTCAAGAAAATAGGAACATAGTCAAATGCAATTGCTGTGATCGACTGGCACGCTTGGTCAATTTACCAGCGTCTGCGTTCATCATCCATCACCTGACCATCTCCACCATTATTGCTAACGATTTCGAGTGCACTATCAGGTCAGCTTCCTGGCATGCATGATTGATCGATCGATTGCTCACTGGTCCCGCCGCATTTGGTTCCTGGCTGCCGAGATTATATCGCCGCGATGTGCGCTGCCTGCGTCTGATTCCGGACGCCCATAAGCTAGAAGGGTAGAATACAGAGTAACGGACTGCGCCCTTTTTTTGGGGTCCTGCGTCTGGCGCTTTACATGCCCTCCCGCATGTCTGATGTATCACCCTTGCCTGCGAGGTCTGCGCATACATGCAGAGGCGCAGGAGAGTGGAGATACGTGTAGAAGTAAGATTCACTCTTAATCGATCTACAAAAGTATGTTAGGCCCACATGCATGATTGGCAGTAATGAATGCGCTTGAAGTCCGCGTCTGTCATGCGTTATATCTGTCCTTCATAAATCACATTGGCTCAGGCTTCGCAGGAGGGATTTATAGCTGCTCACGTCCTGTACACGCTCATTCCTCACACGTTGATGTAGAGTGAGACCCTAGACAGCTACAAGGCTTTGTTTGTCATTGGCACCCTCTGATGCGGCGCGGTGACCCTTCACTGATCAATGAGATCTGGAAGTGATTTGCCGCTTGGAGACGAGATCGTGCCCAGTCTGGCATCGTACTGATCAAGATGGTCCAGACTTTC
Organism: Coccomyxa sp. LA000219; assembly: GCA_000812005.1. Classification (NCBI taxonomy): domain Eukaryota; kingdom Viridiplantae; phylum Chlorophyta; class Trebouxiophyceae; family Coccomyxaceae; genus Coccomyxa; species Coccomyxa sp. LA000219. The sequence goes on from KN714658.1 coordinate 958,864, forward strand.
AAGTGAGCCAGCCCTCATGATCTTGATGAAGCCCTCAAAGTCTATTTCCTCCTCGTCTGCAATACAGGATAGGCGTGAGGCGGAGAACGCTGAGAGTGAGGTTTGCATGGACTGCAGCGCCGTCAAATCCAGCCTATGCAGGTTGGCTTGCTGACTGTTTGTGTGGACCACCCATGCTAACGTGTCAGGTAATGATGCGGTGCCGCGGGATTGGGCTGCAACAGGTGAGGTGGAAATTTACCTTTGTACCCTGCGTCCACCAGGGCATCTTCCACCGCATACTCAATCTCAGCGGCAGGCAGCTTCTCCCTCAGAACACACATGAGTCGTTCCATGGTGAGGCCATTTGACTGAGAGTCTAGGGACTTGAAGACCTTCTGTGCAGCAGCTAGCCACTGTTCCCTGCAAGACAGTGCTACCTTTGAGGCCCTGGCTCAGGGATGCAGCAGCATTATCCTCCGTGTCTTGTGTAGGAATGCGGTGTCAGCTGGATCAATTTCCTGGCTTGCAAGAAGAACCGAGCCATTGTTTGGCCTAAGAATATGTCTGTAGCGTATCAGCTCACCTGAAGTCTGCTTGAATCTCGGGCCAGTCGAGTTGAGACGCCACAAATGCGGACTTGCTGATGACTCCCTTGGCATCCATGGGTCTTACTAGTGCAGATGTCTCGGAAGGATCCAGTGTATAGCCAAGGGATGCCAGGCCCTGGGACAGCTCGGCCTCCGTCACAGCCTCTGCTTCCCTTCAGAGACAGCCAGCAGCTCTTGCACTGACATCCACCCCGCAAAAAGCAGCCAATGAATAAATCAAGTCCAGATCACAAGAACACACACTGCAGCAGCTGGACTGTTGCTAGCTCTAGGGCAAAGGCCATCCGAGTGGGTAAAGCACCTGGTGAACTTCATCTTCCGCATGACCTCCCGAAGCTCACTCAGGCTGATGGCTCGGCTCTGACTGTCTGCCAGGACCAGGCTGCCTCCACTGTTGGGCCCGTCAGCTTCCTTGCTTCCAACATTGAAAGACACACGGCGCGGACCCAGTGACCCATTGGACGGTGAGTCCCCACTGCTGAGGGATAAGCCCGCTGTCTTGTCCCGGGCTTCCTCTAGCTGGGCTGCTTGCTGTGACCTGGAGACAGGGACACCATGCTGCTGATCCTGGGACTGATCTAGGGCTCCGGCGTGCAGGGCCTCTTGCATTGCTGTTCTGGGAACGTCGAGCGGTTTCGAGGCAAGCTGCGCTCCCTTCTCATCTGATAGCTTGTTCTGCACAGCACACAGCTGGTTATTTAGAGACAGTGAGCAGTACTAGTGCATAGCATACTTCCCATGCCAAATGTTGCCCTGTGTTGCCAGAGGATGCCAGGGGAAAGGGCTCTGCGTGTTGTGACAGCCTCATGCTCACCAGATCCAGGCTGCCGCCGGACGAGTGCATGAAGCTGGCGTATGCGCGCTGTCCACGCCGGCCCTCCTCCCCACTGCTCAGAGCGCGCTGCATCGCGCCCTCGGGCGTCTCAGGGATGGCAGGCAGTGACGCCAGAGACAGGCCAGACTGCAGCCTGGGTGAATGGCTTCCTGCTCGCCTTGAGGGGCTCTGGCAACCATCCTGCAGATGATTCGTGTCTTACGCAATGGACCTTGTCCTGCGTGAAGGTATGGACAAACACACGACACGCTTTCTGGTCACCTCCCAGGCTTTGCATGTCTGTTGTACAGGCATTCCAGGACAGTCGGAGCGGCATACCATCAGGGCACTAGAAGCTGTTTCTGGCACGGAAGGGTCCTTCTGGTCTACATCCATGCCCTGAAGGTTTGCCTGCAAGCATGGCATGGCTTTTGGGATGTGGCATACTTCAGGCTACATATATACTCAAGGATATAGTGTGCACAGCCTGGACAATGGCAAGACTACTAGGTGCAGAGTTGCAGATACCGCTGTGATAATCACAAAGAGCGCTCACAACCTTGCAGTGTACCACTTACGTTCGAGAGCACAGTCATGAGCCGCTGGAATTCGGTCCCGGCATGTGCTGAGGTGTCCAAACACAGGCGAGCAGCCTTCCTCTGCTCAGAGCGCTCCTCCTGAGAACGTCCAACCCATCTCATATAGTCATTGGTGCCATGAACAGACCCTGCAGCCAGCATCTAGGGATTAAGGGCAGGGCCCTTGAGACTGATCAGCCTCTCCAACAGCTTTATCATCAATTCCCTTCCCCTCTCAACATGGGAAAGTAACATCTGGGGAGGCATGTCGCAGCTGTGGTGTCACTTACTGCTGTGCCATTTGGCCGCTGTAGCGGCTGCTCTCAGGACGCGCCAGTATGTCCTGCCGCCATGCACAGATCCACCACGCTGATCATGCAGCAGCGCGCTTGCTCCTCCATGAACTGATTCACCCCTTGACCTGCAGCACCAAGATGTCAGTGCAGCAGCATGGCAAGCAGCCAATTTCACCACGGCCCAATGTTACCCGGATGCTGACAAAGAAGTGCTGTGGGTCTACCTGTAGTACTCCAAGCCTCCATGAGCAGAGCCTGCAGAGCTGCGTCCCAGCAGAGGAGGTCCCTCGATAGCGCCACCGCCTGGGCCTCTGAGCGCAAGGCTGTCAGCCCTGGTGTCTCCAGCTTCGAGTGGGCGCTTGTGGGAGCCTTGCTTCTGCGCGTCCCTGCACAATCTTTGCTTTCTTCAGGCGTACACAGCAGTGGGTGCTGCAGAAAAGAGTGCAATGAGTGCTTTCTGTCCCTTCACTGCTGGACCTCAGCAGCACATGCTTTGCATCTTGTCTCTCCAGAGTTATGTGCAAGAACATGAGGGAGAGGATACCCTATGGTGGCACCGCCAACTGCTGGCATGCTTCCATGTGATGAGGGGTCCCGTGATTCTGGCATCAGCGTCTGCAGGAGCTCTTCAGCTATAAGCTCAAATATGGTTCGCTTCAGCAAGTTCGCCTGGTTGAAGCGCTGCAGGGGCACAATAATAGTCAGTCTCAAATCCAGTGCATAAGAAGTGGAGCAAATGTGGCCAAGCAGAAAGGGACAGTGTGATAGACGAACCTGGATGCGCTGCACGACTGTCTCCTGCAAAGGCTTGCCCTTTGCGCGCTCTGCTGAGGTGCCACCAGAGAGCCATTTGTGGTTGAGGGCTTCTTTGGCGGTGGGACGTAACTTGGGATCCCTGCAGAATCGACCACCCCTTCAGATGCACACATAGCAAGGATGAGCCAGGAGTTGTACCACCTAACGCACAAGACATATCTGCAGTGGGGGACCAATGCATCGAATTGCGTACTTGGCCAAGAGCAGTCCCACAAAGTCCTTTGCATCGCCAGAGACGTCCTTCCAGGCACTGCTGGCGAAATCTGGCTCCTCCGTCAAGATAGACTTCCAGATCTGCAGGCATGTGTCAAGTGGTCCGTAAGTTCTCGGTATGATGAAGAGACAGAGAGCAGTGTGGCTTGGCTCCCAAGTCAGCTGGCAGCGTGGAGCATTCAGGGGGCGACAGGACCGCAGACCTGCGAGAGCGTCGGGTTGCGCCTGTTGCGCCGGTCGTCAAAGGGCATGAAGCCGCTGAGGAGCTGGTACGCCATCACCCCGGCCGACCACAGGTCACTGGCTGGATAGAACTCTGAGTCCAGGTTCTCGGGGGCCAGGAACCATGGCGTGCCCTCCAGACCAAGATCTGTCCGCGGCAGCTGTCCGGGTTCAAAGAATACTGCCAGGCCAAAGTCTGCATTGGAACAGCTCAAAAGTTCGTGCGTCATTGCTGTCTGTTCTGGTCTGCACTGGCCTTGAGCAGGGCGCACACCAAGTCCACGAGATACACACATATAGTAAGGCAGGTTGCAGTGCCTCTGAGCTGTGTATACCATCAGTGGTGCCAGCCTGCCCCACCTATTGCCTTGAGAGGAGCTCTGTCTGAATTATTGAGCAGCATAAAATTGCTGGGCTTGATGTCTCTATGTAGGATCCGATGGGAATGGCACTGTGCGAGCGTTCGCAGGACAGCTCGCATGTAGCTGGCCACCTGCGGCAGTCAGCAGGACTCGTCACTGTACAGTCAGACGACTCAACTGGGAAAACGCCTGTTATCAGTATTCAGGGCCAGGGCTCACCGTGCGTTCGCTGTAATGTCTTTTGGCAAGACTGTGAGCGAGCTCTCCGCCGGTGCAGAGCTCCATGATGATGTGCACGTCCTCGTCGTCCTCCAATGCCTCAATGAAGGTGACAACATTTAAGGTTCCTCGCAGGCGGTACAGGACAGAAACCTCGCGCTTGACGTTTGCCAGGTGCGCCGCCTGGCGTTGAACGGGCAGATTTGGCACTTGCAGCAGCTTCTTGATGGACTTTGCCGCATACTGTTTCCCGTTCTGCCGGTGCGTCACCACTCTTACAATGCCAAAGCCCCCTCTTCCCAACTCTTCTCCAAGCTCATACTTTTCAAGGAATCCATCAGCATACCCACACTTGACGGGCTTGTATTCCCTGTTTTTACTCACTTCCCAAGCGTCTATACGAGACGACATGCCAGGTTCCAGCAGCACTAGGCGTCACAGGGATGCGCTCAAGCAATACGAAAGTTCATACGGGTAATTGTTCTTACAGCTCGAGCATGTGTTACGAGCCAGCATTCTCGGAGCTCTGCAGTGTATGGAGAGCCCGTGCTGCCCATTCTGCCCAATCTGCCCTCCAACGGACCTCACCGTTTACGAGCCAGCAAGGGCTCCCGACTGTGCATCTGCGTGTTATCTGAGATATCAGGCGCCGCCATCATCCCAGTTTCGTCCCGAGGAGTTGTCTATTCTACACACATATGTGCTATAGTATATAGTATATATCCTCATGCCCAAATCGCAATGCACCTGGCATGCACTTCAAGCAGCAATACCATCATCATCTCTCAGTCATAACTGCCTGTGGGCCTGGATAATACTGGAAGGTCTTCTTGGAGCTAGGGAGTGTTGAGCGTATCCGGAAGGAAGTGTTCATGAAGAGCTCAGGGCATCGCAAACTTAAGTGCTGTTTCAGAATACATCCAAATCAGTAGCTCGTGAGGATGAGGATGGAAGGGCATTGCCATCGCTGCGCCATGTAGAGATGCTGGCATTGTAGCCGGAAGTACTGCACTGGGTGGAGCAATGCAGTTGCCACAGCGTACATCCCACCTTCAGCATGCTATGAACCTGTCAACATTGCACAGTCCACCATTTGAAGCCAGGCCGTAAAGCGTATGGAGATGGTGATTCGGGCTCAGCATCAACACGGGGGACTGATCCATGCGTAAGGATTCACGTATGGGCACAAGCATCCTTCTTATGGCTGTACTGCTCCTCAGAAGCAGGGGTGCCATCGTGTGCAGTCTGAGTGTTGCCTCTCCTCAGAGCACACTGATATAAGCACGATTGCATAGATTGGTAGGCACTGTGTCACTTTCCAAATATTGATGGCGTTCTGCAGTCAGGCAAGGCTTGCCAGCAGCGACTCTGCCATAAGATCAGGCTTCCATGCGGCTTGTGAGCTTCTGAATCGTCAGCTTCACCTGATCCTCGTCGAGGAACTCACTGCGCTCAATGGCATTTGCAATCAGCACCGCAGACGCAGGTGCGGGTGCATCTATCCATATACAGCCATTCTGGCCCACTGCTATCTCATACTTCAGCGTTTGACCGAGGGAGGCCAGCACCGGAGCAGGCGGCGCTGCCAACAGCCTCCGAGCCAGGGCCGAGCTGCAGTTGACTGTCAGCCCCTCCTTCAGTGGACCATAGCCTCCTGCCTGCTCACACAACCCACATGTGCCTTCCATACCCCTTCCTGATAGCCAAGGAACATGTCTACATGTCTGCACACAGCACAGTACTGGCGCAGCACCGACTCCCTGTTCGCTGATCTCATGTATGGTCACAAATCTGCATGCCAGTCATCATGAAGCCCACCTTTCCGCTGACCTCTGTGCAGCTCAGCTCTGTGTCGACATCCTTGTGCGCAAGCGTCACTCTGGCATAGACAAGGTCGCCTTCACCCAGCTTTGGGCGGTTCCGCCGCGTCGCCCCCTCAAAGGCAAGGGAGTTCAGCACAGCCGCAAAAGGACCGCCAATGTCCAGGATGAGGTTCTCACCGTGCCGCTCAATCACCATGCCGATGACATTGTCGCCCACACATGGTATGTACCTGCGCAGGCACCGGCTGCCGGTGAGTACATGCATGGCAAGACCATGCCTCCCACAAGCGGCACTACGATGCAAGATAAGGTGACAGGTACGGGCAGCATGTCCCTGCCTTTTGGATCGTCCCTCTGTCCAGAGCTTTCCAGCCCTGGTCTGCCTGGGGAGCCCAGCCTTTACAGTTCTCAACACCCTCTCATCTGCAATTACCCCTGCTCCAACCCTCACTTCCCCATTGTCTGGCAGGGCAGCAATTGCATCACCTGGGCCAACAACCTGGACATGGAGAAGAGATGTGAGAGGTCTCTGCCTTTTGACAACGAAACTCGAGAAATGCTGGTCATTGGACGTTCACCTGTGTACTGCTGGATGTCATTCCAGTTGCACGGAGTCTGTTCTCGTACCCATTGCAACATGTGCAGCCATTAAGCTTTGTGCGTCATGAAATGCGCTCCACCGCAGGGCAAGAGCTGCATACCTCGGGCAGGACCTTGGGCACATTGTTGGGCACACCCCTAACATCGCCATCATGCTCCGCATCCACAGTAGTTTCGACGCGCAGCGGTATCGTTGACACTGTGTGATATCATTGTAGGAATTTGGCAATGTCAGGATGGGGACAGTATCCTGATTCTGCGTACGGCCAGCAGCAGGGCGGCCAGCAGCAGGGCTACGGTGCACAGGGGCAGCAGCAGGTGAGCATGGACACCTGAAACTTCATCAACACCCGTGCTTTGCTTCTTCACCTCGCACACTGCGTTTACGAGGTGGCAGAGGGCATCTGTGGCGACCAAGACATGCATGCTCGCAAGGCCACAGTCTGATGAGTCAATGTATCGAACGGAGTACCCCGTTTGCAGATACTGCAAATAACTACATCAAGTATAAGACGCCAGCTGCGTTGCCTGGCATCGCGATCGTAAGGCTTGGGCAGACGACGTTACCCCTGCGATGATCCAATGCCACAAGCCTGCCTCGACATGCCAGACGCTCCTCGTTCTGTCCAGGCTGACCCCTATGGAGGCTATGGGAACAATCAGGGCACAGGGTACCAGGGAGCGCAGATGGCAGGGGCTGTACAGGATAGCAACTATGGGCACGCTGGATATGGCGCAAAGCAGTCGTCTGCTGCTGCAGTGCAGGTATGAGGTGAAGTTGTAATGACAACAACGCCTCTGCCCAGAGAGTCACATCATGGCCAGCAGTCATAGTCGACGCTGTGCCTCATCTGACGCCAAGGCCACTGCCCATGAGAGTTTGTGTTTGTGCAGCCTTCGTATGGTGCCCAGCAATCTGCAGCGTATGGTTATAATCAACAGGGCACCCAGGGAGGCGCAGTAGCGCAGGCAGCTCAGGGGCTAGCACCAGATCAGCAGGCCAGAGTGTCACAGATTGTAGCTCAGGTGTTTGCCCCACTCCACGCATCCCATCCCCCTCACTGCCTCAGGCACTATGACTTTCCTGCTTCCCCTGATTCCCAGTGCTGCTACATTTTGAAACACTCCATGGCATGCAGATGGGGGGCTCAGGCGGGCAACCGGGCTATGGGTCGTCACCATACCAGGGCATCACACAATCACCTGTGGCAAACCAGTACGGTGGAGGCGCAGCCCAACCTGCCTATGGAGCAGCGCAGCCTGCTGCCCAGACTTATGCACCCAGCCAATCATATGCGTCCCAGCAGGGCTCTGCGGTATGTCCTCCATCGATGTGAAGTGCACTGGGCTATGCTCTTGAAATGATGGCTGTGGCAGATCGCAGGGCTTACGTCTAGGCGCAGACCACTTCCTATTGCATTTAAGAAAGTCATCTGCTGTTTGGGGCTGCGCAGGCGGTGCAGCAAAGCTATGGCAACCCGAGCCAGAGCATGCAACAGGGCTACAACAGTGGCAGTGGGCAGAGCTCACAGCAGGGCTGTGCTAGCACCTCATATGGATCATCTCAGCAAGGGCCTACAGCATACATGCAACAGCAGCAACCCCAGCAGCAGCAGCAGCAGCCGCAACTATCTCCGTACAATGCACAGGCAGGATACCAGGCCAACCAAGCCGGTCTTTCATCGTCTGGCACCTATGGAGCCCAGCAATCTGGTGCGGTGTACGGTGGGCAAGCTGCAGCGGCACAACAGGGATATGGAACCCAGACAAGCCAGGCACCCTACGCCACACAGCAGCCTGTGTATGGTCAACAGGCACCTCGCACCACTGTGCCTGGTGCGCAGCAATCAGGGGCCATGCAGCAGCCAGCATATGGCATGCAGGGAGGAGCTCGATCCTCATATCAGGCGCCCTATGCAAGCCAGGTAGCCATTTTGACTTGCGCACAGTCTCATAACCACTGACTTTTCACTTCTGTTTGGATACATACATCTGACGCCACCTAGGTCATACTGTGGGGATATAATTGCATGCGAAGGGGACCAGTGACAGGCGCATGGCAGCAGGAGAGCAGCGAACTTGACGCCCTGGCTACGAAATTGTGCAATATCAACTTCAGTCTTGCCCGCATGGCTGTCTGGCACACATGCCTTCCATGCCCATGCAGTCAGGAACGGTTGCGCAGTACGGAGGAACTCAATACGCTAGTCAACAGGCAGCTGCTCCAAGTCAAGCGCCTATGGCGGCACCAGCTAGGCCGCAACAGGCCACCCAAGCTAGTACCTACAGCACGGCACCCTACAATCGGCCTTCAGCCCCACCTCGCATGACAGCAGGCCCCGCTACTGCTGCACCTGCTTTTGGAAGGCCATCAGTACAGGCTCCTGCAGGAAATCGTGCCATCGCTCGGCCTGGCACACAGCTAGCAGCTGCAAAGCCAGCAGTGCCTGCGGCTCCTGCAGGCAAGGCCAACCTGCATCGCCCGCTCGCTCTGTCGCAACATCCCCACGGCGGCCGCGCCATGGCTGTACCTCTCGCAGGCCTTTCTGATCACATTCAATCCCTGTCATCTGAGGGCAAGTAATCAGCTTCAGAGGTCTATGACACCAGCAGAGTGTGCACTTAAGGCAGTCAGCATCTGCAGGGCGGATGGGCGCAGCCCCTGCAAAGCCCATGCCCAGCAGTGCCCGCGGCGGGCGCCCAGCTGCTGTTGGGCAGAGCGCGCGCGAGATTGCGCGTCTGGCAGACTCCATGCGTGATGATTCTCGGGGCCGTGAGCGGACGCGGGAGTCAGACAAGGACCGCGCCAAGGAGCGTGTGACTGTTGTGCCACCTCGTGGCAGTGCCAGCAAAGAGCGTGACAGGGAGAGGCGCGTCAGCTTCATCTCTGTGAATGCACAGCACGCTGCGTATTATGTGTATTGCCAGTGGTTCCAGGATTCAACCCCTCCTGGATGTTATGTAGTCCGTGATCTGCAGCTGTGGATTTTCTGGGCTGAGTAAGGTCTGTGAGTACAGGGACAGAGAGCCAGTCCGGCTGAGGAAGCCCGCTCCTGCCCCAAAGGCCTCTCCACCCCGCCGCAGAGAGCCGGAATACCTGGTGCGGCTGAGCACCCGGCCGGTGACTGCTCTGGAGCGTGACTACAATGACGTCATTGACCGCTACCCTCGCCTCTACGTGTCTGCAGACTTTGCAAAGAGTGTCTCCTGTTGGGTCCAGGTACTGAACGCGTGCGCAAGCATTTCACCTATCGTGCCATTCAGATTTGCTTGTGCTATTCTACAAGAGCATGCTCACCGTTTGTGGAGTCACCAATAGATGAGCATGCTGTTCTTTCGTGAGAGATTATCAAATGGAGGCACATACATAGTCGTTTTAAATCCCGCATTGCTGAGATAGTAACTTGTGTCAACAGGCGGAGGGGCATTCCAAGGAGGCAACCCTGTGGCCTCTGCATGACCCTGTGACATTTCAGCACGAGATGGACTTTGAGATAGCTGACACGCCTGCCCCTGTATCCCATTCTGGAGCAGACATCAAAGTGAATGCCAGGGTGAGCATTGACAAACTTGGAAGTCAGTATCATTACCATACCAGAGCAGATTCTCTTTGTTTCAGCAAATCAGCATTCGCTCCAGTCCTCACAAGTGCAAGGCATCCGTAGGAGTACATATTGAGCCCATACACAGCCGCTTTGCTGTGCCAGGTGATGCTGTTGCAAGGCCTGGATGAGGCTGCCAGCAAGGAGTGGACCAAGGGCACCCACCATGGCGGCCAACATCTGCACCACCTCCTCAAGTTTCTGACCGTGCGGCATGAGGTGGACGAGGCGGCAAAGGGCCGCACTGACCGCAGCGGCATCATGGCAGTGGGTGGCTCCTATGACCCCGCTCTGGATGGACCACTAGAAGGCGGGTCAGGGTGAGATCAGCAGCTCCATCTGCCTGCGATGTGTCTTATGCATGAGTTGCGAATTGTGTGACAGATTTATGAGAAGCACAGCCTGTGAGCCCGGTAAGCCCTGCTGGGCAGTGCCAGATTTCAGGATAAGATAGTGCCACTGAGGATGTCCTTTTGCAATATGTAGGGCCCCGAAGGCGCTCATCAACACGTGCATCCGCCATGCACGCAGCAATCTGGGCATCGACCTCAGTTCATGCTCGCAATGGATGCGCTTCCTGGAGGTGCACTATCAGAGGCCGGCATCTACAACGACGCCCCCAGCGATGGAGACCTCTGAGGTCAGGACCCCTCTCTTTGCCTGTCTTGAGCATGTTTGATTTCACTGTGAATCACTGAAGTTATTCACTGTTCTAAGGTGGGCCCACCCACCTGCTCATGATGGGATGCAGGTGACCGTGCTGTTCATGGCCAATGTCAGGACGCTGTTTGACAAGGACTGGACCTCGACCTGGGAAGACCAGCAGGCCTGGCTGAAGCGCAAGCAAGAGCACGACGCTGCTGAAAGCAAGAAGGCTAAGGAGGTATGTGTCAGATGAGGTGCCTTTTGCACCTACCCCTGCACACATATCCTGCATGTATGCAGCTTCTGTTCCGCAGGTGCTGAGTTACTGGGTGCGTCCTGTCCAGGCAGAGGAAGAGAAGGCCAGAGTGAAGGCAGAAGAGGACACAAAGAAGAAGGACGTCAAAGCAGAGGCTGCGCCCCCTTCGCCGGCAAATGGCCCAGACGCGGCAGGCCCAGGAGCTGTTCCTGGCCAGGACGGCCCTGCAGCCAATGGACCTGTAAGTGCTACTGCCTCTGCTGGTTGATGCTTGCTTTGCACACTCCTTTTCCAGGACAAGACTTGCAGGAAGTGCTGCAGGACATCCTGTCATCCCCTCAAGCTCAAGACATTGTTGTCATGTAGGGAGAGGCAAAGGAGGAAGGCAAGGCAGTGAATGATGAGCCAGCAGCCAAGCGTGCCAAGACAGAGCCAGGCGTGCAGAGCAAAGAAGAGGTCAAGCCCGATGGCGCCACAGCAGGGTCCGTGGCAGCAGGAGACACCGCTGTCGAGGCTCAAGCAAAGGAGGTGAAGCCAGCAGCTGAGCAATTCATCTGGAAGAGCCTTGCTGTTCTTTTGAGTAAAACCCCGGCTCACCCGCTTTCTTTATAAGGGGCTTATACTCGCTGCGTTGCCTGCAGGTTGATGCAGGAGGACAGGAGAGCAGCCATAAGGATGAAGCGGTGCCTGAGATTCCGAGGCTGCTCCTTCGTGGCAGGAAGTCTGCACATGACCGCTGGCGGTCTGCTTCAGTAAGCCTTGATGGGCTACTGGATTATGATGAGGAGGTGAGCTTAGTGTACAGCTGTGACGCCTCAGGGCCTTAAGACATTGTCCTGGTGTACCCAGTGCCGGTCTTGATGATTCTGAGTGTACATGGCCAACCCACAGATCCAGGCATGACTGTTGTTCACAATGTGCTCTGCAGGACCGGGATGAGCCCACGCTCGAGCTGAGCCTGTTTGCCGAGGCCTTCCAGGAGATGCTCGTTCGAGATTATGGCACCCAGATACTCAATGCACTCTACATGGAGAGGCAAGTCCTGCTCATGTCCACAACGTCATCATGCCCCAATCTCCTGACTCCATAAATTCAAGGCAGAAAGGGGCCCTGCACCTGATATGTTGCCAGCAGGGGAGCAACCATGTCTGGAGATTTTAAGGTGCTGAGATGCCTGGATCAGCATCAGCTGTCCGCAGCAGTCAGCATGCATGCAGTGGCAAAGCCAGAGCGGAATTGGGGGCGTGTGTCCTGCAGGGAAGCAGCCCTGCGCCGCAGGGAAGAGCGCAAGCGCAAGCGGGAAAGGGAGGAGAAGGCTGCGGCTGAGAAGGCAGAGGCAGACAGCGCGGCAGCAGAGAAGGCATCGGCAGAGAAGGAGGGAGGAGAACCTGCTGTGAAGGAGGAGACTGGCATCGCTGAGGTCAAGGAGGAGGCCAGTAACGCGGACGCACCGGCCAGCAAAGTCCCCAACGGGGATCACGTGAGTGCCAGCATGCTTTGTGACTCACCACAGCTGCTACTATAAGAGGTTGTCACCCAGGCCTGCATAACTTCACTCTATTGAGTGACGCTGGCTGCATGCACTGCTGTTTTGCTGCTCCTCAGCGAAGCAATTCCTGTCCTCTCAAGACACTACGCACAGCTCCTGGTGCCGACACATGGGGTGCCTTGTGCAGGCGGTACCTATGGAGGAGGAAGAGGGTGCAGGGGGTGGCAAAGACCATGTGCCGGAAGCACCGGATATGATCCCCCTGAATGGGGAAGGGCCTGAAGGTGCTCCTCAGAGCGCTGCCAAGCCCAAGGGAGGCGCCAGGGGCCGCGGCCGGGGCCGGGGAGGCAGGGGCCGGGGTGCCAAGGTGGGAGGATCATGCCCTGCGGCCGTTTACACCGTCAGTACTGAGCAGTGCCATGCATGTGCTCCACTCGTTGAATCAGGCTCCAAGGCAGAGGCTCTCGACCTTGACGACAGGGGCACCTGCCGTGCTTAATTTTGCCTTGACTGTGGCTGTCTTGACGGTCCTAGAAGGAGCCTGAGTATGGGGCGACAATACCTGCAATATCATGCAGGCAAAGGGACAGGAGCCAGTGCCTGAACAGGAGGCTCATGATGCAGCTGAGAAGACTGCACAGCCTGCGGAGCCCTCTGATATGGAGGTGTCTACAGCTCCTGAGGAGTCACAGGTGACCAACGCTCCTGCTACAGCAGAGGTTGTGCTCTGTCGTCTGATGGCAATTGTAAGGCTTTGTATTCCTGCCATGGGCTTGTGCTGCGCCCATGGCGTGCATGTCATATGCCTGAGCCATCTGATGCCTTTCAGGAGGCTGGAGGCAGGGCTGCAATAAAGGCAGAGCCTGCTGATGGGGCTGCAGCTGAAATACTGGCTGTAGACAACGGCAACAAGGACGGTCCTGAAGAAGCACCGCCACCACCTTCAAAACAGGAGGAAGCCAAGCATGGTGGCAAAGGAGAGGCCGCAGATGACAAGCTTGAAAAGGAGGCTGAGAAGGCAAAGGAGAAGGAGAAGAAGAAGAAGTTCAAAGTGAATGAGGAGCTTCTGCAGGCTTTCCGCTACTTTGATCGCAACTGTGAGTACACCTCGCCTTTAGTGGCTCTCCTTCCTGATGGCAACTGCTGTTGCTGCATAGGAGCTCTTGTGCTCTGTGGTGTCGCTGCAAATGACATTGCAAGAGGTGACAGTACTTTGCATCTCGCACACCTCTCTGCTGAAAGTTGTCAATGCACAGTGTCTGATGCTTTGCCCTGGCCACAGGCACTGGATACTTGAGAGTGGATGACATGCGCCGAATCATTAACAACCTTGGCCTGTCGCTCAGCTTGCGGACTGTCAAGGAGCTCTGCCTGAATGTGGCAGGAGTCCCTTCGAGCTCCAGGACGCGCGCAGACCGTGTCTACTACCGTGACATCACAGACAAGGAGATCTGACAGACCCCAGGCGTTGGCAGTTGTTCTGTAGCTGGGACGTTGCAGGGCCTAGGGATGCAGGCAACAGAGCATGGTGCTGTGTATGCATCACCCCAAAGGGGCACAGTGTGATGTTGGGAGTTTCCAGATCTGGGAACCCTGTAGTCATGTCTAAGAACGTTCTCGGTTAACCCTACAGGGGAACCTGAAAATAATGGACTCCATACTTTGGTTCTTTTCTGTCTGGCCTGATTGTTGCGGCTCCGGTTGTCCAGGAGATATCATTGGCGATATTTGGTGTATGGCATTGCTGTCTGAAGGTAGCAGGCATCTGCTCAGCTCCACATGCACTGCATCTGGCGGCCATCTGCTGCAAGAGATGCGAGCTTTCCTTGTTCTGTCCTGACCCTGTCTTCTGTGTAAGGATCATAGCATGCCCGATGAACTATGTGCCACGTTTCCTAGACAGCACATTGCATGCCTGCATGTCCTTGCAGCCCTAAGTCTTAGCCTTCATCCCTCTGGGCACAAAGCTGCCCTGCAACTGTTGTCTGTGGGTTGAACAAAGAGTGTCCAGACTCAGCAAAGGCGTCCAGACTCAATATACCTCAAGGATGCCTCCATTTGACTCCATGAGCAGGGCTACTTGTCTGAGTGTCAGCCCCGTCTTTTCACGTGTGCTTCAAGGACTATCTGCAGCAGCTCAGTCCTTGCCACCTCATACATTGCTCACTGCTGCACGAGGTCATTGCTGCCGTTAAAGGTACAAGAGACCTTTGCTTCTTCATTGCTACAACGCTTCTTCACATAAGGAATACAAAGTCTGTGTCATCTATATCGGGCAAAGGAGGAGCAGGACTGCATCATCCTACTTCTTTCCTATGCCTGACTTGCCCTTCTTAGCTGGCGCTCCTGCCTTCCCCTTGCCTTTCTCAGGCTCTTTTCTCTTCCCCGTGTCTGATTTCTTGGTGGTCACCGCACCAAAAAAGCTTTCCAATCGCCCTGCAATCCACAGTACACATCTCAGAACTGATGTCCAGGGACTCCATGTGGTGCAGATGCAGCCTATGACACGAGGATGTGGTATGGCGCTGACCTTGTGTTGATTTCGACTTGGCTGCATTGATGCGCTGCACAGCTTTGCGGACGCGGTCCTCATTGAAGCTCTTCTCCCCAACAAGGAACTTCACGAGCCCCTCTTCATCTGCTGCTATCCACTTCAGCGCAGGGACCTGATCGCCCCTCAGGACGTTGGGCTCTGCGCACAGAGAATGCCAGGTTCTCAGAGCAACTGCAAGGCAGAAGCCAGCATGACAAGCAGTGGGATTCCACCACAGCACAAACAGCACTGGAAGACGCACCCTTGAACAGGCGCCTGGCCTCATCAAAGGGGAAGGGATCTGGGATCTGGTATTTGGATTCCTTCATGCTTTCCAGAACCTTTTCAAGGCATTCATGCTTCTGGACCAGCTTGAGGGCTGTCACTCCTCCTATGCCTGCATGGGTCATGCTTCAAGTCCAGAGTCTATTCACTGTGCACTGCTCGCAGATTGCAAGCGGGCTCGCATCACTATGCACAATAGGATGGACAGAGATATACCTTTGATAGTTCCACAATAGTCACAGCCACAGAGGATGCAGAGGTCTACAAACTGATCAGGCGTGAGGCTCAACCCCTCCAGGACCTGCAGGCCAAACAAAATTTGGCTCCGAGCACAGATCACCAGCATCAAGAGACCTCTTTCACAAGACCCTGTGCAAGCACAGTGGAGGACCAACCTTGTCATAGTCATATTCATTGATGGGCAGGTTCTGTGTCTGCGGCTTCATGAGATTCCGGACCAGCTTTGGAGTTGCAAAGGTCAGAGAGTCCATATCCTCGGATGCAATGCCATACACCTGTGTGCATCAGCAAAGTGAAGGGCTTCCATGACAGTCAACATCTTGACAGCGCTGCAGTGGTGGATCAGGCTGTGCAACTCACCAGCCCCTCCTTGCACATCTGCGCACATTGCGCCTCTGCCTCAGACGGAGCCTGCGACGGCATAGCTGTCAGTGCATGTGCTGACATGGTATGGAAGGAGTGGCAGGCAATCTTCCATGCTCACCTCGATCACCGGGACGCCCATCAACACAAGGAGCCTCCGACACTCCTCGTTGTGCTGTGCCGTCACGCGAACTGTCCTCTTGCTATACTTCTCAATGTCTGCTTCGCCCCCGGTCTGCAGCAGGAGCATCCATTGCGCTTCTGTGGTGCTGATATGGGAAAAGCATGCACACCGAGTAACATGAGCCACACCTCTTTGGCTTCTGTAAGCTGATCTGTGGCATCGCCTCTCCGTTCCACCCTGCATCAGGCACATATCCGTTTACCCGGAGGCACCTTGCAGATCTCTTTAAGGCAATCCAGGGTACGCAGCAGCGAGAAGCTTACCGGCGTGAGAGCTCTTCCTTCTTAAGTGCTGGAGGTTTGCCATCAAAAACATACCTGCAACATTCATCCATTACTTGAAAACACAGCCGGTGCAGTTGGAAGCAACGAACAGTACTACAATCAGAGGAGCCAAGGAAGAGCTTACACTGGCTTCATTCCAACCTCTAACATCTTGGCGGTTCTGAAAAACATTCCCTGCAAATGACTGCAGCAGAACAACTGTCATGTCAGCGGCTCTGTACAGGTGGCTCTTGAAATTAGGTTCAAAATCATCATCATCAGCCCTGGGAAATCACCTTGTAACGTCTCCTGACTCACTGGTGAGAGTCTGGTCCCCAGTGCGTCCAACAACAACCTGGCACTTGCAATTGATATCAGAAACTTTGCGTGCTCAATCTATCAATAGATACTGCCTCAGGATGGAGGGGTAGAGTCCCACCAAGAACTGGTAGATGTGCATGCTTGCATCGATGGCAATCTTCCTTCCAAAGTAGTTGTCTATTTTCTGCTCACGACAGCAGCCGGGAGCATGGTCTCCTAGCAACTTTGTAAGATTCTGCAAGAGAGCGACAGCCTTTAGCATCATCTCAAGACACCCTGAGTGCTTTGAAAGGGCAGTGTCGAGGATGGCCCACCTTGATCCCCATGGCAGGGCTCTCAGCTCAGGCACGACGTCGATGAGCGAAGCAAATCATGAATCACAACGTTCTGCTCTTGAGGGCAAGGTAAGAGGTGGAGCGAGGATAGTCCAAGGAAACAGGACATCCATCAAAGCACGCTGCTGTGATGAGCTGGCACCGACCCAACTCTTACGCAACCTTGTCAGCTTTTCTGGCGACCAGAGTGGGCAAAAGCACAAGCGTATTCCCTGTTCTCATATGTGCTCTCGCAAGCCGAGCGTCGAGAGCCAGTGGTCAGATTTTCAAGGCGTCACTTCTCACACTCGCTGAGACGATGCAATCTACTGTGACCAGTGTGATGAAGATACTGTAGGGTGCGCCTAGTGCAGAGTGATGACATGCTTTAGCTAGTCAGGGGTGGGCAGGAAAGAGAGGATATGCTCGAGACCCACAGGTCAGATGGCAAGCATTAGTGTTGCTGCTGTCGGGGCATCCGTCGCTGTGTACTTTTACAGTCGGCGACTATCGGTGTGCGGCTTCAATGGTCGCGGAGATGGTTCAGCCTTTAGGCCAAACACTGGCCTTTTCAAGGGTGCTCACAAGGCACCAAACAGTTGGCTGGAAGGGCTTTTTTTCTTCGCGGAGGCCTTGAGGTAGGATTAACACGAGGAGTTGCCAGATGCCAGCCTCCCTCTTGTCCACAGCTTTGAGCTGATGCCCTTCCCAGGGTCTGAGGTGTTCAGTGGTCTCAGGTATCTCCATGGTGAGACGCTGGGGCGATGGCGCACAGCAGACTTGCTGATAGGCTTGGTGTACCTGAGCCAGCGGGGCTATGAGGACAGCCCAGCTGCTGATCTTGCCAGTCATGGCCAGGTTGTAGGCAAGAACCTGGATGCAGGTGCCCGGAGGAAGCTGGTGGTATGTGCTCCAATCGCCTGTTGCCTGTTGCTGCTGGCTACATGGGCTTGCATAAGGCTAGTCATGCAATGAGGGGGCTGTTGATCACTGCCTGCTGTGGCAGGCTGAGCTTCGCGGCGTTCAGCGCTGCATGCGCTACTGCCGCATTTTGAGGGAGCGCCAGGCAGCTGCACAGGCAGCTGTGCTGCAGACTATGGGCATTGAGGCCAAGGACATCTATGTTCAGGTGCATACCACGCTCATCATGGCCCTGCACATGGTGCTGGACGAACAGCTTAGCATGAGCATCGGCCAGCACAGGGTCCCATGCAGCGTCCTGGTTGGTAGCGTTCAGGCACTTAAGCACTCTCCACTTGATGCAGGTGCCCTTGGCTGGCGTGCTGAAGCCCAGCTACATGATAATAAAGGACATGCAGCAGAATAGCATCTTGCTCGTGATCCGGGGGACCCACTCTCTCAAGGTACACAGGATGCGAAATGCCCACCTTCTGAGTTTGTGGGACATCCTGCATGCTGTCATGCACCCCTGGAGACTTCTCTTGAGTTTCACTCAGCAGTGCTGTGCAAGCGGGTCTGTCTCATTGTTAATCCGCTGCAGGACATGTTTACAAGCCTGACAGGAGCCAGCAAGCCTCACCACATGGTGGATGGCGCGGGTGTTGTGCTGGGCTACAGCCACTTTGGCATGCTGGCAGGGGCGAGATGGCTGCTACACGAGGCTCAGGAGCCCTTGCGGCAGGCCCTAGAGAGCAACCCAGGCCTTCAGCTCAAGATTGTTGGACACTCGCTTGGAGGTGGCACTGCAGCCATGTTGACAATGATGTGAGTGCCCGCCTGTTGACCCATCACTGTCTTCTCTCTGAGTTCCTATATTAGCCAAGCCTCTGCGCAGTCCACCGTGTTTGGCCTCTGCTTGAGAATTGCCTCTGACTGGGAGCATATGTGTACTGGTGGTAGAAATGACTTGGGGTATCTGCGCAGGTTGAGAGATGCTGCTCCTGAGTTTGCGGCTGCGACGTGCTTGGCCATGGCATGCCCTGCATGCATGACACTTGAGTTGGCTCAGTCATGCTCTGGCTATGTCACGACCATCATCAATAACACAGACGTCGTGCCGACAATCTCACCAGGTACAGTCAGCTGTCAATTGGGTTGTGTAGTGGCAATTTTCCGGCGGGGAGTCATGAAGGAGCAGGCACCCCCCCACAGTCAACAGAGGATGCTTGCGTCTGTGTGTCTTGGAGGCTCACACATGAGTGTGCACATGTTGGGGTTGATTTGATATCTTCCTGAGGGCTGAAGCTCTGAGCTGTATCATGCCTTGCAGGTGCTGCGGATGCTTTGCGAGAGGAAGTTGTCAGAAGTGCCTGGTATGAGGCATTCCGGGCAGACATGCGGAGCAATATCATCGTGAGGGCTGTTGAAAGCAGCCTTGGTGGGGTTGGTAGTGCCACTACATGGACAACATCACGCCTTGCTACTGCTTCACAGCGAGTCATGTGAGTGTCCCCTTCTTGGGAGCTCAGTGGGCTTGCCACATCATGTCACAGGATGTCGCATTGGTCACGTCTGACATGTTGGCTCTCCTTGTCATGAACTTGGCACATCCTCAAACATACAGAGGTCTCATACGGCTGCAGCGGTTGGAACTGGTGCAAGCACCTTGTTGACATAGCTCTGATGATGTTTGCAGGTCATGCTATCAGAGGAGATCACCTGCCAAGAGACGCTCCAGTGAAGTTGAGGAGATTGATGAGAGTTCCTCCAGCTCAATAGCAGCTCAGCCCAGAGTTGCACAGCAGATTGAAGTTGCACGTGCCTGGGCAGAGGATGCTGGAAAGGTGATCTGCTTAAACTACTCTTCAGCACCTTTAGGTCACCGAGGTAGCTGTTGATGTGTTGAAGCCACCTTGTCAGGACTGAATCCGGAGATGTGTGTGCAGATGGACGAGAACAAGCAGTGGGCTTTCGCACTATCCACAGTGCAGCCCATCGCCCAGATGCAGAGTCTCAGCTGGAGTCAAAGGCTTGCTGAGCGTGTCAAGCTGCTCTCCTCAGGCTTGTACAGGTGCCCAGCCTTCTGCACTCACCTGTGAAATTCATGGCAAAGGGGCCACTGCCAGGCAGGAGCGCTTTGAATTGCTATGCTCTTGCAGGAGGGCCGGAGAAGCATTCTCACGGCCATCCAGTGTCTCCCAAGCTTTGTCAAGTGGGACAGCACAGCCAGACAGATCACAGGCCTCGACTGCGCCAGAAGTTGCTGCTGATTATGCAGAGGGCTGGAAACCTGTCGATGCCCCACCTCAGGCATGTGTCCCATGCCCTCTCACGGCTCTGCCTACTGCATCTTGGTGTTAGCCAGGCCTCGTTCTATGGCAGCCTGCATGCCTGTGACAAGGGACCAGCTTTATTCACTGCTTGAGCAAGGCAAGGCACAAACAGGGACAGCTGTGCAGGTCGAGGGGATGCATGAGGACAGGACGAGGAGCATGTACGACAACATGCAGCAGTTGGCTGATCTGCCCACGGAAGAGGAGCTGGACGAGGGCATCAGAGCAGTGCAGGCGGCTGTCGCTGCAGCAGAGCACGAAGAGGCCCTCAGACACGCGTCTTCGCCGCCAGTGCAGGAATCTCCGGCTCGCCCAGGTCTGCAGACAGCTTCCCACCCTTGATACAAGAGCACCAGGGATCACCAGGGTAGACGCAGACCTGGCAGCAAACTCGGTCCTCACAGTGTGGGAGTCAAGACCTCTATGGAGTAAGGGCTCTTTGCTTAGCTGATGTCATGCGCAGGGATTTTTGTCGGTGTGGCTGGACAAGACACAGCCTTTGGGATGGATGGGCATGACTGGGATGGATCCCAGAGGCAGATGAGTGAAGAGCAATGGAAACGGATGACATACCCCGCGGGCCGCATCATGCACCTCCTGCCGAGACGTCTTGTCACAGGTAGGCTCCGGCCACTTCAGCAGAACATGAGGTGAAGAGTGTATTGTGCTGCAACCCATGAGGGAGTGCGCCTGTTGTCATGCATGAGAGTGGGTTTCATTGCCTTTGCAGGAGAGGCCTCGGATGAGTTGCAAGTTGCTGCCATTGGAGATACCGCTGTGGAAAGCACAACAGATGAGCATGTGGCTGCCGAGCAGAGCAGCATGCGGAATAGGTTGAAACCCCAAGATCAGGTGCGCTCCTGATTGCGCTGATACACTGACGTGACACAACTTGCCGCCTTCCTCACAAGACTGCTTGCGCAAGCTGGACTGAGCCAGTATCCTGTGCTCAGGGTGGAACGGCACGGCAGCGTACAGGTGCACATGAGCAGCAGCCAGTCTACACATCCATGGCCGGAGAGGATGGGAGCCTGGTC
This sequence comes from Coccomyxa sp. LA000219, assembly GCA_000812005.1. Classification (NCBI taxonomy): domain Eukaryota; kingdom Viridiplantae; phylum Chlorophyta; class Trebouxiophyceae; family Coccomyxaceae; genus Coccomyxa; species Coccomyxa sp. LA000219. Next base: position 980,162 of record KN714658.1, read on the forward strand.
ATGCTGGAGCCGCTGTTTACAGATGGTGATGAAGTGCTGCCGCCAAAGCAACAAGAGGCCTTTGTGCTCCTTGATGGGATACCTCAGGTGAGGTTGCTTGCAAGTCCCTTGAGAAGCCTGATCCTCTTGACAGCTTCAAAGCCATGAGAGTACAGCGAATGCAGCTCACTGAATGGATTGGTGTTGCAGGAGGCATACGGGAGAGTTAAGCTGTGCAATACAATGGTGGCAGACCACTTCATCCCAGCATACCTGGCATCTCTTGGCAGCGTCATTGAGAGCTTAGAGCAAGAACAGTGAGGAATATAGGTAGCCACATGACAGCTCTCAGCGAGGTACCCAATGCGTGTGTGCACCGGAGAATGAATGATCAGCGCCGACATAGGCAGCACTGCACATCAGGCAGTGCCAGCAAGTACAGTGTTGCTGCATCCTCTGTATCCATTTGTATGTACCGTAGATAAGTGTATGCCTATGTTGTCGATGGCAACGATTGGCTAATGTATCTTTAAGTCGCTGACACATGAGGTGATCCAAGTATGATATGAGACTTGAAGAAGAGTCTGCATGTACACCATGTACATGAAGGTGAAGCCATGCCAACCTTGCTAGCAGGCGCTGTAACAGCTTAATGCAATTGGGCTTGCAGCGTTTCTTCGTCATATGCCAGCATGACTCCGGCCCCAGCTGTCCTTGAACCCAGATGTACGATAACAGACACCCAGACAGAGAGAAGGAAACGGAGAGAGAATAGCGTCTCCTGCAGCCACTTAGTCGTGGCTCACATTTGATGAATTCGGGTGTCAGTGTCGGAACACACGTCCGTGCAGCGCTGCTATTTAATTGCGCTGCAAGATCTCGTGAATGAAAAGTGCTCAGTGATACTGCTCATCGTGATATTTTCCTCGTGCTTGCATGCAAGGTCCTCAGCCATGATCCGTCATGCCTCGCAGGCACTGACCATGGGAGCCTTCCAGGGGAAAGGTATACAGTCGTGCTATTGAGTGCTTCCTGAGGACCAGCTTCTCTGTAATGCCAGTTCCACGTGGACGCCAAGTCACAGGCATGTGGCCCATATGATCGTATACGCCAGACGCGCGCCTTTCGGAGACCAATCCATCCATTCCTAGCCGCGACATTACCGTCGATTCTGCAAGGAGTCATCCTACAGTCGTCCGCGCGCCTCGGAATCAGTAGCTTGTGCCTGGGCCAACGACAGCTACCGGGCGAGCAGCTCCGTAAAATGATGCAGTCCCCTGTATCGGTGGTTTGGCAGCGCTCTCCGCCTTCCCTGCACACTCCACAGGTATCGATTTACATCCTTGCACCACCATGCCTCTGCAGCAAGCTGCTTGAAGCACCGAAGCAAGATATTGACGTATACCCTCATTTGGGACTCACCTAAAACCCGGGGTACGTATGCGGCAAGCAGCGCCTTCGCTGTGCTAGACATTATTATCAGCATATTCGATGCAACAAGGACAGCTCCCAAGACAGGCTTTGACAAGATACGCGCTCTCGCAGTCTAGCAGGAGCAGGACATCACTGAAAACATGGGCCTACTCCACCTCTCAGCCTGCGTCTGCCGAGGTCGACGCCTCCACCAGTAAGTGCCCTGTGGCGAGGATCGTGAATGGCACGAAGGATCTTTTCAAGGGCTTCCAGGCACAGGCGTTTGACTACACCCCCTTCAGTACCTCCAACTATCAGGCAAGACTTCTTACCATTAACTAGACCAGTCTTCGAGTCTGCACAGCTACTGTCTCGTGCTGCTGTGGGCTATAGTGTGCACCTGCATCTGTTTGAGGGAGTTCTATCAGAAGGCATGCTGTTCATCCAGGCTTGGCTGAAATTTTCAAGGAAATTGTGCAGGGCAGATACAAAATGACAATGGGTCTGGAGCCCATGAACCCACTTGACTGGATTGAGATAGATGAGTCCTATGAGGAGGAGCTGGCCCTCAGAAAGGACCTGGTCAAGAACAACAGAAGTACTGTCATCCACAGCCTGCCTGGGGTGAGGCCCCAACTTACAGAGTGTCGACTCTCTTCTGGGTGCAGCACACTTTCACCAACCTTTAGACACCTCCTCGTATGAAAGCTGGGATGAGTCTATTGTATAGTCCACCCTCTTCATCATCTGGTCAGCCAGAAGCGGTGTGTCACCCTGCCTGGAACTTGCAGGCTGAGGAGGCCAACAGGGAGATGCTGGAGCTGCTGGCAGATTTCCTGCCCAAGCGCTTCCCTGACCGCTTCAGCATGGAGGGCACTGTGCTGATCAACCATTCCCTTGGGGACAGCTGGGACCTTGCTGACAAGTCCCTCGACCCCCTGGAGGTCTCTGCGCAGCTCGTACAGGTAGGCGGCACCTTCTGCTACCGCTCATGTCACATATACGACTGCCCTGACAGATGCAATGACTGCCTTCGGCAAGAGCGGCACTGTGTTGCAAGGAAGTAAATAACATTGGCAGCCTTAGGTGGACGGACTTGCTCTCCAAAGCTCAACCCTGGCATATATGTTGCAGGAGGATCTGTGCCTAATGACTGTGGCAGAGGACGGCGCCCTGCGCTTTGTGAGTGGCGCTGTCCTATTCCCCCAGCGGTGGTCCCTGGCTGAGAAGCTGGGCATGGACATGAGGTAGACACACTGCCAACACACCCTCAAGAACTTGGCCATACTGTGTGCTGTGCCTATGTTGCGGTGGCCCGTGCAGTCCATGAAGGAAAGCCAGAAGCATGACCTCAAGGCATACTTGTTGCGCGCAGGAGGATTCATGAGCCTGTGCCTCTGTTCAACAAAGAGATTCTTAAGCCGGTCAACGCCTTTATGAACAGGATCACACCCAACAAACCCTTCTGGCGTGCCAATTGGACGGTGAGACTGATCCTGCTCACATTTCGAGGCTCTGAACCTGCCGTTCTCCGCAGCTCAACCCCTTGATGCACTGCACGGTCTGAAGCCTCCACAGCATTGCCTGGGAAGTAACCATGCACTATTGCACTGCAGATCAGCGACAACCCTGAGCTGTTCCAGCCTGTTGGCGAGGAGTTCATCATGCAGGCCAACTCTGGCCAGTTCATCAACGACAAGCTGTGGGGCCAGTCGGTGCGCTTGACCCGCCATACACTTCTCATGTAGTGCAACCCGTGACATCGTGCTTCATTCCTCTTTGCATACCTGATGTCCTGTACCATCTTTGAGGTCGCCCCAAACACGTAGTCATGATGGAAGCACCCCAGCAGGAGCGCACAGGATGTGGTACAAGAGGGCTCAAGAGTCCGTGCGCATGCAGGAGCCAGTGACAGCAGAGAATGCGGGCAAACGCCTTCAGACTCGGTGTGAGCGCGAGACGCTGTCACGCTTCCCTCGCACTGGAGCAATCCTCTTCACCATCCGCACCCACATGAGGAAGCTGCAGGAGTTTGAGGGTCGTCCAGATAAGGTGAGACCAGGAAACTATCTCCTTGAAGCCTCTGTTGTTTGCTCTCGTTCGTATCACACAGCTTTGCACATGTGCTTGGCAGTGCTCACTACTGGTAAAGCTACCTTGACACTCTGGTGGAGGATTAATCCACCCCGCTGCCTGCTTGCAGGCAACGGAGCTTGCACACGCACTACGCAACCTGCCGCAAGAGCTGAAAAACTACAAGACCATAGCAGCTTTCCAGGATCAGGCGCTGGAGTATCTGGACCTCATCTCATCACAGAAGGAGGCAAGAATGCCAGAGCCTGCACTGCACTAAAGAAGGCTCCGCCTGACCACAGAAGGTGAAGGGTGTACCAGCAGGTCCAGGTGCAGCCTAGACGTAGGAGCTGCAAGATTCTTTCTGGCTTACTGTAATTATGAGTCACGAATCAGTACTGGGATCCTAGTTGGTTGCTGAGGGATGTCCCGTCCTTCGATTGGCCAGGTCTCAAATTGTGATGGTTACGGAATCCTCAGACTGTACATAAGAGGTGTTGCGGTCTGCACACAAGGTCAGGCATCATGATGCAGTCCTGCAGACACTGTGTGACTTCCATCCTGGTCACGACGCAGTGCAGGTGGTTCTCTCAAAGCTTTGCGCTTGAGCGAGCTGTGCGGGCTGCTTGGGAGCCCTTGTGTCAGAGAACCAGCCACATGGCACATGTTCTGGCTGGGACACTCCAAGCACTATTGTTATAGTGCTGCACAGCTTGTACTGGTATTTGCGTGACACTATGGATCTTTTGGAGTGGGGGTTCGGTTGTCATGGCAGAGCTGGCATGGACCTTATCCTGGCAAACAGGTCACACTCTGTCAATTGATGGGTGGATAGTGAGACTCTGCAGGGCACGCAGAACGTCCAACGGTGTCAGTGTAGAGCTGTTTGTGAGTATGAAGTGTTCCCTCACCGGAGGCAGCATTGAGGCCTTTTAGAAGAGTGTTGCCATGAGGACAGCAGCTGTATACCACCGTCAGCCATTGAGGTATCAGCCTGTAGGCATATTTTGTATTGTACGTCGTTGGGCCATGGGCGGTTGCTCTCGTGGTTGTCATCTCCATGCGTCATCAACATCGCATTGTGGACCTTCTTGCTGTGGTGCTCAAGTACTGCCATGCCAGGGCTGGAGCAGGTTCTAGGTGGGAAATCGTCAGCAAAAGAAAAGGGGTTGTATCACATGCTTTTAGGCTTAGCTTACGGTCACGGGCATTGCCTACAGATGCATTCCGCAGTCCAGTACACATGTTTGGCGTCACCTTGTAACAGATCTGACGCTGAAGGGTTCCAGGGCATTCAATGTGTCCTGTAACTACATAAAGTGAGGTTTGCACATGCGGCAATTGTCAATACCAGAAGCAAGGTCAAGTGCTGTGTATATTGTCTGAGCACAAATGCTACTTTGTGAGTCCATCCAGCCTTATTGCATTCACATTCCCTCAGACCTTCTGACTGGCGTAGTTGCCACCACGCAGGCGACCAGCTCATGACAACAATTACACTGCGAGAACTTGTAGCTAGGTAGAGCAGAGCCCTCAACTCCCAGGAGACGACCAGTCTGCAGTCTCCACAGCAGGTCCACCACATCCTAGATTCATGGTTGCTCGGCCTGAGAGCACACGGTACCACACCAGTGTGGGACATCCATGCATGCAGAAGTAGTCCTCAACCTAGGCAGGCCTCAATCAAAGAAGCACATGATTGTCTCCAGGTCTTGGGAAGCAGTTACTCCGTCAAATATGGCATTTCCAAATAAGCAATTGACTCAGATGTGGTTTTCAGCTCAACCTGAGAAACCTCTTTGCATGGACCACCATATGCGCACTTCCACCTGTGTCGTCAGTTTTCAAGACTATTGCCGCAGTAGCAGCACAAAAGCTGGTCACCGCTTGTACACTGGTACTCAACAAGAGTAAGGTGATCCTCTGGCAGGAGCTCCTGATGCCCTTTGCACCCAAGGCTATGGTCATCAACCCCTTGGGCTTCCCTTGAAGTTTCCTGAAAGGTGACCTGATGCCCCTTCTTCTACAATCTCAGTCCTTAGCTGCATACATTACGATACAACCTTGACGGTGTTCCTTCATACATCTGTGAGCGCTGTACAATGCTGCAAAACTTGCAGTGGAATGCCAGAGCAAGGTACGAGGCAGGTTGCAGCTCCCACGTGACAGCCGTAAAGGCTGCAGGTGGGATCTCCTCCTGCTTGATTTGCAGATCAGCATCATGCCAATATGTGGCAAGCACATGGCCCTTCAGATGTCAGAACGGCCGAATTATAGATCCTTCTAGGGGGTTTCCCAATACCCAGATCTGCACTTCACTGCTGGCCAACGGTGTCACGCAATCAGCAGACACCCACTGACCAGCAGGTTGTGTTGGGCCTGCAAGGCAGCCTCAAGCATGGCCACCGTTAGCAGCGATGCTTCCATTCCGGGGGATGACTGCCGAGCAGATCGCCACAAGGTCTGGCCACACTGTCCGGGGAAAGTATGCGACGATGAGCTGAGCGATCTGCACAGGCTTGAGGGCGGCCATGCAGCTGGCCAGGAAAGCCTCAGTCATCAAGGGCTCCTTTGCCAGGCTGCCCTTCAAGGCCCACATCACGCCCTGTGCCTGCAGAGGAAACGGGTTTGTGATCTCCTGCTCAGCATCTCTGCCACCAGCCAGACCATTGGAACATGCACCGCCACTGTGTGTCCTCAGCTGCTTGGGATGAAGCAGCTCATCAATGTGCCGAAAGGTCCAGGATGAGTGCGTGCACCATAAAAACACACATAACCCTCACTGTCCTCAAAATAAGTCAGTGAGTCGGCATCTATTCCATGTAGTCTTGGAGAGACTCGAAAGGCATGACACCTTCTTGACGCTGTCAGGTTTCCCTGGGGCGGCCGCCTGAGCCAGGACTGTGTTCAGGGACTTGCGCTCCACAGCAAGGGCATGCATCTCGCCTCTGTACTTCTGCATTGCCTGCCGAAGCGCACCCTTCTGCTCATCGCTCACGTCCAGCTTTGCCTGCAGGGCAGATACCGTCAAAGCCCAACAAACAACAGTCGACACAACACCGGAGTGAGCCGGGGTGATACTGCGACAGAGATTGCGAACAGGCACGCAGATGATGCTATAAAAGCAAAAGTAGCCCCTCATGTCTGGGATGGGCGGGGATGCACAATGCACTGGACGTCCGCAAAGTTGAAGCCAAGCACTTCAGCACTGAGAATGCGCAGCAATCAGCAGACTTGCATGATATCTGGTGGCCTAATCAAAGCATCCTGGGGCAAGGACAGGATGTGTACCAAAATTTCCCTCTCGTACTCCAGATCACTGCTGGGGCCCTCACAGCACTCCTGCTTGGCATACAGCCTCCACAGCGGCACGTTGCTAGTACCCTGCATGCATCTCGCCAGGATGCCCTGCAGCAGCGTGCAGCAGACCAGTCACAACCAGCAGTTGGCTAGCCCAAGGGACGAATGTCTCTCATCATGCTATGTGTGATCTGATTGTCGCTCTGCTCCAGGTGATGAGCAGAGTGCTGCCAATGCAGCGACTTACCAGGTCGTGCGTGAGGTACGCCAGCTTTTCCTGGAGCGCGTACTCGTCAGACTCATCCGCTTCCATCTCCTTCAGGCACCCCCGCAGCGCGAAGACATAGTTCTGCACACCATGAAAATGTCAGTCCAGCTTCCCCTTTCACAGTGTGAACATAGTAGAAAGGGACATGTGTCTCCTTCAGGTCCTAGAGCTTTGCAGCATAAGATGTGGCCATTGATATGACAGTGCCTCTAGATACCCTGTACAATGCCCAATGAAGGGAAGTCTAGAGCACCTTGTAGATGGCGAAAGCCTGGGTGAAGGACAGGGTGCTGATTTCATGGGCTGCCAAAGTGGGCCCGTCAGGTACGCTGATGACGCTGCTCTCTATGCTGCCACTCTGAGCCCTGGGGTCCAGCTCCTCAAGCTCTTCCTGCACCCGCACATGTGGTCAATGCAGGAAGAGTGGGATGGCATCCTCCACGTGACACCGGTCACATACATGTCCATGCCCTGTGGCTGGATGCTCACAGGCAGGTAGCTGTGTGCGGGCTGCATGAGTGCACCTGGGACGTGCGGCCATTCTGCATGGCGTGCAGCGTCTTCTCCATCTGCTTGACTTGCAGCTCTGCTTCCGTCTTGTCCGCCTCCATCTTGAGCTTGCACAGCTTCATGGCGATCAGCTCCGTCTCCAGCATCTCCACACGGTTGGTGAGGTCTGAAAACTTCTGCTCTGCACCCCCAGTCAGCAGCACCTGAGCCCCAGGATCACAGGCAACATGGTTACAAATATGTTCTACAGCTAGTGTGTACCCATCCGCATACCACTGCACCACAGTGAGTGCGCAGCACATGCATTTGGGTTGCTGCTGAGCACAACAGCGTTGTCTGAGATATGGTCAACCAACACTGAGTCTGATGAGTCAGTGCTTACTCTGGCGTTCCCTGAACTTGCGCGCGCCCCTGCGATTCCTCTCCATGGCAGCTGCTGTGCGCGCTTTCGCGCTCTTGCCTGTGCATTTGGGTGCGGGTGACTCTGGGCCGCCCCGACACCTTGCTGGCACTGCTGACCTGCCCCGCGCCTTTGTCTCCTGCAGGATGCAACACCCGCTGAAAGATACTTTGCGCACCACTGCCCATGCATAGTTGAGTCCATGCCCACACCCGGAGTCAGCAACTTGCAGGCTCAGTTGCCCGTCTCTGTTTGCTGGACATGCACAAGAGGCCATTGCATCTGCTGCAGAAGGGCCTGCATGTCTGCAAAACCCGAAAGATATGTGTCCAACTCATTGAACAGAAGCCCCCTTCCAAGAGCTTGCAGCTGAGAAGTGCACAAGACAAGATGTAACAGGGTCCCACTCATCCCTACTGTGACGCCCTGCTTGCGTTGTCTCTGCAATTTCTTCATCCCAGAATCATTGCATTGACACTGAACCTCATTTGCAAGCAATTAGCAGACGCGGGCAACTGCCTGTACTTCCCCTCTTCTCTTGTCTGGGATATCGTGCGAATCAGCCGTAATCTTAGCTGCTTATCCCTCTATCAAAAGAAGGGATCGGACACAGAAGGAAGGTTGTACATCTATCGCGTACAGGCGTCTAGTGCGGCTTCAAAACCATCACATAACAAAAGGCGATCGAACCCTCGCTTCGGCCGAAAAGGGACCCATTGCTTACGAGAACATCGAAGGGAGTATAGAACGGGAGGAGGGTGCTTGATGGACGATTGGAGGCCCCATATACCTGAGACTGTTCCGGGAACGCCATGCTTGGCGCATGCTTCTTGTCATACGGCAGCACGAAGTCTTCGCCAAGCTCCCCCTCGAACGGAAAGGCTGACGAGCCGCTTCCGCAGAGGCTGTCAACAGATGTGTTGGGAGAGTCATCTAAGAAAGCTGGGCCGCAGCAGTCGCCAAGAAGCCCGTGTCCGTTAGGATACAGGGTGTGGTGTGGCATAGGTATAGGTGCCGGCAGGTCCAGGCCCAGGAAGCTGTGAAGATCCATCTTGTCGAGTTGCGCCGCTTCGACCATTGTGACGTTGGTGTCAAGAAATAGCTGCACGGTGGTTGCACAGTCGCATGTCCTGTCAGAACGGGCGAAAACCTTACCTCGCTAGGCCGATGACTCAGCAGCCATGTGATCCAGGCGTTGCATTGCAGGCACTTCTCCAGCCAAGGGGTGTCTGATTGCTGCTTGGAAAGATGTGCTCTCAAGCGTAAATACTAAAGATACGATCTGAGTGTTATCTGATGCTCCGCACCTTGGGAGATTGGCAGGACACTGAGGACAGATCCCAAGTGCAACTTGCACTCCTCATTCCCAGCAAGAATACGTCTATTAGATGAGGAATAGTGACTTGCATTATAAACAGCCGTGCATAACCCAGACACGCTTGGCCCCTGTCTCAGTACGTACTCCGTCAGCACTGCTGCAGCAGCAACGAGGGAGATTCAGAATATGTCAGCCTCATCGACCAATACTTACTGTACCAGTGATCCCAAAGGACGATGTTGTGGCTTCAGCAAGCTCTGCGCATGTTCACGAAGTACGGGATGCTAGGGACGCTCCCCCCTTTGGGCCCAGGGTACGTTGACACTACTTTTCATGTCAAGTTGCTTGTCCGAGTCAGTTGACGCACCCCTTAACATGCAACCCCTTATGACCCATTATCCTACGCCAACCAACGACATATCTGTGACTATTAAGTTGACCAAGGCTGTTGAGAATCCCTGGTGCGTATGGAGCAGGGCATGCTGCTCGTGGGATTTAGCAAGGAGCATGGAGATGCAGCCAGACAATGGATGCAGCAGATGGAGCCTGACTTTCAAGTATTCCACTGCACAGCTGCCGCCCTGGACGGAACAGTGGGGCAGGCAGTAGTTGGGACAGGCTTGGAGCAGAACGGTGTAGAGGAAAGCCATGAGGTGCTGCCCAGGCTGGTGCTGCTCTCTGGCATGTCAGGAGAGGAGGCTGTCGCAGTCGCAGAGCACTGGGAGGAGTACACAGGTTGGAAGCTTCCCCATGGGATTCGCTGCGTACAACAGGCTGCATGTATCACAAAGCTGCACCGCGTGGAAGATGTATCGGCTTCTCACAGATATGGATGTTGCTACACAGTTGTCAATGGCTGAGGTGCTGGTGCCTTATTGGCTTGTCAATTCGATGTGTGCAGGCACAGCTTCTCCCATCTTCTCTATGCTTGTGGACAAGCTCCTCGGAAAGTCTGTGCGGACAGCAATTTTGGAGATTGTCAAAGCGCACGTCAGCAGGTGGGGAATCTCCCTCAAGATATGTCACACAAAGCTGTCACATTCAGTCTGAACCCCAGTCATGTTTGCCATTGATGGTAGGTACTCATGCCTATGTCAGACCAGCATGTAGGCAGTCACCATAGTGAAGCGTGTGTGGTCTGTGCAGCAAGCAGGGCAGAGACGGCACAGTGGACACCGCGGCTCTTCGGCAGATGATAAGGCGCAAGATGCGGGAAAAGCAAAGGGCTGGTGCCTACCTGGTGACCGAAGATGAAGCACATGATGCTTCAATAGGCATGCAGCAGCCCATGGGAGTCAGTAGCGAGGCATTACATCACAGCCAGGGCTCCAAAGTAGAGAGGACAGGTGTAGATATGGACAATGTCAAGGCCTGTGCTGATGAGGCCGCGACATACATGCACGCCAAGCAACAGCAAATGCAGGTGGCATACGCCAAGAGGCTTCTGCAGTCTACCAACCCACCCAAAGCACAGTCAAATGAGGGCGAGAGAAGGAGGAAAGAGAGCAAGGATAAGGTCGTCCGGAAGGGCTTTGGTTGAGGCTCTCTAGCTGCAGCATTAGATTCCCTCTTTACAGCTGCAAAACTGGCATATGTACAGAAAACTCTCAAACAGATGTGTTTGCCAATCTTCAGGTAAGTTGTCATGATCATTCAGTCATTGGAGATGGCGAGCATATAAGCAATGAGATTTCTCACATAGATCTTACATACCAGTACCAATCTGTCTGGCTGTAAAGGTGCTGTTTTAGCTGACCTCAGATCGAAGCTATAATCCCTTTGCCCCACACATGTTTCCAGTCTCTATATGACTCCGAGATCAGTAAGCCATGCCGTGTGGGTTGGGTAAGGATCAGGCTTCCCTTCAGCCTTTGCTGTCTCTGTGTGGTTGTAGAACCAGCCATTCCGCCAGCTGAACTCCTTCACTGCTGTCGGGAAATGAGCAACCGATCGAGAATATGCGTGCAGTCTCTCAACGTAGCCATCAGCCATTGTGATCCCGAGTGCAGGCGCCCCACCGCTTGCAAGCTCCTCAATCAAGAGGGTGACCTGCAGCATGATTCAAGATACCTCATGTGACACTGCAGAGAGATTGTCTTGCTCTCGCTTACATACAAACATACTTTCTGGGTGACTGCACATAGCCTGCCTTGGGACAGAGCTGACATACAGGGAGGATGGCCTAAGATGAAGAGTTGTAGGAGTCAGGAGGACTTGCCTCATCTTTGTGGGCCTGCTCTACTTCACCGACCTTTGCTTTATGCCGTGCTCCAACCACCATATACGCGCTGCAATCATATGGAGTTACAGACGTCAGCCTTGTTTATAGATCCAACCAATCACCCAAAGGACATGAATGCATGGCACACAAGCAGACACAGGGTGGCAAGTTGGGCATATGTTGGGTCTTGTGGCGGATATCTCACCATATCCAAATGAGCTTCTCCAGCATGGCCTGCTTGAAGGCATCCCGGCTCGGCAGCTGGCAGCTCAGATCATTGTCCTGCAGTCTTTGAGCAATGGCTGCTGCATGGGGCCCCCATGCTGCAGTGAGTCCTTCCGGGTTCTTGTCTGTCTTGCCATCTAAGGGCTTCTCTCCCTTCTTTGCCACAGCAAAGTAAACGAGCACCTGCGGAATGCTATCCTTCAAAATCAATCGGTGTGAGACTGGGGCACTGTGTGAAGGACGCTCCACCCCTCTCAGATATTGCAGAAGCGTCTATCAGGCAATCAAGCCAGAACAGCAGATTGGGGTCGGTAGACAGTGTCAGATACCTGCGTGTTCTCAGAGAGACCCTTCTCGTCCAGCCAAGGCTGTAACATTCCGTTCTGGATGAAAACTAGATCTGCATGTGCAGAGAGGGATCTCAGACAGCGAAGGACAAGCCCAAGTAAAAATTGATTGTGATGCAGGGTAAGGCTCTACCTTTTCTGCGCTCTGCTGGTGTGGCTTCAACAACACCGTCAAGGTCATCGTTTCGCGTACATACTATGACAGGCCCTGCAGGGCTTTCAGGAACCTTCTCTCCTCTGCCAAGAAGCACCTGGAGTAGCATGCAGCTTCTCGGCACTCTTCAACATATCCCCTGCTCCAGGGGCTTTGACAGGACATATAGAAGACGGTGGTAAATATCACCATAAGTCATTTCTAGCAAGGCTTCCTTCCAACGGCCTGGCTTCATGAATGTGATTCAGGACTCTTATCCCCATCAAAGTGTGTGCTGCCAACAGCAGTGTTGCCAAGTATTGCATGCTTGAGAACTCACATCGTTGCTACCCATCTCTGCAATTGCTGTCCCGACTCGTCCCTTTCCAACCACTGTGAATGCCTGCATGACCACACCGGCTAAAGCCTGAGCACCACTGCGTTTGGGACGATATTCGCGGCATGAGAGTAAACAAATGAGCTGGACATACTTCCTGTTGACACCTGCAGGGTGCCATCGCAGTCCTGCCTAATCCCCTCACGCCATTTTGTCGATGCCTCGTTTGGTGTACTAGTGTGGTGAAACACTGCCTGGCAGTACTGTGCTGAGGTCGCAGGGCGTTCATCGCACTCAAAAGAAAGATACACTCAATGCGAGCTCCAAAGGGGCTTGAGACGTATGTCCTGCATGATGGGACAATGCAAAGGATTGGGTGAATCCTGCGGGTCATCTTGGTGAGTCTGAGCTGCCCTTAAAGTCTAATACGCTTGCTCTCAGACATCTGCGATTGCATCAGCCGTATCAAAAACTGAGTGGGTCCCATACTTCAATCAACGCCCTTAAGAGATGCCATTCAGAGCATTTAGGGACTCCCATCGGATACTCTAAGTGTCCATATCAGACACTCAAAAGCTTCTGATAAGCTTGGAGTAATATTGAACCCGAAAGACGCATATAAAAAGTGACTTCAATACTCTATGTCAGTGGTACATGCCAGTCCAGCCCAGTGCTTATGTCTACTGCAAAGACCACGTGGGGACAGAGCTGTGGCTGTGTTTGGATCAACCCTCAGAAGGACTGGTCAGCAAGGTCTTACAAGCGCCAGAGGACCACTGCCTCGACAGAGTAGCAGATCCCAGACAGATATTGCTTTGAGGCAGAGCATCACAATTCGGCCTGCCATGCTCTCAGAGTTGGATGACATAGCATGGCTGCGGGCAGAAGCATTCTATGAGGTAACTTGCCACTGTCAGCTGTGCTGCATCTGCATGCAGGCAGGCCTGTTGTCTGCTAAGACCTGAGTCACCCTCTGCTGTCCATGAGAAAAAATACCCAGAACGGCATTCCTCTGCAGGACCAGCCGCATCTGAGATATGTCGGCTCCTTTAAGCGGCAGTTCAAGGAGCAGGAATCCCGATCCCTTAGAGACCGGACAAGGCACAGACCTGGGCAGGCAGGACCAGATTGTGTGTGCCTGGCGGCCATCAGAGAGGATGAGAGCAGCCGTGCAGAAGTGATAGGCACACTGGATGCGGAGCCCCCGGGATCAGCTCTGGCACAAAGCCGTGAAGGAGTCCCAGCTGTGAGTCACACGCATCCTGACAGAAGCCGCACTGCATGGCCTTGCAGCTCATGATGTCACTTGCTGTTTGGTTCCGCTCACCGCATGCGGAACTGCCTCACATGTGAGCGCTCCATGGTGCAGGACTCCACATACGTGCTCAATGTGGTAGTATCTAGCAAGCACAGGGGCCAAGGGATTGGCAGCATTCTCATGGAGGCTGCTGCTGGCATGGCCAAGGAGGAGTGGTCTTGCAGCGCAATCTGCGCACACGTCTCAGCGCAGAATGATGTGCGCGCCCTGGTACTCAGCTGATGGCTGTGGCAAATGCACATGTCATATGTGCGGCTTGTATGAAGTACCTATACAAGAATTATTACTTATTTGTCTGCAGATGAGAACTGAGGATGGGTTTTGCAGGCTGCCATCGCATTGTACAAGGCCTGTGGCTATCAAGAGGCAGCAGCAATGGACTGTGCTGCGCCAACAGCTGGGGGATCCCTGCTAGGTGAGAAGAAGCCATACAACATGTGGTTCATCCCATCCAAGTGACGTCCTGTTCTTTGAGCAGATACTCCATATGTAGCAGGAGGGCGAATACATGCTTCTTTGTCTCTGGCGTATAGATGAAACATAGACTCTTAGCATAGACTCTTAGCCGTCCATCTTTCTCTTGCAGGCAAGCAGCTCTTCATGGTTGCGTCGCTATGACATGCGCTCTAGAGGATTGGCAAGGATCCAACAAATGGACAGTGGCATGCCGTCAGATTAACGCTAGTGCATTGCTGAGGTATCCCGGGCAAGCTCAGAGGGCGAATCTGGTAGATAACCTGATTTGGGAGCTGAGGCTCTGTTGTCTTTGCCATGGAGTCAGTACTTGCAATTATCAAGGGTGCGGACGCTAGAGGATGTGACAATCGGCGACTTGACTGCATCATGTGTTTGGCGCCGACAGCCTCTTTCAGTATCAGCTGTCTAGGCCTACAATCGGGTGTGTGCATATGCCAACGAGAGGGCGTGTAATGAGACGCGGCGGGTTGCGGAATCCAAGGTGAAGTGCCCTAGCCGATGAGCCAAATTTGGACCCATCTGGGGCAACGCATTGTGGAGGAATGAGGAGCTTCTGCACAAGGTCAGCCACAATGAGCTACCCGACATCCCTGCACTTGCCGAAAGCGCCCTGTCTCACAGTGTTTCACTCTTTCGCCAGGAGTCCGTTACGGGCTGCAGCGTCTAGGCGATTTGCTGTGATGGCAGCAGCTACAGAACGACGCACCAAGAAGGAGATTGTCGAGACGGTCAAGGAAGAGTTGGCCGCTCACGTTCACGAGACTCGCTGCCATCCTATCCTCATCAGGCTTGCATGGCACGATGCCGGCTCTTACGATAAGGTGCGCCCTCATTGACTGTGCCGCCTTGGCACACGTACTTTGCCCCAGTCCTGCCCACGGGACGAGCATTAGACAGTAGGATTTGGTGGGTTTTGTGTGCCTGGCTATCCTTTCGTATCGCGAATATTGCACGCCAGCCCCAAACATGGTGCTTATGCCCTGACGATCATGAGCTATCAGGCCTGTGACACCAGGGAGCAGGTGCTGCATAGCTGCAGACAGACCGTCTGTCATTTGCTGGCGGATGGCACTGTTCTACCCATCGTTTTGCGAATATTGTTGTTCATGTTGCCGTGATATTTTTCACACGCTTCGTTCTGGAAGGTTCTGCGCACCTTAGAAGTCACGCGATTACCGTGTTTCCTGCTAAGCTTAATCCTGTAGTGCTTATGAATGTTATCCTATCGCAGGACAAGACTGAGTGGCCTTGGAGGGGTGGTGCCAATGGATCTGTCAGGTTCTATCCAGAGATTTCACATGCCGCCAATGCAGGCATGTCCTCTCAATATTTTGGCCTTATCATGCATCTCAGGCACTTTCCGAGATCATACGTAAGCAAAGTCATCCTTGGAGGGGTTTACCAACACGGAAACCTCAATGATCGCTTTCCTGATTCCATGGTTGGCGCTTCCCCTATAAGTATAAGCTTTGCCTGCATGTATGGAGCATGGCTAGCAATGGTAATTTGCGCTGAGGTGATTGTTGAACGTTGCAGAAATCACCCCAGGACATGCTCAGCGCAGATGGGAGCTGGGAATGGCGGGTCTGATGTTTCTGTTTGTTTGCACAGGTCTTGAGGGTGGAGTCAATCTTCTGAAATGTATCTCTGAGAAGTATGAGGACATCACATATGCTGACATCTTCCAGCTTGCGTCCGCCATTGCAGTAAAGGTATGTGGCGCCCTGAAGTTACCAATCATGTGATGCCCTCCTTCCTGCACAGAGCTCCAAGTGTCATTTGCTCATAGCTTAGCCAAAGTATGAACCCCCCATGCTCAGGATCACTGACATTCCACTGCCCCTTCATTTCAGGATGCTGGTGGCCCTACTATTCCTTTGCGCCTAGGCCGCAAGGATGCTCCAGGACCAGAGTCAGAGCAGCCTGAGGGAAACCTCCCTGGTAGGTATCCCTGCACCCGCAACTGCGCCAGTCATTGCCTCTCCCTGTCTCCATTGTGATGTTCACAGAGGCATGTGTGCCTGTTCTCCGGAGCAGGAAGCCTGCTTATACCTTGCACAGCTGCCTTGCTGCCTCACATCTGTTTGTATCCTAGAAATTTGGAGTGAGTCTCAGCAGTGAGTATTGACTTGCAGCGGGAGGAGCTCCCTGGCCCAATGGCGAGCCTGGCCCTGGGGACCATCTTCGGAACGTCTTCTACCGCATGGGCATGAACGACCAGGAGATCGTGGCTCTGAGTGGTGAGTATATGTCTATGACATGCAGCACTTAGCTGCCGTGTGTCCAGTATCCCAGGCGCATCCCTGCACCTTCGTGCGTGTAGCGCAGGACCATCCTGTTCACAGCGCTTGGCACTCCAGTGTTCTCTCTGGCATGAATAACACCAGATGCACATTTCATGTACTAGCATGCGCATCTGCTAGCAGGGTTACGCGGTCCTTGGGGGCTGCAGTATATGGGTTTCCCTGAGACTTTTGAGCCATGCATGCAGGCGCACACACGCTTGGGCGCGCATTCCCAAACAGGTCTGGCTTTGGAAAGGACAGCACCAAGTACACGAAGGATGGCCCTGGCACCAAGGATGGTACCAAGGGGGGCTCCTCCTGGACTCCTGAGTGGCTGAAGTTCGACAACAGCTACTACAAGTATGCGAAGGAGCAGCATGATTCTGACCTGCTGGTGCTGGAGACAGATGATGTCCTTTTCAGGGACGATGGCTTCAGGTGAGACCGCCATCCTCATCAAAACACCGCGCATAGTCTTGCCTAGTGAATAGACCCCTTGCTGGGCTGTCTTCTGGGTGTGTGCACATGTAAGTCCCTGTGGTGTGGGCATGTATTTCTGTGACAGGTGTTGACACTGGTACTTGCAGTTTGATCTGACCGAAGTATTCTCTGCACGCAGGCCGTATGCTGAGAAGTATGCAGCAGACCAGGACGCATTCTTTGCTGACTATGCGAAGGCCCATGCCAAGCTGTCAGAGCTGGGAGCAGACTGGGACCCTGAGCCCTTCCCAGTCAGCGTCTAGCTGTCTTCCCATTGGAGACAGCCTGTGAGACCACTTGATGCCATGGAGCAGTACTGCAGCTAGTTCTGCTAAGTAAGACACTCGACAGCATAACTGGTCATTCCAGATTTCTTAAGGGCTTTCTACACAGGCAACCTGTTGCCAGTCTCCGTTGCAAACATTTTTGTGAGGAGGGGCTGGATACTGTGGTGCACTACGCTAGCTTCCTGTGAGTGTTCCCTGTACACAGACTGCGCCAGCCATTCTGGGCTCCCTGCGCCGACTGGTGTTCTTGCGGGCATCCATCAAAGCGGTATACATGAAGCATATGCTTGAAGTGTTTCACTGAGGAACTATGTTTCTAGCGCCTAGGGTTCAAAGTCTTACATGTCAATAGTCAATCTGCCATGTCAGAAGACACCGCCTCTGTAGTGAGAGCATGGTGCGGCATTGATCAAGCCTGGTAGGTATTGTGGGGCGTTTGGCAATCAGCGTCATACACAAACAAGTGCCGAATGCAACAGGTTTCAATATCAGGTCAGGATTGGTGGATGTAATTTTCAAATCAATCCAAGTTATTGTTCTGCTCTGGCTGGCTGGCTGGGTCCACTCCTTGTAGGCAAGTTACAGTTGCTCACGCGTCATCATCTACTTGCACACCTGAGATGCAAGACAGCCTTGCTGCTCGGAAGACATACTGGCCACAATGCTGCCACGTGGCTCATGCAATTGCTCTCAAGGATTGTCAGGATCTTGTGTGACTTGCTGTCATGATACGTTCATGACACTGCCTGGCGTGCGCACTACCATACCCCTCGCTCTCAGGGGGCTCGCTGCATGACCTGGGCACCAGGCGCAAAGACATGGTGCGCAGCTGCTTGCACCCTGGAAGGCACCCTTGCAATACTCTGCAGGCTGGCATCCATCTCCGCCTGGCGCTGTGCCAGCCGCTGCTTAATGCCTGGCACATGCCTGAAGCTGCTGTCCTTCACATCCAGCACGTGTATGCCTGCACAAGAGCACAGATGCAGAGGAGCTCCCTAGCCTGAGGCATATATATCTGCAAGGGGCATCATCTGCAAGCTGAAGGTGCTTCTGCGGCTCGAGCGCTTCATGTTCATGTTCACAGTGCTACAAGCCACCAAAGCACCTTCAGCGCCGCCCAGCACCTCTATGACAACATGACTCCACACTTCAGACAAGGTAGTCCTCGCTCTGTAAGATGTGCATGTGCGGCGCACCTGGCCCAGCAATCCCCCTCACAGCCGACTCACGCAGTTCTTGATGCCTGCACAGTGAAGATATGTCGGCAGTGATGTACCATTGTGGCTGCTACTCGTCCTGCTCATCCCTTTTAGGCAATTGCCATTGCACTGTGTGGACTAGAGTGTCAAGCATAGCAGGGAAGCCGATGAGCGATATCAAAGGGGAACGCACGTAGCGCAGTACATGCAGCAAAAATGTACAAGGCAGTCGTCGCATCCCTGCAAGCATGGCAAGGTAAGTGCATGCTCTGCATCACAGTCAAGTTCTACCCAGTACCCTGGCAAGCACAGAGACTCAACGGCGACACAGGCGAAGGCTTCAGTCAAGCTCAGAGTCAGCAACGCGCATGACTGTTGCAGTGTAGAACTACTCACCGCAGGGAGGCCGCATGCGCTTGGAAGGTTGTATCTGTCCCGCAGTGCCATGCGAGATGCACAGGAGTACCTGCGGTTCCACGAAGGATTCGGTCAAGTTGCTCAACATGCCCACTACACGCTCCATGGATGCTGTCACATGAGAGGGCCCAAAGTTAGGACCCACCATGCCATGAGGTTGAGGCCGTATGCCCCGCAGCCTGTAGCCGCAGAGTGAGCGCACAGGCCCAAGACAACCTCTGCAGAGCAGTAGCAGGTCGAGAGACTGCCAATGACTGCCTTCCATGTCCTGCATCACCAGAAGTAGTCACCACGAGGATACTGCCTCACCTGTGGGGAGCTCCAAAGCAGAGATCATGACGTGCAACATCACCATGTGCATGGTACACCAGGCTTTGCAGGTCGCCTGACACACTAGGCCAGTGAGGCATGCACCTGTTGAAGGCCTGATGCGCATAGCTGTTCTTGAGTGCGCCCCCATAGACAGTCCGAGCCCATCGCGTTGGGTGAATGCCAACCTGCAGTCACACTGTGGTGTCAGTGCTGTGTCATAGCCCCAAGCTTCAACATGTACAGAACAGCTGCTCCTGTGCCTTTGGTCTGCGCTTACGTGCACCTATCGAAAACTGCATGTCTGGTGTCCTTTAGAGTACAGGTAAGGCTTGAAGGCCGGAGGCTAACCCAGAAGCACTCGCTGCAGGTCCTGCCAAAGCATGCGCCACGCCACTGCATAGAGAAGCGGGATTGATTGCATGGCAGGGCAGTGCAAGGCGGGTCGGCATAGAGAATTGCACGCTGACCGCCTGAGGCAGATTGTAGACAAGTGACACAATGCATCTTGCAAGGACGTGAAAGACTAGTACAAATGATGTCCTCGTGCACCCTGCTCGCTAGGTATCAGGGACAGCGATATCATGCAGGGCATGCCGAAGCATACCCGCCAGCACCAGGGATCGAAGAAGCTCCAGCAGGGGATGTGCACAGCAGCTTTCATCATACGCATCCTTGGAGCCCAGCACTGCAGCCAGCATTCTCAGCACCCATGCATGGCTCTCATCGCTGCAGGTATTGGCGGCAAACGTCCTGGAAAGTGCTCCAGAAAGAGTAAAGGAAACCATCCTCAACACTATCAATTGCACAGATGAGGTGGATAAAATGCACCTCCAACAGGCCGTGTGTCCAGCTTCCATCAATCACAACTGGGCGATGCTGCTCATGAACCTCTTCAATGAGGGGCGGGATCTGATCCCTGTAGTCTCCTGAACTCAGCGCAGGAGTCAGGCAGACTGGCTTTGGCATTCAGGTAGGCTAGATGTCCAAATCCATGATAAGATGCCAGCCTTGCCAACTTGCAGGTCTTGCAGTCACCTGGAGGGGCATGCCAGGTCATACTTGGTGGGGGAGTCCAGTTTGTCTGCCAGGTCTCGCCCGGCCGCCTGCAAGCCAGCCCATCGGTCAGCCTTGCCTTACAGCTTGTGTTGAGCATCTTTCACCTGTCAAAATCATCCGCATAGCAGCATGGAGGAGCGGGATGTCGCCTAAGAGCGTGGGCGGCTTGAGTGTCCAGTGCTGGCGAGCGCGGGGGAAAAAGCGGGGGCGGAGGTGCCGACATTATCCTATCGAGCTGGTCAGTGTGCTTTGCCATCATCTAGGCGAGGAGGACAAGCAACGGTCACCCCTTGAGATAGGCCTGCGTCTGTACTACATGCACGGATAGTGTTTCCACTGTCTTGGACTTGCACAGGCGGGACGCAGGTGCCTTCAAATATCTCAACAGTGCTCAGGTTTCCTGTAGAGTACGTCGACTTGTCACCATCCCCGGGAGTCCGCGGAACATCGGTATGCTGTGCATTAGCTTCCACCTCTCTGGCAGCTGGTGCATGAAGGTCTGCACTTGTGCCCCGTTCGGTCCCCACCTGTTGGAATTGCGGGTTGCATGACATCAATAAGTTGCATTGAGGTATCCTTGACTACCTGACTGTGAGCATACACCGCATCTTGCAGCCCGACTTGTTGACATCGTACCTATGCTCTTCATGCAAAATAGGCAGCAGTTGCCAATAACTACGCACAATTGAGTAGTCGTAAAGGGACTTGAGGAGATTAACGCAGGCCATTGTTGCGCCCGGGCAGAGGGGTCAATCATATGACTTAAAGCCGGTATAAGTACGAGGTAATTTGCAAGTATGTCGAGGAACCCCTTCGGCTCTGAGGCAGTTCCGAGGAACTTGGACAACGAGCACACATTTGCCCAATGGTTCCGCGTCGCAGATACCGGTTCGTCCCTTGCACGCACCCCAGATCTAAACATCTACTTTACTGTCCACCTTGTATGCAAACTGTTTCCCAATACCAAACTTGCCTGCAGAGTATGTTCTCTAAGCCTGTGTTGTGTCACAATTGCGGGCCATGATACCCCTGTGAGGCTCCCAAATTTTCTCTTTGTGCCCTCTGACAAACAAGGTATTACGCGCAGACTCGGATGGGAGGCTGACAGGCGCAGACGCCGTCCGCTTTTTTGAGCGCTCTGGTCTACCCAGAGAGCTTCTTGCCAAGGTATCGCCCCTAATCTTGGTGGCCTGCTGCTGTGACAATTGCAAATGCCGCATGCAGGTCTAGTAATGTGTACATGCTGACAGTGTGCAACTCTGCACAGGTATGGAGCTTGGCAGACAACAGCAGACGAGGCTACCTGGATGTCAGGGGCTTCAGCAAGGTGCAAGCTCTCTCCCCCTGCCTGATGTCCCCACACCCCCTGACTACATATGCAATAGAAAGCAAGCACACTTAGGAAGGCTTGCATGTAAGCTTCGATCATGGTGCACACACAAACAATCACATGCACCATGCAGGCGATGGACCTGATCTCTGTGGCTCAGAGGACTGGGGAGGTGTCAGCGGACGCATACAGCGAGGCCTACCATGAAGCCAACGGCGTCCTGCCGCCGCCTCAGATGATGGGCATTGAAGAGATGGTGGAGCGGATGCAGCTGGCGGATGCAGAGTCCAACCCCTTTGCCTCGGGGGACACTGCTGGGCCCACCCAGAAGCCGGTGGACGGGGCCTACTCTGGCGCCCCCTCGCCCGGTCCTGGAGGCCAATTCAGGCCTCCTGCGATCATTCCACCGGCTCCCTCACCTCCACGCTCTGTGGTGAGTCCAACACCCTTCTCAGCACTGCATGACACTCACTTGAGCTCTGTAACTGCTGCCAGCCACACCCTACCTGGAGCATCTACAATACCTGCCTGCACTTAGGTTTGCTGTGCCGTGAGGCTTAGGGAAGCATTTCCTCTGTAAGGGTGGATCTGAGTGTTGCGCACAATGGACAGGTGTCGACTCCAAACACCATGACGCCAGGCTCCACCCGAAAGTCTACTTGGGGCAGGACAAAGACGAAGAAGTCCAGACTCTCCACCGCAGAGTGCTCATCCATTGTGGATGGCCTCAAAATGATCTACTTCGGCAAGGTGAGCAACAGCATGCTGCTGTGATTCCACTGGATTGAGTGGCATGATGCCGAGCTGCTGCAGATGAGACAACGCCCATAGGCATGACCAGTGCCACCTGTATGATGTCGTGTCACCTCACAGTGAATGTGCTGCACAGATTCGGCCTCTGGAGGAGGCCTACAAGTTTGGCGCATTCTTTTCCTCTTACCTCAATGAGAGCGACTTCTACGCCAAGCCCTCAGTGCTGCTGCTGGGACAGTACTCCACAGGTGTGCAGCACAAATCTGTCAGTCCCTCCTGCACAGTCCCCAAAACAGTCTTGAGCTCAGAGACATGGACGCCATGAGCTCCTGTGAAGTGCATCTGTTGGTCAGAGTCACTTCATGCTCAACCCTCCATTGTAAAGGAGGCTGAGGCAGCCTTGCATGCATCGAAGGCACATTCACAAGGTGTGAGACAGGAGTGGGGTTCAGAAGCGTCGGTGGCATGGTGCAGGAAAGACGACATTCATCAAGCACCTGCTGGGGAGGGAGTACCCTGGCATCCACATAGGCCCCGAGCCCACCACAGATCGCTTTGTGGTTGTCATGGGAGGCATGGAGGAGAGACGCACTCCCGGCAACACCCTCATCGTGCAGCCAGACAAGCCGTACCAGGTGTGGAGAATGTCCTCAGAGATTCTCAACTGAGGCTGAGCAGTAGTCTGGCTATGCAGCCCTGTGTATCCAGAGGCTGGCCGTTGCATGAGATGCTGCTCCCATGTGATTTGTCTTTACATTGAAAGTCAGGAGCACAGATTGACCCGCCACTTTTGTCAGCCACAGCTCACTTACATCGCTGCAGAGAATGACTGGCACTGTGATCAAGTAAGAGCTTGGCTGCAGGGCTTGTCCCAGTATGGCAATGGCTTTCTGGCCAAATTTGAGGCGGCAGCTTGTCCCAATCAGCTGTTGGAAGAGGTCACTCTGGTTGACACGCCAGGTGTCCTGTCTGGAGAGAAGCAGCGCATAGAGGTACGCCCTGGGCTTCCTAGCTCGACAGCAGCGGATGCCTCAGGCATGCTGGCAATGCGTCTGCAGACCAGGACATGCCCATGAGAGCGAACAGCACTCCTGTGCCCACTCCCAATGCTGAATGCGTGAAGACTCATCACATATACTGACAGGCTGAGGATATGTGTGTGTGCAGCGTACCTACGACTTCATTGAGGTGTGTGGGTGGTTCGCGGCACGCTGCGATCTCATACTCTTGCTCTTTGATCCTGCCAAGCTCGACATCAGCGATGAGATGAAGCAGGTCTGTGCTCCCTCTCACCCTACTTATTGTGAGGGCACCCTTGACGTGAGCGCAGAGATCCCCACCTGAACACATCATGGGACGCTGCAGCGTTGTGGGTCTTCTATGAGGGGCCTGTGCAGTCCTCTGAGCTGGATAGGCGTCTGTAGGTGATCCAATCGCTGAAGGGGCACGATGACAAGGTGCGGGTGGTGCTGAACAAGGCAGACCAGGTGGACATGCAGCAGCTGATGCGCGTCTATGGCGCCCTCATGTGGTCTCTGGGCAAGGTCTTCAGATCCCCTGAGGTCTGTTCTTCCTACACCTTCCCGCTTTCATGCATTACGAGCAGGTGTATGCTCTGACACACACCGGCGAGAGAGCACTGCAATAAACACAGGAGGCCATCAGGATAGACTGCATGTAAGGCCATTTGCACAGCGCGTTAGGCACGATAGACGTCTCCAGGGACAGTAGATCGATACAGCGCTGTGTGTGCTTGCAGGTGTGCAAGGTGTACATCGGGTCCTTCAATGCGGACAAGCCGGTGCGGTCCGATCTGAACCCTGCCGGTGTGGAGCTCTTTGAGAAGGAGCAGTCCGATCTGCTGCAGGACCTGTACGATATCCCCCAGCGCGCATGTGACAGAAAGGTGATGAACTGGCCCAATGTTGTCCTGGGACATGTCAGCACCAATGAAGGACTGCACGGAGGACAGAGCAGATGCAGTAAAGTGCAGGTGTACAGACCAAACATTCCGTCACATGCATCAAGCTGACATGTACTGAAAGCCTCAGCGCTGGTGCAGGTGAACGAGTTTGTGAAGAGGGTGCGGGCAGCCAAGATCCACTGCCTGATCATGGGGCACTTGCGCAAGCAGATGCCGGCCATGATGGGCAAGCAGAAGGCGCAGGAGAAGCTGCTCAAAGATCTAGGCAACCAGTTCTCTTATGTCCAGCGCGAGCACCACCTCCCAGCAGGTAGGTCCAGTATGTCCAGCAAAGCATCACAGTAATAGGCAGCCTTAAAATGAGGGCCAACACTTCTCCTACTCTCATGCAACGACATGCTATTACTCTTATCAAAACACTCTTGACGTCCAGGGAAGGCAACTGAGGCTGTGAGGCCAGGCCCATCAGATGGTCATGAAGAATGCACAGGGCTTCCGGTCTGATGATTGAGCATCTGTGACATGCGTACAGCCAGAATTTACATGCATTGTATAGGTTTGACGGTGCGAGCATGCTTGTTGCAGGCGACTTCCCAGACGTCAACAGATATAGGGAAATCCTGAGTGGCTATGACATCTCCACATTCCCCAAGCTCAGAGAGAAGGATGTCAAGGCACTGGAGGAGACTCTGTCAATCGACATCCCTACCCTTGTAAAACAGGTACTTGCAATCCTTGGGCTTGCCAAAAGCGCAAACTCAACTCACAGGACTGAAGCAGGGACAGTGCATAGATACTTCAGCAACGTGGAATGTGTTGCAAAAGCTAAGTATCGGCATACTGCATGGCATCGCAGCCTTTCTGTACACAACGCCCTGTTCATACATTTCATATTTTTTGGATCTGGCAACAGGCGAAGCTGATGCCCAACTGTGCTGCGCAGTTTGACAACCCTTACGGCTAGGGCGCTGGAGCCGGTCAAGGTACACCACTCATGCAGAAAGGGCGGCGCACTGATAACAACAGACTAGACTACTGAGACAGCAGTGCAGCGAATGGCCTTGCGATTGCCTTTGTGACGGAGGTTCAGTGTTGCTCCTAGTTGACTGGTAGCTGACGGTGGTGAAGTAAAAAGCCGCTGCAGGATACCAGAGCATGAAAGGGCCTGTTGAAGATTTGTACAGTAGCAGCAAAGATGCCTCGATGGCACACAACAGCATTGACTGGCTGACGCGCTTGAGCGAGTGCTCTGCCTGAACGTTGCCTGACTTGAAGTATAGGAATGGACGTGTAAAGTGGCATGGTACATGGAGCTGCTGCCTCCCCTCTGTATGATCTTTCACACCTTCACAGCCTGGAGCTGTTGCAACAGCGCCCGTGTCTCGCTGCTGAAGGCAGACACATCCTCATCCATGCTGGCGCATGCAAGCGCCTTTCCACCTTCCAGCTGATGGTTAGATATTGCTGTTACTTTCTGGGGGTTGGGCTCCGGGGAACTCAAGCTTGATCTGTATAGGCCTGACTGCTTTGCGGTAGGGGACCCAGTCCACAAGTGGTCCCATGATGATGTACCCAGTCGTTCCCGCAGCAGTTGCGTCGTCTGCTCAAAGTCATCAAATCTGAGATCAAGGCTGAACTCCTCAGGCCTGCGAGCATGCGCTTACTCAGATGTGCACTTTGACGGATGTCCAATATGTTCTCAGCTCCAATTGCATCCCATGGGATCCATTGGCCAGGCCTCCTCGATCCTTGCTGTGATGGCGCATGAGATGCAGGCATTTCCTTCTGATTCCGACAGCAATGCCTGATCTGATGTGCACAGTCGCTAACCTCTGTGCGCTGTCAGACTCAACTATCGGAGTGTTTCTCTGCTGCACCTCTTGCTGGGCAGCGGCCTGCCGCCGCCGGTGCTCCTCCTGCCGCCTTTCGAGCGCCTGCGTGCATTGCATGTCCACTCATTCCCCACCAGACGTTGTGCCACTGGCAGCATCCACTTGCAAGCCGCGATATAGAGCAGCACATAGATCAGGTGATGTGGTGCGTGCCTGCAAGTGCATACGCTCTTCTGCATTCTTGAGACGCAGCTCCAGCTCCAAGGCCTTCTCTCTGCAGGCTCCCAGTGCGGCCTCCAGCTCCACTCTGCTCAGAGGCTCACGCAAAAGGTCTGCATATGTGTACTAACCCCCCTCCAGGTCGGCTCAATCTTGCTTTGGCAGTGTAAGTGCTGCTGTGGAAGCAGCACTTGGCGTAGAGCAAGATTGATCACTGACAGCATCTGTACACTTGATCCTTCACATGCGGTAGTATGTGAGGGAAGACTGTGCTCACCTCTGTGCTGCCTGCCAGGACTGCAACAAGGCCGCTCAGTACCTTGCCCGGCAAGTCTGCCATGATAGGCTTCTATCTGGTTGCTGGTTGGACCTGTACTTATGCAAAGGCAAAGGTCAGCTCACATGGCACATCCCAACTCCATCTGAAAATGCTGGAAGAAAGGGTGACAAGAAATGATGGCTTGCGCACCTTTAGAGCATGGGCGGCAGAGGCTGGAGTCCATCTTTGCAGGACAGCTGGCCAGCTGTGCCTTCATGCCATGCTCTGGAGATCTGCATCCAGCGCGCTGCCTCAGTATGACGATGCGGTACGCTACTGAGCAAGACTCTGTTTTATACCCCATTCTTCCCGCAGCATGGTGGCACATGGCAGGACATGGGGCTGGAGTGGCCTACCGACAAGCAGACTTGCTGGGGCTCAGGTATGGAGCTAGAGCCCAGCGACCCAGAGTTGGAAGGGCGCCTGGATATGGGACAGCTGTGAAGGGGTGCGACAGCCGGCCAGTGCGCAGCTGTAACAGCAGCAGGCGAGCATGCATATTGCGATTTCGCTTCCAGACCCTGTTTGCTGTCTCATGCCTGTGCGCGAACAGCGCCCTCAGCTGCGTCTCCTGACGACATCGACCTGGCCTGGCTAGTACGGCTAAGTGCCTCAAGCGTCGCATCCGTTATATGAAGGCAAGACCAGCCCCAAATCACAGCTGGTAGTAGCTGAGGCAGTGCGTGGGTATCATGATTTGGCTGGCAAGCATATGTACAGGTGCAGGCTGTCAGTGCGAGCTCGCCTGAGCTTATCTATCCACTGCTTGACTCTCACACGAGCGTCTCGTCGTAGAAGGTCCAGGTGGCTGGTAATCTCGAACACTATCTGCAACAGTGTAGAGATTATTCATACCTCTGTCAGCAGGCACCGAACAGCATGGTCTGATTTGACATGAAGGTACTGACCTTCGCAAAAGTCGCGTCAAGTGCAGACGAAGCGCGAAGCTCGCCATAAGCAGCGTTTTCTCCACGGTCCTGGGGTTCTTCATGCATATGCATCACCTAACGTTGTGCTGGTTGCACCGGCTGGCGTGCCGCCAGTGAGTCACTATCGACTGCAGATGTTGAGATAGGAGCATTAAGTGAGCTTCGCTGTGGTATCGTCTGCTCGATTTGACCTGAAGCGGTGTCTGACTTTCAGTCCTTCCCTCACAAGACGGCAGGTGCTGAAGACCTAGTGGCACCAGTTATCCGACACTTTGGTGACTGTTGCAGTGGCCGAACTCACCAAGTCTTAGGGGGTCTACTATGTACGCATAAGCCCTTTGACCGTCAGCTGTCACAGACCAACTCCAAAAATAGTGAGAAGAATGGGGGGACCACAGCGGGAGGACCCTGTTCCGTGCTGCAAGCTGCAGGCTTTTCCTTCCCACAATGCGATAACCGTGCTGGGACCACTTCCATGGTTACACACAGTGAAAGTGCTGATCAGCCAAGGGATCCATAGCTGCGTGACGGTGACACAAGCGTTGACATCAACGATTGGGCCTTGTATATGGCACGCATGCAGTTGGGCTCATAGCCTCAATCCCTGAGCCCCCAATGTTTTGGACTGTCTAGGAAACAAACGCAACCATTTCACTTATGTCAGCTGCCATTCTGCTGCATGTGTTGTGGAGCTGCTACAGGCTCTCCTCAGCGCCTCTGTGGTATCGCCACAGCTTGATGGTGCCATCGTCTGCTGCTGATGCAAGCAAGGTGGGATCTGTGGGATGCCACCGTGCACAGTTGATATCCGTGGTATGGGCATCTCTCTGCCGGACAGCCAGATGGAAAGAGGGCTTCTGCTGGGGATCCACATCTGCCGAAGCAGTCGCCTCCTCCTCAAAAATGCAAATGCTGTTGTCTCCTGATCCTGCAAAGTTAAATGCGCGCTATGAGGGGTCTGTGACAGGCACTCTAGAGCAAGCAGGTCCTTCCAGGGCTGCAAAAAGAGTCCCAGATCTGGAGTGCAATGCATCTGGAATGGCACCTTTCAAAGCGAGTCAGTGCAATAAGCTACACTGTGTGTCGTAGAAGACCAGGAACACCGCATCCAAGCACAGCACATCCTGTGAACCACACCTGAGGCAATGGCTCCCGAGGAGGACCAGTCCACAGAGTACACTGTGCGGTCATGATATCCGGAAAGGGTGGTCAATGGTGCCCACCGCAGGTTGCCATCTCTGCTTTTGCATGCCCATACCTGCACGGCAGACCAGGGTCCATCACCTGCAGCTTGAGTGAAGGCATGACCTCCCCCTGAAGCATTGTCGATGTACAGTACCTCCACACTCTGTGCCAGAAGGCGATTGTTGTGCAGAAAGGAGGCACTGCCTCGTGGGAAAGGACCCTGCGAAGGCTCAACATGGTTGTCTCTGCTGGCAGGGCAGTGCCTGGTGTGTGTAAGTCCACAAGGTCCCAACTTACTACATGTGGGCAGAGCAGCCTCCCAGATATACCTTAAGTGTACAGTCGTCACTGCACGAGACCATGCGCTTGCCGCCTGCCTCAAAGGCTGCTCCCCAGACTGTTGACGCGTGTCCAAGGCCAGGCCCTGCACCAAATTCCTCCATGAAGCTGTGGCAGACACACTCTGGTGACCGCTTCGTTCACAGCTACTGGAAACACTCACCTTGCAAACGCCCTCTACCTGGCTGCCTGGCATTGCAAAGGGGTGCTTGTATCTTACCCGACAGTGTCTGCTCGCAGATCCACTCGTCATCAGACTCCCTCCACAGCTTCATGCTGTCGTCATAGCTGCATGACACCAGGATTTCTCCATCCGGGTGCCACACCACCGCCTTCACATCCTGCAGCACGAACCCTCAAGCAGTCAGCCATGATAGAACTTGCTTTCACCATGGTTGTACGGCCTTGTGCATGCGTCCCAACACTGGGTAGGAAGCTGCACCATCTCCAGTGCGAAGTGTTTGGGATCAAGGTCAGCTGCCGAGGCAGGGGTACGGCTGAGGCCATCACATGCAGGGGAGGCGGATTGACCTGTGAGTGCCCCTGCTTGACATCCACGCACTCGTACTCGTTCCCGGGAAGGGCCTCCCACAGCCACACACTCTTGTCCCGGCTGCAGGTGGCTATGATGCAGCCGGAGGGGCTCCACGCCACACCCTTGACCTCATTCTCGTGGCCTTCTAGAGTCGCCACCTGCTCCCACACTCCTCCCTGCACACCATGCCTTCTGGGCATCCCTATTAATAAAAATGGCACAATAGCATGCCCTTACACCTTGAAGGAGGACATCAACAGCTCTACAAGTACAAAGCGCTCCCCTATGTTTGCCAATATGCCGCATATAAATTTCCGGGAGCAAGCACACAGACAGAGTTGTCGCCATCAGAAGGTTTCAACATTCAAGTGCGGGGGGAAACCCGAAATCTCAGGTGGTTGTGAGGCGTGCTGCGCAGTGCAAGGCTTTGGCCTGTGAAAGTGAATTGCAGATGTGGCTAGGGATGGGGGTGATGGCATCAGGCACTTGTGAGGCATGCGGTGCGGTGCATTTGTCTGGCTTGTTGGTGTCAGAGTGCAGGTCTGGCCAGGGCAGACCTGCACTTCCCAGATGGCGGTGGTGGCATCAAAGCTGGCTGTGGCCAGCTGGCGCCCGCCAGGGGCCCAGCTGCAGCATCGAATGGTGCGCGTCTGTGACTCCTCTAGAATGGCGTCGCACACCCACTCCTCGCTGCCAGGGGACCTCCTGGTCCAGAGCCGGACAGTCTTGTCCCCACTGCAGCTTGCTAGTGTGTCTCCTGCGCCAGTATGTCTGCCATGATGAGCACTGCAGACTGCCTATGAAGGTTGCCATGGCTCCTGTACGTTATGTTTAGAGGTGTGGAGCCCCAGGCCTCTTCTCGGCAATGTCTAATCCCCTTGCAAGTGCATGAGATGCACTACTTACTTCTGCCTGCCTCCAATACCTAGCTCAGATGATGGCAGATGCCGCATGAGTGGCATGTGAGGGTATGACAAGTCTGAGCAGATCCAAGGCCAAGCACAACGACAGGCAGCGCACATACCAGACGGCGACCAGGCGAGATTCCAAGCCCTATCAGTATGTCCTGAGAGAGTCTGCAGGTGAGTCAGCTGGGACATCCCATTCAGAAGGTCACGTCCTGAGCGAGCTCTCGTCCCCCACAGTAGCAAATCTTTCGCACTCAGCCAGAGCTATTTGAAGTGCTGTCCGAGCTGTCTCAGGTCCTATCGCAGGATGTTGCTTGCCAGTACCAGTGACTAATCTGCATGTTATATATGGGACTCAGCTGAACGAGCCGTTCTACTTTCTAAGCGTTGCCGATATGCCTTCGAATGATTATATTTCACGATTCGACTCCTAGGATGATCTCCAAGACTACGGAACGTCTGATCTGAGTACACATATGCTGACCAGCTGAACTGTTGCCAGAGGTGGTGCACAAGCAGCTTCGAGCCCAGCCGGTGAGGTCAGCTCCTCATATTTGATGATATAAACCTCCATCAAGGAGAAGTCTCCCCATTCGTGAAGCTCCTAGACGTCAAGGTAGGGTGCTTCCATCACAGTCCGCCGGCCCAAGGCAATTGCAATGGACTGATATCCGGAAGAAACTTCCGCCAGTAAGATGTCAATGGTCCTTCTTGCTCTGCAGTGCCACACAGTGCCGGTCGAGAATTGCATCCATGACCAGTCTTCCGCGTATCACAGAGGAAAGTGCAAGCAGCAGGAAGGTCTCCAGTCTGTCGAATACGTCAGGTCCGAGAGGCAGTGCGTCCAGCCTAAAGAGAGGCACGACCGGCCTAACAGGGGCTTACATACCACCCTTCAACTTTGAGGTGTGCCATTGCATCCTTCTCTTCCTTCTCTTCAGTATGGACCAATCCGTTCATCATAAACAAAACCTTGCTGCTGAGTATACTAAAGGAGAATCAGGGAACAGCCGAGGTCTGCTTCAGTGACAAGCATATTGTTCATGGGAAGGCTGCTGTCTGTGGGACGTGCAACGCCCACTGAGGGATGTTAGGTGCTTGCTGTCAGGCGGCAAAGGCGAAGGTAGAGAAAGGCTTTGCTTCACATATGCCAGGGCGCTTCACAGAGTACTATAAGTCAGCCCGCTTTGACAAGATAGCTCGTGCCTGCCTACAGCACTTCCTGGCTGTTGTCGAGCAGCACGCCCTCTCCAAGGTACAGCATTCACATGCACTTGGCGCAACTGTACTGCCATCAAGGCGTCTGGGCAGCATCTTGCTTGGAAAGCTGCATGTTCACGGGAGAGGAGCGACAAATCTGTGAACTTGCATGTGGCACTGTCCCGAACTCAAACAGCTTGCTGTGCAGGCCTTGCAGAGAGCAGAGCGGCAGCAGATAGAGAATGTGAACATGTTGGTGGTCAGCGCTCATCAAGACAGTCTTGCAAAGGAGGCGCAGGAGCAGCTGGCTCTGATTGGTCCGCTTTATGCTGTCATCATCCTGGAGCAGTCCTCCTGCACGCAGCCCGGAATGCACTCCTGGCCACACCGGGAGGACAACCTCTTCTTTGAGGCCTTGTACAAGGTCTGCTTACACCCTTGCCCCTTCTCATCTCATTGCTTGCAGTGATGGTCTCGAGTTCAGATAGCACATCCAGTGGGAAAGTTACCCAGAAGTAGCTAGTGCTGCGCGCAGGCCATTGCTGACATCATACAGGAGGCTTTTGCTAGGCAAACATACTCAGAGATTGAAACTCATCTCGGGACACTCTTCAGGACATCATGGTTCAACGTTGCAGGTCACAGGTATCAACTCATCTTAGAGACCTGTGTGCTGTCCAATATCGTGCCTCACTGAGCACCTGGCAGGGTCACAGCTGCATGGCCAGGTAGCTGGTCAACAAGCACATCGTCTGTGGCATGGGTACATGCCTGGTGAGCGCGCATATCCATATCCTGCAGGCAGGAGGTACCTCAGCTTGCGGATGTGGTGCCTATATGCGACCTGGTTGAGCTCAGGCAGGGCATGTCCAGGAAGGACCCCATTGCTGCAAAGAAGCTCAATGCGCTCAACAGCAAAATGGAGTGCGCCAACTACAGGGTACGTCAAGCAGAGCATATCTTACAGGACACCCTAGTAGCGTGCACTTTCTTTGATGATCAAGGCCCCTCAAAGGCCTCTCAGAGACCTCAGGTGCAGAGCATCAAGGAGGAAGTCCTGACGACCTCCTGTCACATCATGCTATGAGGGTATGGGGTGAAACATTGAGTGTAAAAGCAATTGCCACTGCCCTGCAGGTTGCTAGCCAAGCCAATACTGGTTTTGTGGCCAGCTTGCTAAGGCCTTCACAAATGGCAAGCAGCGGACTGGATCCACACAGTAGCTTGCTCGCGCATGACAGTAGTGGTGTATTGTCTGTGCCAGCAACTATGCTGGACCCATTGGATCCTGCAGAAAACATCGCAGTCAGCGTTGACAGGCAAGCTCTGCGCCTTTCTCAGAGGGCTGCAGGTATTCTTGATCGCCAGCCTACTTGCCTGCAAATAATCTGCATGCACTTGAGGTGAATAGGGACCCTGCAATCGTGACTGGAGCTTCCTTACGGAGCTGGCTCAGCACACTATTCTCTGCCTGTGCATGGGCGGACAGCATGGGGGCGATCTACAGGGGATGATGTGCACTGCTTGCCAACTCTATATACACTCACAATGTGAGCTCCTTCAGTGTGGTTGTGCAGGGCAGGGATGATCATTGATGCACAGCTGAAGGAGCTGCGCCTGCTCAGAAGCACCTTAGCTGGACGCAATCCTAGCGCAGAGGGACAGTACAGTAGGCAAGGCAGTACCATGCGCAATCTCAGCATGCTCCGAGGCAGCCTAAGGCCTCAGGCTTCGAGCTTGAGTGTGTCAGCAGTGTGAGTTGTATGATGTACGTACTGAAGTTTGTCAGGGCAATCTGCTTTCACATGATGAGCCACTCAGCATTTAGCCCCGTGTCGTGGCGCAGTTGTTGTGGCAGTGTACAAGCATTGTATCCTAGCATTTACAACAGCAGCTGCTGAAGGCAATAAGCAGTGCTACAAGTATAAGCAACTCACTCATCTACATCCTGCAGCTTCAGAGTTGGCAACAGTTGGTGATTGTGCGTGGCTAAGAAAAGACATTGCTGCGACACTAGTGCTCACAGCTACTTGATGAGCGCATCCTGTGACTTCTTTTGTCGCTCCATAGCTGCCCAATGTGCGCCACTCCTTGACTGCTAGTGGTGCACCTCAGGGCTGAATGCAACTCCCGTCTCAATTGGGTACCCCCACACATACCGCCATGGGGGCTCAGTAACTTGCAGTGCGAAAGCAACAGAGAACTTGACAAATCTCCCTCTCAGTGCTGTAGCTACGAGCTGTCTCTCATGCTGAGTTCCGGAGCATCTCCACAAACTCGCCGTAGTCGATCTGCACAAATGGCAAATCCCTTGACAAGGGCATACTACAACAGGTCAGAGCACATGCATTTGTTCTCCTTATGCAAATCAGACTCGCGTGTATCAGTATGGTCCAGAATAAAGCTGCCAGTGAGCGCGTGCTCAGCTGGGAGTCTAGGTGTGGGTGATGCTATAAAGGGCTTCCTTACAGACACATGCAAGCCACTGGAAGGCTCTGCACCTTTCCGTCGCCATTCTTGTCAGCGGCCGCAATCATCTGCTTGACATCAGCACCCCTGCCCATGCTCAGCTCCAAGTCCTTGGCGCTGATGAAGCCATCATCTGCACGTGCACATGCTGTCCATTGGCCTCCATATTGCCTCTGTGACAACACTGAGGAATATGCACTTCTCAGGTCAGGGGCAAAACACAGGTGCAAGACCAGCAAATGTCCGCTTCTTTCTCAAGCATTCCGGGCGTGGGCTGTGAGGAGACTTACTGTCCTTGTCAAACTGGTGGAAGATCTTCATGCGCTCCCCTTTCACCACATGGTCCCACACTGCAGGGCAGCACTCACTCGTTTAAATTGCTTGGAAGTGATGCATACAGGGGACCACTGATGATTTCCGGAAGTCTGTGCCTGCGATACTCTCTTACCTGTGGTCTCTCCAATCTTGTCCGGGACATGGTCGTAGTACTGGTTGCCCACACTCTTATAGTTGGGGTTATAGTTTTTCCTGCATTCGAAAGGCCACCCATCATATATCAGATGCCGCATTGTCTGCAGTTTGAGGACCTTGCAGAGATAAGTGGATACATTTCTCACCCTGGGTTGAAGGTATTCTGCCAGACGTTGCTCTTTGTTGTCGGTGACGTTCCAAACTTGTTTGTGGGGCTCTTGGGGGAAGTTGGACCCTCTGGGTGCTCTCTCGAGTACTCCTCCTCAGCTGCGCAGCAAAGTAAGCAAAGTTGTTCCGTCGCTGATGATGGAATTTATCCTGAGAGCTCAAGGTGCACTCCTGTGACTTGCACTGTCACGTCGCGTGCCGCAAGACAGTACAGGTCAGCTCTTCGTGTTGCTGTAAGAGCCACCGCAGACGTACATCTTACACCTTTTCTGCAATTGTGCATAACGATTGTACGAGAAGCTCCGCACAAGCGCTTGAAACGCCAGACCAATGATATGAGCCCTAATAGGTGCGTGGGGCACTTTACCCCGCCATCGCTACCTTAGAGGCGCGATACTCGTCTGATTACAAAGCCTGAAAGAGACGGGCACTACCCCTAGATGCTATCCAGGGATGGATGGACGAGGTCATCACGCAAGGTTTCTGCGATTCTAGAGAACCCAGGACCGCTGCTGTAAACGGCGCCACAGAAGATATTTGTGATAGGACAGCGGCACACTCACCATCCCGGCCTGCGCCCATGGATAAGTCATCAAAGGAACCTGTTCTTCTCATGCCGTCCTTGCCACTGCCACTGCCGGTGAGCATCGTCTTTAGGAGTGACGCCATGGCTACAGGCGATGTGTGATTCGACTCTCGGGAAGCGACACTATGTGTCGCTGAGGTACTCGGAAGTCCGTGTATCAGAGGGTGAGATACTTCAATGTCCGCTGACCTGACTCAGCAGCTCCGCCTAGCTTCCGCCTGAGCAGCATCTGCAAAAGGTGTGGATATGGGGCTGTTGCAGTCGTTGCTTACGTATATGAGCTATGCATACCTGTTCACCCCTTCCCTCTTTCCCATTACTGACAGAAAGTTGCCCTGCGAGCATGCTGACTCACTCGCTGCAGGCCAGAGTCCTTAGGCCTACCCACTAATGTAGTGTGGCCTCAGGCCTCGTGTGTAGGTGATCTACAAGGCAGATTTAACGAGAACTTTGGTTACACAGCCAGTGCAAGGCTTGCTGATATTTGTCCCCCATGCCTGTATCCATGACAGCACACTGTCCTACATCCCACGCCAGGCGGCATGGAGCATGAAAGGGCTCATGACCTTTCTTCAGTCACTTTCATCCATGCTATCAAAAGCAGCAAAGGCATTGAAGAGGTCTGGTTTGCTGTGCTTGGCAGGCAATTCCACTTTCTTTCCTGCAGAGCACAGGATCATCTCTAAGTTGTTGGATCTTTACGACAGTAAAAGAGGCTGTCCTGGCTTCTGTGGGTCTAGCAGCTCAAAGCTATGCACATAGGCAAATACTCAGGTGCTTGGAGGCCATGTCAGGCTTATGCAGCATAGCGTTTCCTGTTGATCAGGCATTGCGACCCTGAGGGAGTACAGAAGACCTCAGATCGGAGTGCTTACCCTCTGCTTGAGTTCGATGTATGCCAGGTGCAGTTGCTTCACGCTTGCCATCCCCTGTCAGCACAGCTGCCGAGGCTTTAGATGCTGGTGCTGATGCAGCCTGTAGCTGGGCTTCCCTGCTGCTGCTGCTCTGAGGGATGGTCTGTAGTTGCGCCACCTTTCCCACTGAAGCACCCATGTCCCTGCTGCCAAGCCTTCCCATACCAGGCGAGAGCTGGCTGTGACTGCTTTCTTGATGGTTGTATGCTACAGGCTGCAGGCAGGGCTTTTTGGCTGGGGATTCCAGCTGTACTGTACTGCCGTGAATGTCGCTGAGCACCTGCATAGGTGGCCAGCTGAGGGCATGAGAATGCACCTTTGTCAGAGCGCAAGATACTTGTGGCAGGTTGGGCATGAGCCCATCTTTCTTGGATGCCCCTGCACTCGAGAGAGAGACGGCATGAGCAGAACAGCTGCTTTGCACAACCTGGCAGCCCCTCACCACATATGCCAGGTGAGGAAAGGGTATCTGAAAGGGCCACCAGATCTCACCTCAAGCTCGTCTGGGGTGTCAGCAGCCGGCTGGAGAAGGGTCCCAGGGCTGAGCAGCGGGCGCTGCAGAGCTCGCTGGCGCTTCCCTGAGGCATGCGCTCCACCACTGCAGCTCCGCTGCGCTGCAGGCATGTGTGGGAGGCTCTTACCCACCCTGGCTGTCCCTCCTGCTGACTCCTGGTCTCTGCTGGTGCCCATTCGGCTCTGGCTGTCTGGTGAGGCTTTTCCCCGGCTGTTGGCAGGGCTTGAGGTGCACTTCTCCTCCTCTATTTCACCAGGCGTCTTTCTGTCCCTGCTTTTGCTCTGGCCTCCTGTATCTTGTGTGACACCCTTGCCTTGCTGGACTCCTTCAGGCCCCTGCAGAGGGGGGCCTGGTGCTGTCTTGGTGACCTCGCTGTGTGCTGGTGCGGCCATGAGTGACTCTGTGTGACTGTCTTTCAGAGCTGCAACTTCCCGCCTCAGCGATGCAAGCTCCTGCTCCTGCATGCGCAGTCACAGAGCTTTTCCAGGGCGCGCACGTCTAGGGCAGCTCACTAAGGCAGCAGGGCAGTTGCGTCACTTTGAATGGCAAGATACGTGGGAAGAGTTATAAGTCCAAAGCAGTGGGAACATAAGAGCGCGGAAGGTGTAGGCGCTGTACCTGCTTGGCCAGCAATGCAGCGTTGGCAGTCGCAATCTGCGCAGTGCTGCTGTGGATTGCGGCCAGCTTGCCCTTCATGCATTCCAGTGCCGCCTCATGACTCTGGACTGCGGCTGTGGCACTCTGTAGCAGATCATTGCTCTTCTGCAAGGGCACCACAAAGGCCTCAGCAGGTCCGCTACTCTGACGCCTGTTCTCAGTACCCTCCTCACACTGTATCTCTGCTGTGACAGGCGCAATGTGAGCCAGTGCTTACTCTGAGGTGCTGCTGTGCTTGTGCATGGCGCTCCTTCTGCTGCCCAAGTTCTTTCAGAAGGGCTGCACGCTCAGCCAGGAGCTCAATCACATTGCCCTCCCTGCATTTGGCGTGTTCCTTAGGATCTGCAAGATGTAAATGCACCAGGCAAAGTACACTCATGGCGTAAACTCAGGGCGTCGGGCATGTGGCGGTCAGCACCTCCTTTCCTTCTCTTCCAGAAGCGCAGCAGCTGTTGCAACCTTACTGCTGAGGGCTTCTTTGGTCCTGGAGTGCTGTTGACGCTCTGCCGCCAGAGCCGCCACATGCTCATCAAGCTTTTCTGCGGACCAAGCTCGTTGTTGACAGCTGGACAGAGTTGTGGAAAGGACATGTGGCTTCTGAGATGTCAGAAAAAGAACTGACTCCATTTGAGAGTGCTATGCAGCCACAATGCGACGTTTGTAGGACGCTCACCAACAAGCCGTTCCTCCCTGACCATGGCTTGCTGTATCCAGGCCTTCTGCTCTTTCATTGCATGGCTGTTCTCCATCACCATACTGCGCACATCTGTCATCGAGCCATTTGCTGCGCTGAGGTCTGCTTCCAGAGTGGACACCAGGGCTGCGAATGCAGTCTGCTGCTCCTGCAGACGCTTGCACTCCTCTGTCTTCATAGCCAAGCTGTACTCTGCTGCATGGCACCTCTCCTGCACAACACATACTGGAGAGGTTGGATGCAGGGAAGCTCTGCCTGTGCGCTGGCCTTGCATAGGTCAGCTCTGCTTGCCAAAGCTTTCTGTTAGCAGCTTGTTTCACGAGGACAACCATGTCAGCGTCACCTGACAGAAGAAATCTCATGGTGAAAAAGAAAACTGTGTCGCCATCCTCTGGGTAAGTGCATCTGGATGTACCTTGGCACTGCGCATTGCCAGCTCACGAGACGCTATCACCTTCTCCAGATTGCCTGCCAGGGAGTCTGCGTGCACCTTGGTAGCAGCCCCTTCATGCTGCAGCTGATGGATCTGAAAGCAAAGCAGCCACTTTATGCGCTGCCAGAAGCAAAATCGGGGCATTCGCATCGTCTTGAGAGCATACAGTCTCTTCCTTGTGCGCAGTATTTCTGTAGATGCGACATGAGGCACATAGTAAACCGAGCATCTCATCGGAGAAAGTGCATCAAGGCATGCAAGATAGCAACCAACCTTGCCGTGCAGCTGGCTCTCCTTCTCTTTACTATGCTTGAGCACGGCGTTCAACTCATTCTTGTAGCGCTCGGTGTTTGTCCTTGCATCGTCCAGCTGCTCCTGCAGCCTTGCGCATTGGCTTTCCAGACTGCACCTCGCCTCCTTGGATGCAGAAAAGGCCTCTTGGAGTTCTGCCACCCGCATCACAAGTGTGGAGAAAGAGAAGCCGATGTCTTTTCTGACTTCAGCAGTCCCCATGGTCCCTCTACCAATGTGATGATGAGCGTGCACGACTATCAGGTGGGGCTCTGAACCATGAATGCAGGTACTTGGATGTCAAAGCATCAACAGGCGAGTGTCGCTCGCAGCTTCTGTCTCGAAATAGCCAATTCTTGCCTGATTTCTCCCTGTCCTGCAACAAGCTTGTGCAATTCAGATTTATCATTACTCATCTTACTCACTCCTTACTATGCCGGAGCTCAACTAGTGGCTCTATGCTCTTGCTTACCTCGTCTGGAGTATTGCGCCGCTGACTAGTTGTATCATAGCTGTGAGTCTCATGACATCGTGACGAGCCACACTTGTGATGTTGCGAGATCGCGGAGGGGGCGTTGTCAGACTCCGCGGTGCGTCGTGCATTACATCGCTCCCCTGCGTACGCAGATGACTTGGTGACCGGAAAATAGAGTCCGTATATTAGTGAATGTGTACGCCACGACGGCTCTCTTAGTATAAGCGTTCAATCGAACGAATAGCTAGATCTAACAGCTGGTGCGTTGGCATAAAAGTGGACGCTCAAGGGGCGCTGTGCAGCAGAAGCAGTATTATTTAAGTATACAACTCGAATTGCAATGGAGGCTATGCTGTCGGTTGTGGCACCTTCGCTCTTCCCAGCTCTGGAGAAGTCTCTTCAAGTGGCGTTCGTAACGGGCTACGCTCTATCCTGGAAGCATAAGTCAAGTTCAAAGCCGCAGAGCAAGGCAGCCCTGCCCCTTCTGCCAAGCCGTGGGAGACCTAGACGCCGTTCATCCAGGGTGAGAACCTGTATGCTCTGTACTGCTCTCGTTCCTGAGTGCAGGACCATCATGCATGCCTTGTTCTGATGCTGGCTCTACTTCTGCTGATATGTCGAGGAGTACTTCTGATTGCCAGGATGAAGAGGCCAGGCCCAAGGCACCGCCTAACGACCCACAGCGCCAAGGGAACATCTGGCACCGCTATGAGCAGCTGGAGGGCATGACCAAGTCTTTGGCCACCGTCAACCAGCAGATGGTGCTTGAGAAGACCAAGCATCAGCGGGTCAGTGCCCCCTTCTCTCACCTTGGCCACCTGCTTGCCACCATGATGGATCCAGCATGATTCAGCGGAGCATTTCTGGTCGTAAAATCCTGCATAGTGCCGTCTGTGAAGATCCCCACGTTCTCAGGCTAAGTACAGGGGCCAGAGAGCAAAGCGCGCTGAATCTGTGAGAGTATGCTTAGTATGGGCGCTCCCTGACGGGCGCATGACAGGAGATGCCACGGCAATGTAATTCAATGAGAATTGCAGTCATGCCTTGCAGGAGAAGAAGCGGCTTGAGGAGGCTTTGCTGGAGCTTCAGCGCGTGAATGACGGTCTTCTCAATGCAGCGGGAGGTGATGAGGGCGCTCCAGCAGCTGTCCACGCTATGAGCGCTGAGTCCGCTCAGCTGCTGGGGGAGCTGCGCAGCCGCCAGCCCGCGCACTACTGCTGCCCCATCAGCGGCCTCGAGCGCTCGGCGGCCTCCCCCGCAGTGCAGGCGGCCAGGGATGAGGTACTGCTTGACACGAGTGCACTTTTCTGGCATCCTGGAAAGCACAATTTGCAAAGTGCTGCATGTGATGACCACCGTGGTGCAGATCATGCCTGCAGCTTGAAGGCTTGAAGGAGGCAGGGACAGCATGTGAGATTTGTTGGCTTCTGTGTTGACGAGATCTTTTCACCTGCAGGGCACAGGGGCGGCAACAGCTGAACAAGCACAGGCCATTGCCCGCCTGCAGAAGCAGCTCGCAGAGAGCCAGGAAAGGAGAAAGCAGGCAGATGAGTCAACAGCAATCTTGAAGGCTGAGGTTGCAGAGCTGCGTGGCGAGCTGGCAGCACAGACACAGAGTCTCGCAGTTCAGGTACGCTATCTTTCCCACCACCTTGCTCAGCAGCCAAATCAAAGCCTGATCCTTCCCACATGCCAGTGCCCTGCAGTATACACGGTACAAACAAAATGGTTTGCATATATCACAGTTTGTGTGTGGGGTGTTCGCTGCAGTATCTGCACCTACTGGTCTCGGAGCTTGGGCACCGCAGAAGACAGAGTGTGAATGACTGCTGTGTGATGCACTGCAGGTGAAGGCACTGACAGCAGAGAACGATGCGCTACAGAGCCAGGTAGCCAGGCAGCGCAGCACACAGGCGAGCGAGCTGAAGGACCTGGAACTCACACAGCGGGAGCTCAAAGACCGGCTCGAGGACTTGGCAGACGAGAAGAAGCTCCTGCAGGAGCAGCTCAGCAAGGCCAACCTTGCAGCCTCAGACCCTGACACCTCCATGCTCAGGTGTCACTTGTGCACTCTATTAGTGACAGCCTGCTCACTGACATGGACCTGCGCTCCATGGCAATCCACACCCCTGTGAGGGTCTTCTTGGGATGGTGCTACTTTACAGCAGAAGTGCTGCTTCACACAATCCACTAATTTGCTTGCAGTAGGTCAAAATTCGAACTATTGCAGGACGTTGACGGAGCAGAACAAGGCGCTGACTGTACGGAATGCTCAGCTGGAGGCTGAGTTTGCCGGTGAGGCACGTAAGGAGCGCTTGCACGAGCTTGAGCAGGCAATGGCTGATGTCAAGGCAGAGAACGCACGGCTTCAGGTGCGCGCGCATGTCTCAAAGCACGTATGGCACAAGTCCAGTCCTGCGCCCCATTTATTTGCAAGTACATGTATGCACTTTCTGCAACATGTCTTCCGACGCATGTCAATGCCGGCGGAGCTGCATACAAACAAGAGATGGATGATCTGATACCTCTGTGATGGTGCAGGCCAAGATGTTGAGGCTCAACGGCAGCGCTTCAGCAGTAGCCGCTGCAGGAGAGCTGCTGGAGCAGCTGAAGAAGGAGAATGCTGACCTCAGCGCTGACAACGAGCGCTTGCTGAACTATGTTGAGAGCCTTGAGAGCACACAGACGGAGGGCCTGACCTCAGGTAGGGAATACTTGTCAGAACAGGCTGTGCTGCACCCCATAAGAAGCACTGCTGTGGATGGACGAGAAGCACTGCTGTGGATGGACCTCATGATAATAGATAGCTGCTCCCTGATGCTAGCAAATTCCTGATGTCCTGTGACATGACAGGGACACCTCGTGGCCACCGGAAGCTGCTGGAGAACTTTGTGCAGCTGAAGGTGGACAACAAGGTGCTCTCTGAGGAGAACGCCAGGTTAGGATCCGAGCTGGCAGAGGTGCAGCACGCCCGCGGCATCGTCACCACTGTGCCCGTGCCTGGTAAGCCCTTGTGTTGACCTCAGGCTACTTGTCCCTCTGCTGTCGTGCGTTGATGGCCTGCACATGGGGCAGGAATGTAGCTCTTCACTGGGGTTCATACACCTGATCAGCCTGGTGCGGCTGGAAGAGATGTAATGAAATTTAATATTTGCTTCATCAGTGCAACCCTTCACCTGCTATTGCTTGGGGCGCGCTTCAACGCCAAGAGCACGTCATGACAGGGTGCCCGGAGGTTCAGAATCTGCGCATGGGGTGGATTTCGCACATCTGCAGGAGATGTGCTGGCAGGATGTGTGGCTTCTCTGTGCAGTGCATGAATCAAACTGTGTCCAGAGGGGACATCGTGCTGTCCTGAACTGCATGCAACACGCCGAAAGCTTATCGCTTCTGCAGCCCACAGGAATGTAAGAGCGAGTGCCTGGTGCAGTGCGGGTGGAGAATGGGGAGGCGGTGGACAGGGAGCTGTGGGTGCTGCTGGAGGAGCTGCAGGAGCGCAACCAGGCGCTGGCCGCCGAGAACACCGCTCTGCGCGCCCGCACCCCCACCGGCACCTGGGAGTGAGCCCTCTGCTTGCCAACCTGTCAGAAATACCATGCTGATTTGTCCTCATCCGTGAAGAGGCTCACACACCTTCTGTGTGCTTTGGTGATCATTGAACACCTGTGCCTTAAGAGGTTTCAACAGACCAGTTGATGACATACACCAAGTCTCTGCCTAGCAAGCGTGCAAAGGCCTAATCCGGGAAGAGGCTCCCACACAAAATGTGTATTCTGTTCTGAACTGCATGGCCGTAAGGGTGGCAGGCAGTGCCACAGGCTGCGACTGAACTGGAGAGCTGCTGAGAGGCTTACATTGTGCAGTGCATCTGAGGCCGAGCTGGCGACAGAGTGTGAGCGCCTGCAGCGCCAGCTGCATGCTGTGATGGAGGTCCGCGCTGCTGAGATCAATGCAGACAACCTGCGCCTGGTTAATTACCTGACTGAGGTGCATTCCCACCTATCAGGCACTTTTCGCACGATTACCACCCAGATGATTGTGTCAGCGGGCCACAACCTGCTGTGGCCCATGTCAGGCATCTGTATGGGCCTTGAGCGTCGTAGCACAATTTACATCTGCAAGCCTTGGCGTTTTGCTATAGCCCCGCTTCAGCAAGTCCACGATGAATCACATGCATGCCTGCCTCCAGGACTCTTGAAACGAGGCATGTATGTGCAGGAAAATCTCAAGCTGGAGCAGGAGAATCAGAGAGTCATCTTGCTGCTGGCAAGCAACGCCAAGTCTGAGAACAGGGGGCTGCTGAAAGACATCCTCAGCAATGTGGAGCGCTTGCAGCGGGAAAAGGCCAAGGTCAGCCACAGCACACCTCATGCATGAGGAGCATCCCTGCATCTTTGCTATCTTATCATGCTACCACTGACCTGCAAAACATGATCTGTCCCAGAATTATACCTGGGAAGGTCAGGTATTACTAGGGCACGCCTGCGAACGTATTTATTAGGGTCTCGAAACCACAGGATTAGTACTACGTTCAGCATTCAAGACGCTGCATGTGTAGCTTTTACTAAAGACGGCTCATTGTGAGGCCTTCTTTGCAGGCGTTGTCAGACAACGCTGAGATGGCGAAGCGCAACACTCGGCTGATCGAGGAGAGCGAGGCTCTCCTCATGCGCTGCCAGGCCACCAGAGAAGCCCCAGCCCCTGGCAGCCCTGCCAACAAGAGGAGCAAGAAGGGATTCTTCCCCTTCCGCAGGTATGTGCCTGTCTTCTTGTTTGGCTGCAGGTTCACACAGGCTGCCATCACACCAACCGCCCTGGGCCCAGATTTAATTATATGTTCGAGTCAATCACTGATGTGGGTCCTATGTCTGGCCATCTATCATGAGCTGAACTTCAGCTGTAAGAGCGATGTCCTGCTCCAGCCACAGCAATGTTCGGGCTTCAGCAGTCCCTCTGCTGCTGTGCAGGTCTGCCAGCAAGAGCGTGCTTCCGGTGCACCTGGCTGACGGCGACGGGGCAGCTTCCCAGGACAGCCCCCAGTCGCAGGCCAGCAGCTGCAGCAGCTTCCCTGGCAGGGGCGCCCCC
The DNA here is from genome assembly GCA_000812005.1 of Coccomyxa sp. LA000219. Lineage (NCBI taxonomy): Eukaryota > Viridiplantae > Chlorophyta > Trebouxiophyceae > Coccomyxaceae > Coccomyxa > Coccomyxa sp. LA000219. The sequence goes on from KN714658.1 coordinate 1,024,747, forward strand.
GCAGACGCGGAGGGGCTCCAGCTGGAGTGCGCCCACCTGCGCCAGGAGAACAGCCGCCTGCTGGCCGAGAACCGCCAGCTTGGCGAGCAGTGAGTCAGCAGCCTGCTAAACGGACCCACTGTACTCTCCCTGGGGGGAGCTTCACCTGCAGTCCAGGATCTGATGGCTGCAAGTTTGCCAATATGTGGACCGCTCTGGGTTGTGCTTTACCTGAGGACAGTCTCACTGTCAGACTCCACTCTGATATTTTGCCTGCGGCGTGCAGGGCAAGCATGGTGCCTGGTCTGACAAGTACGAATGCCACCCTGACAGCTGAGAACAGCCGGCTCAATGACAGGATGGCAAAGCTCGTCCAGGACCTCACTGAGGAGAACAAACACCTTCTGGACGAGAATCAGAGACTGAATCAGACAGTCCAGAAGGTGCATCTCAGCTCCATACACCTGCTCACTTGCAAGCCGCTCATGCAGCAAAGCCTTACCAGGCAGAAAGGACCTGCAATTTCCGCTGCCAGCCAAGATCCAGGGTACTCCTCATGTGGCTATGAGCTTGGAATGAACGAATTCCCTAGCCTGGTATGGTGTTGCAGGTCCTGAGCGAGAATGCTGAGCTCAGCAGTCGCCTTATTGATGTGGCGCTGACCTCAGACAACGACATCTTTGAGGCAGCCTTTGGCGATGATGTCGGCAGCAACGGCAATGGCATGGCCACAATGCCCTTGGGGCACTGGAGCCAGGAAGCTACTCAGAAGCGCCGCGAAGAAGCCCAAGAAGAGGTTTGCTCCTGGACATGCATGCTCACCCTCTACTGTGCCCATACCAGCATGACTCTGGTGGCGCACAAGATGCTGCAGTGTTGCATCCTGTGCATCCGCACTGAATTACTCAAAGGATGTCAGCTGCCGAGAGGCCGGCCTTGCACATGTTGTCTGATGAGGGCAGTCTCCACCATCTTGCTGACATGCTCTGGCCTGCCCACAGATCCTGGCGGTAGGACGGCAGCAGGCCGCTCGCCAGCGGCAGCGCACTGAGCTCAGCCAGCGCGCCAACACCGAGGTCTGTTGCAGCATCTTCTCATGAAATCCTTCTAAGTCATCAGAATGTGCCTGCTCTGTATCGGTGACAGGGGTCGGCATGGGCGCTGTGCGATCTGAAATGAATTTCGCAAATGTATAACTGATGTACTGCCCCGTGGTGCAGCTGAAGGCGTACGAGCAGGCCAAGACTTCCGCGGACCACGCGTACAGCAAGTCCAAGGCGCTGGCGCTGCAGCGCCTGAACAGCTGCAACAGCCAGCTGCTGCGCACCTCCGTCACGGGCTCCCCGGCTGCCACTCCTCCCCAGCCCGGCTCCGCCGCCGCCAGCGCAGCGCCGTCCACGCCAGAGCAGGCAGACGACCGTGCTCCCTTCCCTGACGATGGTAGGCCCTCTGACCCTGCTTGCCTGGGGTTGCTACAAGCTGTACCCTTCACAGTCAGAGCCTCTCAGCATCCCTCCCTTGTCACTCCCTCGACTCCCTTCAGTGGTCCCTCCTGGCAACCAGATTCAACTCATATGCAGGCCAGTATGAGGAAGCGATCAGGAGGCGCAAGGAGGCCGAGCTGAGCCGGGCGCAGCTGCAGCAGAAGATCGAGTCCCTGAAGCAAGCCAGGAGCAGCGGCAGCCGTACAGGTGACATCCTAGATCTTGTCGGCTCGCTGCTGCCGGACGCTGCCGTATGCATCTCTCCATAAGGGGCCTGTCCACCATAGGGACGCAGAGGTTTAAGGCGCAATGCACTTTGCAATGTGCAGCACACTTCTGAGGCGGAAATATGTGCCCTACATATGTCCGGCCTTGCTGTGCTTCATGCGGTCACATTTATGCAGCTTCCCTGCCAAACGCTCCAGCACAGATGTGTAGCTGACCCTGAGAAAGGCGGACATGCAGATGAGGGCACCAAGGCAGCGCGGCCTGCCAGCGCGTCCTCGCAGCGAGCCAAGGCGGAGGCCGCGCACAGAAAGGTGATAGCCCGGAGGGAGGCGGAGAGCAAGGTCCGCGCGTGCTACTTCCGCTTTGCTGGCAACTGCGATGTGGCGGCCTTCATGCACGCCCTGGGATATGACATGGCTGCCAGCAAGGACGCCAGCCCGGCAGCGCGCTTTGACGCTGCTGTCCAGGTATGTCTCAGGCCCTACTTCACAATTCACCTGCACGGTTCCTGCACTAGTATTGTCGTTACTAGCTGGAGAGGACACTGAGCATTCTATAGGTTGTCTAACCTCCAGACCTTCAATCCATCAATAGAGTCTCAGCTGCAGCATCAGAGGTACGGCCTTGTGGTGCAGGTCGCGCAGACATCAAAGCAGCAATCCATGAGCCAGGACAAGCAGTTCCTTGCAGAGGCCACAGTTTCGAAGCTGCAGGAGTGGCTGGCAGAGGTTCAGAAGGAACTGGTGGCAGACAAGTAGAGATCAGCATGACACCATAGTGGTTATAGGCTCGTAGGAGGCCACCTTGCAACCCACTTTGGATTCTGGGCTTGCCTCGCTGACAAGCTCGCTGCTGAGTTTGCAGCAGCACTTCCTCAAACTGCTGCATACACATGTCTATACACTTCCAACGTGAAACAGTTCACTGTTGAGTTGGCAGGAGCTGCCAACTCAGCAGTGCGGTGACAGCTGGACTTGGACCCATGAACGCTGGAACATTTTGAGGAGGGTTGCATTGCTGTTATCTTGCAGAAGGTGCAATCGGGGATTGCAGTCACCATTGATTTTTTTTGACTCGAATTCAGGAGGAGATCACCACGACACCTGGCCAGAACCTGATCATATTGTTGGAGTGCTTCTGTAGAGTATCTCTTTTGACAAGGAATTCTTGCAGCAGTATTGCAACAGGTCTGGACGACATTGCCGCTGCAGAGCTATACCTGTGAGACGGTCTTGCCAGACAATTTTACTTGTGACAGTGTAGTATCGTTGAACTGGTTGGATAATTGCTAGCAGCCTGGAAAGGCATTTTAAGTGAGACATCATTCCGGTCGGTCGACATCCTTACATGCCGTTGTGCTTGGCCATGCTGACATGACGCTCCTTTCACCGAATAGGTATTTGTGCCGTGAGGTTGCAACTGCCTGGCAATTGCCTATGTGGCAAGCAGTTCAGAAATCGCCTTGCAAGGTGCGTCATGTGAGCATGAGATCGTCAGGGTATACTTTACATTCCCCTTCTTTGTACAATCAACATAGCGCCCTCTCTCTCTTTGTGGGACCTACCCTATGGAAGGTCCAAGTGTGCCAAGAATTGATGTTCTATGAGCAAAGCTAAACATGAATGAATGAATGAATTACACACGGTCCAGCTTGACAGCTAGTTGCGGAAGGCTAAACATAAGAGCCCCTACTTGATGGCTATTGGCTGCATCGCTTGTACACTGTCCTGCACATACACAGGGGGATTTTGATATAGAGTCAAAGTCTCGATGCAGGCCATTGAGCACTGGGCATGGCCAACAGGTAGAGATGCCTATGGGCTCTATATCTGCCGGGCATGATAGGCTGGCTTCCCTCATGGTGTATTCATGGAAGTTCTTACTTGGTGCGGGTTAGGGAGGTGGTCTACCAATCTTGCGCTCAGACGAAATACTCGAGCAACGTGAGTGAGGCCTTGTGAAGTCAGTCACCTGTATGAGCAGCTCTTCCCAGTGTCCCTTATTGCCATCCACGACGCCTGCACCAGTGATGCTTGATGTGAGTGGATTCAGAAGCAAAGACAGGCAACTGAGGAATACAAGCAGCCAGAACAAGGCGGGGCTGTATGGAGTGTGGTCGATCGCAAGGCTGATCATCAACCCCCGACCAGATGCTTGCAAGCATTTGCACATGTACTGTTAGATACACATAGTCCTGGGGGTGCAGGCACTATATGCAGAGGGTCTCGCCTGTGTGAGGGTGGAGCCATCCTCGCTCAAGATGAAGGTGTCTGAGCCCTCGCCACCATAGGGGTTGTCCCATCTAATCCTGCACCATGTGCACCCAACGCATCACAGGCAATCCTGCAAGAGACGCGCAATAGTGGTATGTATGTGGACCTCTCCCATAAAAACGGCCCCTACGATCTTTGATTGATGGAAGAACGAAAGGGGAAGATAGATGGGACCAAACTCACTGAACAGAAGGTCCTTCCTTCAAGCGCACAGCCTTCCCTGTGTGTGTCCCTTTTCGCTTGTCGCGGCGCTTGTGAGACACTTCCCGCCCATCCTGCACGCGAGCAGCACAAGTGACCTGCTACTCATGCTTGTCTCCTTCAATGCTGCACCCGGGTTTGGCCATGCAAACCACTGAGCAGGATCACTGCCGTGTCAAGCAAAACTCCCATCCTCAAGTGTGCACAGGAATGCCAGCCAGGTGAATATCACAGCGGAGACGCTGCACACCCAGGGGTAGCACTCCACCTGCAGCATGCATGCCCAACCTTAAGTATGCACATCAATGTGACTAGGACTACATCTGACGCATAGCCTGGCAAACATTCAGATCCGTGGTAATGTGATGAGATCCTGTGAGCTCACCACATCCATGAGACCTCCTGCCTTGATGGTGGTCTTGATGTGCTCATCTGTGTCCTCCACCTGTATGCAGAGGAGCCAGGTGGTACAGATGCACACAAGGCATGTTAGTTCGTTGCAAAATTCAAAGCAATTTTTATACAGGATGTAGTTCAGTATGAGCGGCTCACCTCGAGCTGGTTGAGGACCAGCAAGGCCTTCCTGCATGGCATAGGGGGCATGTGAGCCAGGGACAGTGCTTTCTCAATGATGCAGGCTGGCTGATGCGCTGCGTGCCGTGTCCCCCGTCTAAAGTGACAATCTAATCATGAGGTTGCAGACAGAGGCTCTGGCAAGCGGTCGTGCCATTACCTATAGATCCATGGTAGCTTCACCAGCTCACAGGCCATGTCCATGGACTCACTTTGATCCTTGTCTTTCCTGCACAGACCCAGCCAATTCGCAGGGTACTCCTTGTGTGGCAGGCCAGAAAGCCTCTTGCTGCAGAAGTTGCACGGCATTGTCGGACTCACCGCCACGTGCCAGTGAGACTTGTGTTTGGCCCAGCAGCATGAAGAGCGGAGACAGAGGCTGCTTGAGCACTCTCGAGGTCGTTCACTTGTCTCTTGAGGACAGTCAGATGTCTCTGCAGACCAGCTGCCCGATCCAGAGGCGTACGAGGGGCCTTATGTTGCGGTATGAATCGCGTACTGATCTGTCGAAGTATGGCACATGGGCCCTTGGGCTCAGACACGTCCCCTCGCATGCTAATCCTTCTCATACAGGTCTCTAAAAACTGCCGAAATGCGGTCACGGGGAGCAAGGCATTGACTGGTTTATGTCATGACGCAGGTGTCTGTGCAACTCTATACAATTAATCGACCTGGAAACTTGCACAAACTTGTGTGCGACTCTGAACCACGAGTTTTGCTGGGATGCCGGCGCAGCTGTTCGCCACGAAGTGGAAGCTTATGATGCGTTGGGCATGTCGGCAGTGTGGGCAGCCCGATCTCATACCAGATGTTGCTGACGCTGCGAGAGAGTAATCCCTCACTCTGCGTACTTAGCCTTGTGCTTCAATCATCTCCACACCTATCAGTCAGGAGAAAGGAGGCAGTGGTACACGAGGAGCATCATTGGCTTGGCGAAGACTGAGACAGACCGATCATCATATCAGGCTTCAAGCAGCTCTATCCTGCATTTAGCTTTAAGGTAGCTGCTGGAAATATACGGAGATATTAAAGATGCTGAAGGTCGGCTCGACGCCAGCCCCCGGGCTCTGTGTGCACGCTCGGCCATTATCTGTGTTCTGCCAGAGCAAAGGATTCGGAAAACCCAGGAAGGAAGCAGCAAGGAGACCAGAAAAGGTATGTTTGTCATTCAAGACGGTTGATGTGCAGCTGTACTCACCTGTGCACACCTGGCAGCTCTGAGAGATACGTGCACCCTCAGGAGCAGCAGCAGCCACAGATCCTCTCACCCTCCCAACCAAGGTCAGAAGCAACGAGATCCCAGCCAACTTTCCTTACAGAGGACATATCAGACTCCTCAGAGGAAGTGCCAGAGGAGATCTCCAACCGCATCCTCCGGAGAATACTGGTCTTTGCCGGAATTCCCACAGTCTCTGGGATCCTCAGTCTGCCGTTGTTCTACTACCTGAAGGTACCGCCTGCTTTTCCCATAGCTGATGCCTCAGCAGTGATCTATCTGGATGCTCCTCCTGACGGACCACGAAGGTGTCTGGCGCCTCCGAGAGCGCCATCTTGTGCATGAGGTGGGCCCGAACCATTCAAGCCTGCTCTGCTGCACTGAAGCCACTGGGATGGTGTAGGTCTTCCAGCACTGGGAGATTCCTACGTGGGGCGTTTACATAGCATCCTTCCTAACCTTTGGTGTCGGGGTGCTGGGCATCTCCTACGGAGCCATCTCAGCCAGCTGGACAGCCCAGGAAGGGTCTGCTCTGGGCTTTGAGGAATTCAAGAAGAACCTCCCATTTGCGCTTGATAGGTTGCGGGGCAGATAGCAGGAGCATGCTGCTGATGAGACTGGTGGTGCTTGCTGAGAGGCCAGAGACTTCAGTTAGCCGCTTGCAAAAAGGAAGGCCTGATGCAGCTCTGAGATGTGATCACTGCTCAGCTAGGAGTGAAGCCACGGCATGTGTCCTGTACGTGCTTACAAGCATATCCTGACAGCTTGTACGGCATAGTTGTTAGAGCTTGATGAGTAGCTGGTCGCTCTCAGATGCTTCCTAGGTTATCTGTCATCAGCTGCATAGTCTGTAAGTATCTGTCTGGAGGCTGCTCTACACTCCAACCTGATCTGCAGATGACCAGAGAGATCCCAAAACAGCCCGCAATGGGCACAACGCAGGTCTATGTGTTGGTCGTTCCAATCTTGCCAGTTGGCAGCTCGCAACATGAGAGCTCTTTAGGACAATCATATGACTGGACTCGCAATCCGAGGTGGGTCTGCAAGGTACAGGGTTCTGAGTTGCACGTAGGCCTGCCTACACGATGATGTGTCAACTGTACTCGAGGTGCTGCGATGACGGGGTCACGCTCTTGCTTTGGGCTTCATTGCTCTGCCCAACTCTGCAGGGCTGAACTCCAGCAGTCTGGCCAGCACAGGCAGCATCGAGCTCTTGGTCGACAACTCCCCTGACTCAAAGCCCCGAAGGATGACATTCTTGAGATATGTCAGGTCAAGCCCCTCACGTTTGTTCTGCCGCCGAAGCTCTGCTATTTCCTGCTTTGCTACTGCTTGAGCTGTGTCCCTGCAGACAAGAGCACAGCTGTACTTGATATATAGGGGCGATTTTCCCTGAGCACACACAATCAGCCATAAGGCACAACAGGTCCTCTTCTGTGCAAGTTAGTCTGCATGGTCTGGCATGTGGTTGTGCTTCACAAGCCCAAGACTTATTTGGTGAGCAAGGACGACACACACTCACCTCAACCTATGGGTGTTCTCACTCTCTGCAAGTTCCTTCTCCAGTGCTTCAACGCGCTTATGCAAGCTGTCCACATCAGAGTGATCGCCATGCTGTGCAGCTGCTGGGTCCAATGGACCAGCACCCTGCATGTACATCAGCTTACTGTAGCAGAGGCAGAGGTCATGACTGCAACTTGCACCTTGTGCCCATTCTTTCCTCCCTGGGTCCCTCATAGTCTGAGGGATGGCAACTGACAGGTAAGCTGGGATCTGACAGGTCTGCTGTCCAATAGCAGAGGATCAGGACTGCTAGTCATTATACGCAGCTCACGCTATACCTGTGCGGATGAACCGTGTGAGTCAGGCCGTTGCTGTCCAGGGCTCGAGAGCGGCTGATCCTCAGGGCCTGCGCTGCTGTCGAGCTGGGGCGCTGACAGGGACGCGCTGTGCGACAGCGGCAGCGGCGAGTCTGTCCCCCGGCTTTCAGGCACCCCATGGTTCTTCCCGGCCTGCACATGCCATTTGACTGTCACAAACCTCGACCGTCACACTCCTGGGCAATTTCTTTGAGCCATATGAATTTTCTTTGGATGCATTATATATGTGGGTGGTCGGCTCGACACAAGTGAGTGCCCAAAGGTTGAAGTGTGGGAGGTTGAATTAGGCCAATTGTTCCAAGGGGTATGCTCGGGTGTAGACTCGAGGAAAGGCTTGCAGCACGGAGGGCTCGAGATGTATGGCTGGCCACTGAGAATGCCTGGCCACACTTCTGCGAAGGCTTTCGTCAAGGAGCGATGCGGATGGTGTCGCGCTCACCTTGGCGGACCTGAGCTCGGCATCCTTCTCCTCCATCATCTTCCAGGCCTTCTCCTTGACTTGCGCAACCTCCTTCTCTGCCGCCTCTGCCCGCGTCTGCACAAGCCCCGCTTGCTCAGAGAGGCATTCTGACTTTAGGCACCAGAAGGAGCATTAGCATTGACTGTAAACAAGGCATGTCTCGGAGAGCGGACTTGTCACCAGATCACAGCTGTTGTGACGGCACTCACATCTACACAGCCGGCACTTGAAGCTTGCAAAGCGTTCGTTGACGCCGGGTGTGATATCTGGTGTTGCTGTGAGGCTGGCTGTACCTGCCAGTCGGCTGCAGTAGCGCGCAGGACTGCCAGGTGGCCGTCCAGGCGCTCCTGCGCCTGGGCGGCGGCCGCCATCTGCGCCTCGGCCACGGTGGAGGCCTCCGCGCGCGCGCCCTGCAGCTGCTCCTCCAGGTGCGCCTCGCGCTCCGCCAGCTCCCGGCTCACGCCCTCGCAGTGCGCCTGCGCCGCATCCCTGCACAGAGAATACATCTTTTGTCCCCCCAGCCTACCTGCTGCACGCCCGTACCGCTGCAGTTTGCTAAGTCAGCACCCCTTTGTGCATTGGAGGGCCGGGCAGAAGTGGCCAGATTTTCTATGGGGGCTCTAGGCACTGCCACTGCTGCCTAAGGAGTGGGCGGAAACTGCGGAAGAATGATCTGCAGTGTACAGTGGCATGCAAGGGACGCTGCCAGAAATGCATCATACCTCGCAGCCTCGGCCTTACGCTGCTCAGCCTTGGCGTGCTGTGCAGCGTCCTTGGCCTCCTGCAAGTCTGACTCCAGGGCGGCCTCAGTGGCCGCTGCTTCCTTCTTGGCAGCCAGTGCGCTTGCCTGCACATGCAGGTAATGGAGCTTCCCAGTGTCCACTACCGTAGGCTGGATGCATTCAGAACACACGTCTTGCATGCAGAGTGGATGGGTGAAGGACAGAGGTTCCTCTCCACACTGAGAGCACACCTCAGCAGCACCAGACTCGCGCTGCTTGACGAGGGTACGCACAGAGGCAGGCCACGTACTGGAGGGCCGCTCCCCAAGCGTGTCCAGCTCCTCAGCGTATGCGCGAGCAGCTGCCAGCCGCCTGGCTCGCTCCTCCTCCACCGCCCCTGAACAGGCCTTGCAAACTCAATTTGGTATGTTCAGTCAGCAGACGACCAGGCGCCTCAGCTGTAAGTGTATAATCTGCACGGGCATGACATCAAGGGCGTCTCAAAAGACATGCCATGTGCCGCAACAGGCTGGTGTGAGCAGGACCTTGCAAGGGCCCTCACATTGCCTTGGTGTTCAGTGTTTCAGCGAGCAAGGAGGATGAAGCATGCCTGCCACACTGTCCATCTCCTCCTCGGCTGCCTGCACACGCTCCTCCATGGCAGCTGCCGCGGCCAGGGCGTTCTGCGCCTCCAAGCGGGCGTCTGCGGCAGCCTTCTCTGCAGCCTGCGCCCTCTGCTGGCTGTCCCCGGCAGCTGAGGCTGCTGCCTGTGCGGCAGCCACCTCCCGCTGCAGTTGGCCCAGCTGCATCTGCATCGCTTCATTGGCTACAGCGGCAGACTTGTTGACAGCCACCTGCATGAACAATACCTCGATTTCAGCCTCAGGCCAGCAAGGAGCCTGCTGAAGCGCTCCACCTTGCTGCACAATCTCCCTATCAACGACAACCTCAGCACTGTGATGCGATGTGAGATGTGATCGCTGGACGCAGTTATTGGTGCAGCAAGATAGGCAAGGCCTGGCAGGCATAAGGCAGGATCTTGCGATGCTGAGCGGTTCCGTGTCAGGAGGACATGCCTGCTCTTGGAGCATGTCGCGCTCCTTGGCGATGCTGGCCATGCGCGACTCGATGGCCGTGACGGCGCGGGAGGCCATGGAGTCGTACTGGGAGCGCTGCTTCTCCAGCTCGCGCACCTGCGTCCGGACATTTGCCAGCTCCTCCACTAGCGGCCCATGCTCTGCTGCCAGCTGGCGCAGCTGCTCCAGCTCCGCCCTCGCTGCTTGCAGCTCCTGGAATGTCTACACGCAAAGGCCAGCATTCAGCCGGCCTACTCGGCAAATTCCGAGTATGGAGGTCTGCCCGCTATCACACACCTCGAGTCGCCTACTTACACCTTCGATGTGCAGGGAACAGGGAAAGGCCGCAAGTCCCCGCAACATCACTCATATCCTGTCAAGGCTAAGGCCCAGAGCTCTTTGTAAAGCTGGCAGGGCAGAGCTCCAGCCTTCTGGAAATGCGAAGAGACGTGAGGGGCGTCACACACCTGGTCATAGGCGGAAGCCCGCTGATGCAGGGCCGAGAACTTGTCCTGCATCTCCGCCAGCTCCTGCCTGCGCTGCTTGTTCGCCTTCTGCAGGCGCTCCGCCTTCTCCTTCAGACTGTTGCGCTCCTCGGCATGAGCGGCTGTCACTCTTGCCAGCTGCAGCAGCAACGATCCACGTCATGACTGCGCATTAAAATATGCTGAGGCATGCGGGTGGATGAGCTCTAATTTGTACTCACCTCTGCTGTAAGCTCATCCTTCTCCTGAGCAAGCTCAAACGCTGTCTGTTCAGCCTTCTGCCGCAGCTCTTGAGTTTCCTGCGAACGCAGGCCAGCCACCTCAGAGTGCACCTTGCCAGGCAGAGACGCAAAGCACACAAGCACAGGTGGCCAGAGCATCTCAGGCACTCTGTTGTCCTGCAATGGGGCTGGAACATGCCTTTGCCTGTGCGCTGAGCTCCTGAAGGGCATGCTGGTAGCCATCAGCTTCAGCCCTGGAAGCCTCCAGCTCCTGACGGAGCTTGACCAGCTCATCACTGCTGCGACCTTCACTGGCCACTACACCCTGCACAGCACAGCTTGGGTGCTCAGCTGACACAAAGCCAATGTCCTGCCCATTATATGCAAGGATGTGAGCACCCAAAGGTCTGCGGCAAGGCGCCATATGGAGGGTCCCCACCTGCTTGTGTGCGTCTGTCAGCTCCTGAAGGCGCTGCTCCAGGCCGCTGATCTGTGCTTGCGCAATCACAAGGGCACCCTGCGCCTCCCCAACCTGCCTGTCCCGCTTCTTTGTTGTTACCTGCGCACCGGCAGCATGTCATTCTCAGCTGCAGCCAAGCCCAACCAGGAAGCCTGATCTCAACATCGTTGGCTGAACCACAATTATGACCATGCTATGAGAGCTGACTGATTGATTGCACCTGTGCCTCTTCCACAGCGCCTGTCAGGTCCTTAATCCTCGCCTGCAGGGCCTCTGTGTGCTCTCTGTGCGCCTTCTCTGTTCTTTCAAGCTGCTCTGTCAATGCTCTGACCTGCTCCTTCTGACTTGTCGCCTGCTGTCTGGCCTGTGCAGCAGATTGGCAGGGATCATGCCTTCACAAGGAGGCATATACAAACAATGCCATGCAGCCCACTGCACCACTCATGCTCAAAACTTCTCGTCTACTGAAAGCAGGAGTGGGTCAATGGACAAGTACCTGCTGCAAGGCGTCTTCCAAGGGTGGCAAGGCTTTGGCATTGCCAGACTTAGCCTCCTCTGCATCCGCTTTGGATGTTGCCAGGGCTGACTGCAACTCGCTAGCCTGACTGTGCGCCTTCTCCAGATCCGCCTGCACAACAGTGCCCTGCTTGAGCCTCCAAGAGCTTTTGCGATATCATGCAATAGCATATAACAAGCAGTACCAGAGTATTGCCAGGCAAGTAATTGCAGTTGCTCTCTACCGCAAAGCATCTTATGTCCACTGCTGGCGTAATGACTGAGCTCTGCCATCCAGACACTGAAGGACTCCGACTGCCATGGGGCAGAGCCTAGTCATAGGCAAGCGGTGATGATAAGATCCTTAAGTGCCAGAGGCAACTGCATCTGCCATTCAGCAAATTGTCTGGACAGCGGAGTGCAATGCATGTACCTGGAGGGCAGCAAGCCTATCGACGCTCTGCTGAGTGTCTCCATCGTGCTTTGCAACAGCATCCCTTAGCGTAGCTGCGTGTTGCTGCGCCTCTGCCAGGGATGCCTCCGCTGCTGCCAGCCTGGTGCCTGAGGCCGAGGCCTCTGCTTGTAGCCGCTGCTTTTCAGCCTCATGCTCCTGCCTCAGCTTGGCCAGCTCCTCATCATGCTGGGACGATGCCTGCTCAGCGGCAGCGGCCTGGGCCGCATGCTGCTTTGCCTTTGCTTGTGCAGCCTCAAGCTCACCCTTCAGCCTGCTCATGTCCGCGTCCACTTGGGCCTTGCCCTGCACACATCACAGACCTCGGTCTGCAGCTATGGCTGGACGTGAACAGAGCATGTCTCAGCCAGAAATACAGCCAAGCCAGAAAATAGGGGCCAGCCGTATGACGCTCATGACCATTGCTGGGAGACAGAGGACCTAAATGTCCTCCTGATACCTCCGTTCCCCATTCATATGCAGGAATGCAGATGAAACGTACCGCTGCATGTAGCTCAGCTGCACTGCTTGCCTGGCCCCGGGCATGCTCCAGCTCCAGCTGAAGCGTTTGCATTTCTGCGCGCATGCTCTCCAGCTGCTCCTCAGCCTCATTGCCCTGTGTGAGTGCAAGTTAGACCCCTAGCTGAGTCCACTCCATGCAGTTATGGCCCAACAGTTGAGGGATCCGGAATATTGGAGACATGCCTGTGGCGTGCCGCTGGTGAGGGAAGCTAGCTGCTGCCTGAGGGCCTCGAGCTCCATCTCCTGCTGCACAGTCAGGTCCTGGGCCCGTCGCAGCTCGTTGCTTAAATACTTGCCCTCCTCCGCATGCCACTTCCGCTTGAGGTTGCTGAAGCGGAAGTCTGCCTCCGACTGCTGCGGAGTGGCTGCATCTGTGCCTGCCACAAGCATACCACCTTGATCAAGAGCACCAGACAGTGCATCCCAATGAGCGTCACATTAGGAGCAGGCAGCAGGCTGAGCACATCTCTGGCCTACACCGCAACATTCATGTGCTAGATGACTACCTGCCCTAGGCCCTTGTGCATCAGCAGGAGTGGCAGAAGAATCCCCTTCGTGTGTGTTCTCCCTTGCAGGACTGCCAAATCCACCCTCTCGGTCATAGGCTGGGTTCTCATTCAATGAGAAAGCAGGAGAGGCATCGTCCTGCATGGAATGAGGAAGTGAGTCAGCAATCCACATCTTCAACATGCTGGAAACCCAACTATGAAGAGCCCATCTTCATAGAGACTTGAGCTGGTGATGCACAGTATGGACAAAGGTGGCACTGACCATGGCAGGTGTGTTGCCAGAGACTTCTGGCAGATCCAGCTGCTGTGGCGTCAGCCCGTGAGGCACAGTCTCCGGCAGCAGCTGGCTCTGCCTGGGCGAGCCTTCCGTGCTGTCTGTGGCATGCAAGTGACGTGCAGAGTCCAGCTCGCTCTCCAGCAGCTGCAGGTGCGCCCCCAGCTGCGAGTTCTCCGCTGTCACCGTCTCAGCCTCCTGCCGAGCTGCATCTGCCTTTGCCTGCACACACATGCACACTCAGCGCCCTGTGATGACCAGCACAGCCCAGCACATTCAGTCACAAACAACGAGCTGTCACACTTAGCCCTGTCTGACTTGACTGTAGCAGGTGCTCAGACATGCTGGACGGACCTGTAGGCTTCGGATCTGGTCTGTGAGGAGCTTATTGGTCTGCTGTAGGGATTCCACTTCCTTCTCCAGCTCTGCAGATGGCTTGCTGCCCGGCTTGCCCTCTTCGGCGCTCACTGGGCGCTCCGGGACAGACTCCCGGTCAGCGCTGAGTGGTCTGTCTGACTGCGCTGCCAGCTGCTCCTTCAGCGCACCGACTTCCTTCTCCAGTGCTGCCTTTGCTGTGGCGTCAGCGCGGGCTGCGTTAAGGTTGTCCCGCATCATGTCCACCTTGGCCTCAAGCAACCCATTTGCCTGACCAGTACACACACATGTCACTCTGTGCAGCAGGCGCAGGACATCTATGGCACATGGGTGGAGCTGTCACTGAAGGATACGAGGGTGGCTCTACCTTGTGTAGTTCACGTATCTGCTTGGACGAGGGCTCTGTGGCAATCACCCTGCCTTCGCCCTCGTATGCAAGCTGCACGCATAAGATGTTGTCAGTTCTGTATTTGGACTGGGATGCCAACATCACAGACATGCGCAGAACGATAGGCAAAGATCGACTGCCCACCAGCTGCTGTGTTAGGCGCTGCATTTCCTCCTTCAGAACCATGTTCTCTTCTTGCAGGTGTTTCGAAGTACGATGTTGTGAGTCCTGTCTCGGTGTTGGCTGGTGCTCACCCCCATCTGCAATGCACAGCCTTAAGAAAGAGGTTCTGGTCTTGGTATTCGAGCCGCAAAGGAGCGCAAATGCATCCTGAAACCAGAAGGGAGCCTGTGCACGCCTGACGATGAGCGTGTTCTGCCATCCTCCTGGCCATCGGAGCTGTGCTTCCTGCTCGGATTGCCTTGTCTTGCAGAGTCCATGAACCTCTTCAGGTTCCTGTTCCCTGCTCCCCACTGCATGGTCGCAGCGCTACAATTGGACGTGTGACAGCTAGAGCATTTTCTGGCTAGATCTCTTCTTGGTCACGTGGATACGCCCCTTCTGCGATCGGATGCTCAAACATAAGTGTCAAGCAGTGCATGCTTCGTTTCAGGGTTGTGAGGGAAGAGCCCAGATCTCTCTGGGCAAGCGGGCCCCCCGCTCGCACATACTGAGGGGACCCCTCCGTGCTAAGTTGCCACTCCATGCAAACGGCACAAATCTCTGCCGTGAAAGACATCCATAAGGGAATCCCAGCAGCTAGCAGTGAAACACATCTCAGGTGTGGTCTTGACCCAGGCATGAAGTAACAGCCGTGATTGTTTTCATCACAACCCTCCACCTGAGCACGAACTATCTGTGATACTTTCTAGCCAAGACTGCTTCAAATACCCATTACCAGCTCTTACATGCATGAGTCCATGCATCGTGTTGATGTCTCAGCTTGAGACAGGAATGATGCTGCAACTACGTCGTATCACTGCAGGGAGATGTCGGCCTCTCCAGAGGCTGCCAGGGCAGATGCTGAGGATGTTGAAGTCGAAAAGGCAGACGAGGCCATTGATATGAGGGATGCTGAGGATGACAAGGACAATGAGCCCAATGGCGTTGACAGATCACCCTCTCCTCGTCCTCGATCAGCTTCTCCAGCACGCAGTGCTTCGCGCTCACCAGCCGATCGCTCGCCTGTAAGAGAGAGAAGCATTTCTCGTGGCAGAGCCAGGAGTGACTCCAGAGAGCCTCGCCGCAGAAGGTCAGTCTAGTCCAAAGTGTTCATTCTGTCTTTCTGGTCATTGGCAACGACCAGCTCAACAGATGACTGAAGGCAGAAGGCTAACACCTACTGCCCTTTTAATCCAGGAGTGACTCAAGGGAGGTCAGGAGAAGATACTCGAGATCCAGGTCAGCCTAGCCCTCTCGCAGCAAGTCGATGGCCTTCCCTGTTTCTTGCTCACTGCTCGTACACATCCTAATTTCATCATTCAACACTGCTCATGCCTGCAGGAGCCGTGACCGTGGAGAGTACAGGAGGCGCAGCCCAAGCCCAAGGTGTGCCTCCACAACTCTGCGCACAGGCTATGTGCGACTCGTGCTACTTCGGCTGCATTCGTCTCCTGACAATGCTTGTTAGTGCTCTGAAGAACCTCTCTTTCTTGCCTCTGGCTACACTGTGTGAAGCATGAAGGATGTCCTTAGGATCTGGCTCCGTTCATTTCCAAACAGTACTTGTTAGTGCTCTGAACAACCCTCCCTTTCTTGTCTCTGGCTGCACTGTGTGAAGTATGAAGGATGTCCTTAGATTCTGGTAAGGTCTGCGCATTGCGGCCCCTCGCTGCAGCTTCCATGAGCTTATGTCTGGTGTGATATCTGAGTGATCTGGAAATCATGACTGTATGACTTGCTCTGAGTGTGCTTCTAATGCTTCCTACTTTCGTGGGTCACAGTGACCGCTACAGGCTGTGTGACAGGCGCTGAGTGTGCTTCTGATGGATGTTCATTTCGTGGGTCACAGGGACCGCTACAGGCGGCGCAGCCCGAGCCCTAGGGGGTACAGGGGCGGCGGCGGCCGCGACAGCTACCGGGACTCCTACAGGCGCCGCTCCCCTCCCGCGCCCTACTACAACCGGCCGCGCAGGACGCCGCCGCGCTCCGGGACCACCCTCTTTGTTGCAGGCCTCAACTTTGTGACCACCGAGCGGGTGGGTCCCCTTCCCGCAGCGCATATAGGGAATGTGCTGCCCATGTGCGGCTGAATGGGCACGGCATGGGCGCAGCTTAGGACCATCATTGGTCAGGCTGCTGCAAACTTGCATCAAGCCTCTCACTCTCCATTCTGCCCTTTAGGCCAATGCTGCAGCCTTGCACAAGGAGATTAAGCCCACACACACACCAAATATTACAGCTCTGATGAACATCGCCTGTATATCTGCTTGATGCGCCCTGGCTAATCTGTCGTTTTCTCATCAGAAGCAGCTTGATACCAAGGTTTGGCCTTGAAAGCCCTCAGTCTTGCAGAGGCTCAGGAGGATGCTCAATGGAGCATCTGCTGTGTGCAGGAAGTGGAGGCAAAGTTTGAGAAGTTTGGGGCGGTGAAGGAGGCGCGCATTGTGCGCAACCCCGTGAACGGCGAGTCGAGGGGCTTTGGCTTTGTGGCGATGAAGTATGAGGAGGATGTAGATGTGGTAGGCAACTAATTCTGTAACAGGCCACCTGCCCGCTACTGAAATTTTGTTTAGCTGCTGTTGGAGTCTGTCATTTCCGGATGATATGGTGCGAGAGTGTGTGGCTTTGCATGCAGGCCATCAGGACTCTGGATGGTGCAGAGTGGCAGGGCAGGCGCCTTGGTGTTGAGAGGGCCAGGAATGTCAAGTACGCACCCATTCTCTCTTCCTTGCGGTATTTTGCGCAGCAACACTGTCACGATGCACTCGGGCTGAGGGGTGTTGGTGTTGCAGCCCTCGCAGCGGAGACCGGTAGAGCCAGTGACATCACCATCAGGGACCTTTTGACGCTCTTCATTGAAGGACGATAGGCGACATGCACAGAGGCTCAGGATGACAGAACAAGAACGGATCCCATGCACTGCGGCACAGCTGTGCAGGTTGCTCACCCGAGCTTGGCCTCATCTGCTGGATGTGTGTCATGGGCACGTTGTGCTGAATTGGCTATACGAACAGCAGTTGAAGCGAGGAAGACCGAAAGGCTGCACGGTTGATGTCCAACTCTGATGCAGATGCCGGGCTTGTACCCTGGGCCTGAGCCAGTGTGACCCTTTCCCTGTACCCTGTGCCATGTGCCGTGCATACAGAGGCCCGCCTGAAAGATGCATCACCAAGGAAACAAGTGGGGGCCAGGCGCCTTCTTCTCATGTGCCGGACTAGGAAGTGTGCGCCCACAGCCGTTGCCCTGTGCTTGCCTGTCAGCCCTGCAGGAATCCAATGGACGCCTTACCATGCGCAGACCAAGGTAAGGGCTCATTTCCATCATATACTCCCATGGCGAGACAGGCTGGAACCTGACATCTTGCAGGAGGCTGCTTCCACGGTGGGAGTGCACATGGGGTAGCATTGCTGACAGAGCCCTCCAGGATGTGATGTGTACATTGTGTGGACAGAGTGGTCTGGTTAGCCTGATGATGTTATGACAATTTGTAAGCCCATTATAGTGACTCCATGAAAGCAGCACTGAAAGCATGGACCTTGCTGCATGGTCATATAGCTCCATTGGCTGCTGTTGCCAGTCTGCCCGTCACTGTATCGACCCTGACTGCCAAGCTTTGAGCAAATGAGGGCTCTCATGAGAGCCCTGAGGTGCCACACTCCGTTGTCAATTTCCATGCACGCATCTTTCTGTGCTGGGCATTGCATTGCTTGGACATACCTGCATGTTGCTTGAAGGAGTGCAACTGTAATGTACCAGAGAGCCTTGGCCTTGATCAAGACTGATGACTCATGACTCGAGGCGGCATTGCCCCATGATGGGCGTGCACATTCTCCTCAGACTGTCCTTGCCCAATAATGTATCACCTGAAAGACCTGTGGGTTCTGTGAAAGTCCAGCAGCATGCCCTCATCGGTGACAAGGCAGTGCCTATTTGAGCTCTGTACAAATTCCCGCCCAACAGCCTGTTGGCAACATAAGCATTAAATTATCTGCCCAGACGTTTTTCATCTATGTTGCACGGATATCACCCTATTGTCAGCTGTATATAGCACTTACGGTGTGCTTTGCCAGATTCGACACAGCCATTCCCAGTTCTTGCGAAGGCTTCCGTGCCACTCTCTGCAGTATGGCTGCAACGGCAGAGCAGATGACCTTTCAGCTTGTCGTGGCTGCAACGAGGATGCTAGGCATCGGCAAATCTGGCTCCATGCCCTGGAAACTGCCTGGGGACATGGCCTACTTCAAAGAAATCACCAGCAAGACAGCTGACTCTAGCAAGCAAAATGCCGTCATAATGGGCCGCAAGACCTGGGAGTCCATTCCTCCGAAGTTCAGGCCATTGCCTGGTCGCATCAATGTGGTTCTTACACGGGGTGCAGCGGGTACTGAGAACTCATCGGCCCTCAGCAATTCCGCTGTTAGAACTCCTGAGCAGACATATAAGGTATCTTTCGAGCTCACACCTCTTAAATCTGTCGTCCAGCAACATGGTCCAGCATCCAGTGTGGGAGCAATTGTGCTTCATACCGATGTGAGTCAGCAGGACAAATCTTGCAGGGTGCACATGTTGCGGAGAGCATCTCATCAGCAATGGAGATCTTGAAGGAGCTGAAGTCCAGTGGCAAGCTGGAGCATACCTTCATCATTGGTGGTGGCCAACTGTATGCGGAAGCTCTCAAGTCCCCACAGTGCTCAGCAGTGCACCTGACAGCTGTGAGAATTTGCCTTCCAGACGCAATTTATTCATGCGCTGCTGCATCCTCATCAATCTTCGCCTGTGCAAATATGAATCCTGCCATTGACCTGACGAGAGTTCTTTCAAGAGTGGCTTGCATGCTTTCACATTAAGCACTGCCTGTGCGTCCTCACAGCGGCCATCACGGGTGCTGACAATTCCTGTGTCATGCACCTGCAGATCGACGCAGACATTGAGTGCGACACCTTCTTCCCGGAGCTGAGCAGCGAGCAGTGGCGCATGTGGTCCGAATCAGCGCCAAAGCGGGACGGGGAAGTACGCTACTCCTTCCAGTGCTATGTTCCAGCGTCCTCCAGCAGCACCAGTGACAGAGCGCCCGAGATGCCTGCTGGCCTGGCTGCGCAGCACGAGGAGTACCAGGTGAAATCCGTACCCCTGCTGCAGGCGCAATGATCAGGGCACGCATTACTTCCTCTCCCTTACACTCCAGTGATTGCAGTCACGTCCGCGACGCGGTGTCGCACATAGATTAAGGCTTGGTATGTTCGACCATGTCAGACACAAGGCCAAGTGCTCAAGTAAGGGGAGCTCCGCCTTGCGCAGTACTTGAACATGGTTCAGGACATCATCCGGCAAGGAGTGTACAAGGGCGACAGGACTGGCACAGGCACACTGTCTCAATTTGGGCGCTCCATGCGCTTCAACCTGCGCCACACTTTTCCCCTCCTCACCACCAAGCGGACGTTCTGGCGAGGTAGCAACCCCACCCTGGCTGAGACATTCTGATGCCTGTGCTGTGTGTAGACATTATAGTGAAGCCCAAGATTGTTCAGTACGTCAGCGTCCTGCGAGCACGAACAGTTTACTTCAAGCATCAAGTACTTGTGCAAAGGAGGCGTCTGATGGGCAGGTGTGGCAGAGGAGTTGCTCTGGTTCATCAGCGGAAGCACTAATGCCGGTGTGCTGAAACAGAAGGGCGTGGGCATCTGGGATGGCAACGGCTCCCGAGAGTACCTGGACAGCATTGGCTTGCGCCACAGGTCCCTTCTCTGCTCTACCCGCTGCTCAGGATGCTTCATTATATTGTCCCCTGTCACCCTTGGTGTATCACTGGCATGCCAGCTGCCTGCCAGTGCAGCGCTGTCATAAGAGCTGCAGTGTCCCTTGTCACCCTTGGTCTGTGATTGGGATGCCAGCTGCCTGCCAGTGCAGCGCTGTCATGAGAGTTGCAGTGTCCCTCGTCTCCTTTGGTCTGTCACTGGCATGCCAGTTGCCTGCCAGTGCAGTGCTGTCACGAGACTTCCAGGACCCCCTGTAACCCTTGGTCTGTGACTGGGTTGCCCATTGCCTGCCAGTGCAGTGCTGTCATGACCCCAGGTCTGTGAATGGAATGCCAGTCGTCTCTTAGTGCAGTGTCTGTTGGGAGACTTGGTATGCATGTGGCTGATGAGGGTTCTACAGCAGGGAGGTTGGTGACTTGGGGCCAGTGTACGGGTTTCAGTGGCGCCACTTTGGGGCGGAGTACACGGACATGCACGCAGACTACAGCGGCAAGGGCGTTGACCAGCTGGCGCAGCTCATAGCCACCATCAAGCGCAACCCCAACGACCGGCGCCTGGTGCTGAGCGCCTGGAACCCCGCCGCGCTGCCAGACATGGCTCTGCCACCCTGTCATCTCATGTGCCAGGTTGGCTCCAGACCATGGGCTGCATGTTACTTCAGCTGCTGGCAAACCTGCTACTTGTGCCTTGCCCTGTACAATATCCCATATGTGGCGATGATGTCTTGGTATGGCTCCTTGCAACTTCTTTTGGACCAGATGAAACGAGGCTTTGGCTTTCTTCTGCAGTTTCATGTGGCAGAGGGGGAGCTCAGCTGCCAGATGTATCAGAGATCCTGCGATCTGGGACTGGGCGTGCCATTCAACATTGCCTCCTATGCCTTGCTCACCCGGCTTGTAGCACAGGTGAGCATCCAGAGCATCATTGTGCATCTGGATGTCACACACCCTTCTGCAGCCTGCTTTTCATGGAGCCTGCCTGCGTGGCATCGCCACTGCCGTGCATCGACCAATTAGGAGGAGCATCATTGTCAGTGTGCGGAGAAGGCTTGATTGCATTCCTCAGGTGTGCGGGCTGAGAGCAGGCGAGCTGGTACATGTGCTTGGTGACGCGCACGTGTATGCAAACCATGTAGACCCGCTGAAGGAGCAGCTCAAGAATGCCCCCCGCCCCTTCCCGGTACGCATCCTGCAAGCAATCAACCTTGACAGTATCTACATGATTGCACCTGTGCCCAAAGTCTGTCTCGAAAGATCCTGCCCGTCCTTGACGTGCATAGTGCATGCAGGTGTTGCACATCAACCCTCAGAAGAGGGACATAGACTCATTCGCCTTTGAGGACTTCACGCTAGAGGGCTACAGCCCACACAAACAGATAGCTATGAAGATGGCCGTATGAGGACTTCAAATTACACAACTGATGCAGTACTTGCAGCCTGTGTATGTGTTCCCACCAAAGTGTCATGCAGTGCAACGGCACTGTCAAAAGCAAAACATGCTCATGCTGGCATTGGAATTGATTGGCGTTTTGCAAGGGATTGATCAGGTATTGATTGAGGATCAGACGTATTTCATGTCATTCGAGCTGGGGAAGCTACTCATGCGCTCAACTTCTTGCTAATCCCAATCGCCGTCTTTCTCTCACATGTCATGGCCATGAGCTTGCCTGAGCACATGGCCCAAGGTTTGAACAGGTCAATGTTGTGCTATTTAGTCATCTAAGAAGCTGCTAATCAATATTGTTGTGACCTCTGTAGTATTCCTGGCCTGGCGCTTAAGACTGCTGTACAGTTGTGCAACAGTTGCCTCATGCATCTGTTGAAAGCACCGACAGAGCCCTCGCATCCAGGCGCATCACTTGCTGTCCAGGATGCCTGCCTGCCTCAAGCATGTAAAGCAGGCACCACACCGGCCACATGCGCCATCGCCAGTCCTACCCCACCTCTCCACACGAGCGTTGACAGCCCCTATGGCCTCATCATAGGACAGCTGCGGTGTGGAGCATGCACGCATATACAGGCACTGCGAGGGGGCGTTCTCATGCTCCTGCTCAGCTTGAGCCATGCTCAGGGTCAGACCGCGCTTGGACAGAGCACTGCTCATGTCCTGCAGGGCAGCCGCATCCACTCTGATCTCGCTACCAACAGCACAGAATGTGCTGAGCGCCTCTCCCGCATTCTGTGCGCTCTCAAAGACCAGCTGGAGCTGCTGGTCAGTGGCAATCATGAGCTCCTGAAGACCAGCCAGGTCTGCGGGGACGCATGCCTTCATGGGAGTGTCTGAGTAGCTACCATAGTTTCCGCAAAGGATGCTCTTCAGAGCTGGGAGGTTCCTGCTGTGCCTTAAGCAGTGCACAAACGCGTTTGCAAGCCTGTCATCATAGTCTGCATCATTGTCAGCGTCTGAGGCATCCCATCCGTCACACCTGATAACCTCCAACTTGGGCAAGCAGGCTTTGGCTACAAGGCCCTGAGACGAATAGAGCTCCTTGCCAGAGCAGAGAACCTCGTTCACCTCAGACAAACACTGCTGCAGGTAACTTGCGTCCAGCTCATCAATAGGCATCATCATCATTTCGACCCTGAGCCTGCACTGTGGCAGCTTTGACAAGCTCAGGACCATGATGTCGGCCAGAGCTAGCTGCTTCAGATGCCGGCAAACTGAGATATCCAATACTGGGATTGTGCATCCCTCAAAAGCTGAGATGCAGGCAGTCTCCAGCGATGGAAACAGCTCTGCAAAGAACATCAAGTGCAGAGCTCCAGGGTCTAGCAAACCCAGCTCAAGGTGCTTGAGATGTTCGAGTGGCATATAAAGGGGTACACTGTAGAATGCCGAGAACTGGAAACTGGCTGCTGTGAGGTTGGGCAATCTCTCCAACATCATGTTTGCAAAATGGCGGACACTACCGTCGTCGACATTTGCATAGCATGTCAGCCCGAGCTCCAGATAGTGCACATTGGCAAGAGTGGGATGACTCATCAAGGGCCTGGGTTGGCCTTGGATGCTGATCAAGCTGTCCTTCATGGATTGCGTGTCGAGGCTGATGGCTGTTGTGGAAGGCCCGGTATGCCTGTCAGCACATGCCAAGGCGTAGCTGATCTGTTTGGCGCCCGCGCTCTGAGCATCGTCGTCCAGGCCCTGCATGCGTTGGCGTGTCACTAGATCGCCAAATTTGCAGAGTCACGGCATGCTGCACACTGACTTGCCCAGACCGCTCCAGACCGCACAAGAATCAGGCAGTGGAGGCTGTCACTGGGCGCAGCTCAATGGGTGGTCCCTCAAAGTCAAGTCCTCAGCCATGAGGAACATGTAGAGACAAGTTGGTCAGGGTGGGTCGGGCCTCACAAATCCTTCTCTGAAGCAGACAAGATCCACCTTGGGCAGCTCCAATCGGCGCAGACGGCGGCAGGCTTGTGCAGGCCCCTCTACCCATCCTGCCAGCGTGAAGTGCCTGGCAACATTCTGCAAAATCTCCTCAGGAAGGCTGAGTAGCTCCACATCCTGCACTTGAATTGCGGTCTCTGTAATGTCCCATTGCCCCGCCTTTCTTTGCCATGATAGCAATCCTGAAGCAACGCATGTGAGGCATTGGCAATCTGAGCATGTTTGCCTGCACAGGAAAGTTTGCTTTTCATTGATTACATAGTTTGAAAGTGGGAATAAAGCGCAGATAGGCTATCATGATGGCAAAGGCACGTACCATCCTGTGAGAGTCTTCGCGACAGAGCTCTTTCCACGAAAGAATACGCCTAGCGCATGACAGCGGTAGTGTCCTCCACTCCGAGCATCCTAGAAGTGATGAAGTGGTGCGAACACCAACCCGAGATGTATTGCGCTTAGACAGGTGCACTGAGAGATACTTAGGATGTCGCAGTTTCCCCCAGGTTCCTATCAAGTGGCAGCTTCACCAAGAGCGGCAGCTGTCTTGGCTCCTGCTCAGTTCGGCCTTCTCATCAGGAGGATTGTATCGAATAGGTTAATGCAGAACCTTGGGTTACTCTGTCTGCATTATTTCTTTGCCCTCACATCTTCTTGAGGCAAACTTTCGCTTCACCTCTCGTCGATGATACGCCGTGCACGCTCAGTTTCAAGCACCAGAACCGCCTACGATGCAAAGGCAAAAGAGCATACATGAAACTCGCCAGGACAGCCTTCGAGATGCCGACGAGCTTGCTGTAAGTTATACTCTTCTCTGCAAGAAGGTTTTTGCTTACAACATACACCCAATAAGAAGCTCTCCTCCGATCGCAGGCCTCTCTGCAGCCTCAGCCTCAAAGCAGTGCCTTTACCTTCAAGTACATATTTGACGGTCAGGGGTCTGGCGTGCTGGAGGTGAGCACCGGGCCAAATGTTCGTGTAACTCCCCAAGTTTAGGCTCCGAAAGGAATGAGCGGCATGACCGGCGCAGGCTGAGGATGAAGCGCATCAGCAGGGAATGTCACGGTCTGGAAGCGCCTTTCAGCGAGCGACCAGCGGTAGAACACCCGAGAGCAGCCCACAGACTGAGGAACAGCCAGTCAGACGCTCAGCCAGCTACAAGGGAGATGATCCAGCACATGTCCCACCCTTGGCCATAGCCATGCTTGTGTGTGGCACGAGGGGAGATGTCCAGCCTTTCCTGGCTTTAGCTCTGGGCCTGCAGAAGGATGGCCACCGAGTGCGGCTCGCAACCCATGCAATTTTCAAAGACTATGTGGAGAGCTACGGCATTGAGTTCTTTCCTATGGGTAAGCCCTCGCATGTCTGCAGCACATCACTTAGTACCCTCCCTGTTGCACAAACCTGATGTGATGCATGGCAGGCTGTGCTTGATCCCTTCATGCTCATGCAGGTGGGGACCCGCAGCAGCTGTCAGCCTACATGGTAGGTAGCACGCCAGTGTGCTCTGGACAGCCTTTCATGTAGATATGTCAACGTCTGCGTGCATGAAGCTTCTTCAGCTGGAAGGGACCTGCTGAAGGTGGCATCTCATACAGGTGGAACACCGGGGAGTCATGCCAAGCCTTGTGCCAAAGCCTGGCTCATACCTCCAGATCGTGGACCAGAGAAAGCAGCTGAGGGAGGTCATATGGAGCTGCTGGCCTGCTGTGTCTCAGCCCTCTCCGCACCAACCAGACCTCCCCTTTGTGGTGAGGCTTTGACCAAGCCTTTCTGCAAGTTCCGGGAGCGCTGCTGGCTTGGTGGCTTCCTGCTCTTGCCAGGCCTTCTCCGCTAAGCTGTGGTGCCTGTGCAGGCAGACGCTATCATCGCCAATCCTGTGTGCTATGGGCACATGCACGGTGAGCATACACATTGACCCCTGATGAGACATTAGATTAAGCCTGCAGATCGTATCTTGCGCCCCCACAGTGTGCTCAGCTGGCAAGAAAAAGGCTCTGAGCAAGCTCTTTCTGTCTTGCAGTTGCAGAGAAGCTGCAGGTGCCCCTGCACATGGTGTTCACCATGCCATGGACGCCAACTGGCACCTTTCCGCACCCCATGGTATCTATCAAGCCCACCTGCAATGACCCAATGTCTCTGCATCACAGTGAATCTGAGATTGTGGGTCGATACTGGCAGGATCTCAGCAATGGAGGTAGCCTGACTCTGTGGTGCTGCAGGCAAGGATGCTGTACACATACAAGCTGCCCAATGGGGTGTTGCGGCTGTCTGACAAGGCCGAGTACTATGCTGATGCAGCAGACGCCTACCACAACCTGGCAAAGGTAAGCTTATGCATCCCAATTGCACATCTTCTTCTGCACTCCTACCGTCTTTCATAAGGCCCCAGCCAGGCTGGGTTGAATAATAAATAAGTTGTCTGAAGTGCAGAGCGGAGGCTTGTTGTCGCCTGTGCCTTTGGGGAGGCACATGTTGGGCTGGATGTTCAAAGCGGAGGAGTTTGGCACGAAGCAGGTCCTGAAGCAGCTGAAGGCTGCCAACCTCCTGTCCTACGCCGCCGTTGAAGACATCATCACCACCGGCATCGTAAGCCCCCCTCAAGCCTTGCATGTTCTGCAGACCTTGATGATGTCACAGCGACATGAGCAGAATAGGCCACACCTGCACGGAGGTCGGCATGATCTGGGCTGATGGCAGAAACTTGCTGGCCAGCACAACTCCTATGTGTCACTTGAGATTGGGAAGCCTGCAATGGGATTCTTGCAGTGAGAGGCACTTTTGTCAGAGGTCGCCGAATGAGCAAAAAGCGCATGAGGTCATGACACATGGCAAGATGTTTGTTAAAAGTATTGCCGTCCACGCTGTGAACATCACAGTCCCACCTGGAGTGGGCAGCCACATACTTTCTTGGGGCAAGATTTCTTGGATGGCCGAGCCTTCGCCCAGCTCTCGCTCTGTGCGGCTTTTGCCCTCCTCTCGATTGGGCAGCCCCAAGAAATTGTGTGGCAGCCCTGCAGAAGCTAAACAGCGTCTCTGTGGTGCAGACGGACATGCTGGCAAAGTTCAGGACGGAGGAGCTTGGGCTGCCCAGCAATTTCATCCATAACAACTACGTCCGGGCGCGGCGCCTGCACAGCATACCCTTCATGTACTGCTTCAGCCCCGTGCTGGTGCCCTTCCCCTCGGACTGGGACAGGAACCTGATCGACATCGTGGGCTTCTTCTTCCTGGACAGCACCCAGTCTGACTACCAGCCGGACCCAGCCCTCGAGGCCTTCCTGGCCGAGAAGGACAAGCCGGTCTACATAGGCTTTGGCAGCCTTGTTGTAGGCAATGTGGAGGTATGATGACCCCCATTGTGTCCTTCTGGATCCTGCTAATGTGTCCATGCCTTGCATCGAGGAACTGACAACATATTGGATGTCTGCTCTGATCTGCAAGCTGGTTGCTTGCAATTAGGAATTGAGGTACTCTGGATGTCTGCTTTATTCTGTGATTTGAATATGAGGATGAGGTCCACGCGTTATTCCACTCATATGCTCCTGGCATCAGGTATCAGGCAACTCCATGCACTGCAGAAAGGACAGAGCTCAGAGCCCCCATTCTGAACTTTGAGCTAGAGGATGGGCTTGATGCAGCAAGTGCTCACATGCCTTGAGCGTCAGCCAGGGACATTGCACATTCTGCAGAGCTGGGTGGCTGCGTGCAGGACTTGACAAAGCACATCTTCAAGGCTCTGGCGCACACCGGCCAGCGGGCCATCATTGGGAAGGGGTGGGCCAAATTGGGCAGCATCAGGAACGAGCCCACTCCGCCGCATGTCCTGCTGGTCGACTCGGTGCCGCACGACTGGCTGTTTCCGAGATGCTCTGCTGTCATACACCATGGTGCGCATACCCGTCTCAGTTTCAAGTGGACATTGTAAGGAAACCCAGTGTGCAGTGGGCCTCCAGAGGATAAACAGTAGGTATCCTGCACTGCTGCAGTTTATCTCTCACCTGAATCTGGAGCTGACGTGCACTGCCAGCTCCATGACGAGGTGATTGATGACCTGCTAGGTGTCATACTCTCACACTGTGGCCTTTGAGTGCCAGGCGTGACTCCAAGATTCCCTGGACCAGCGCAAGGCTGTAGGTCTGCTTGCCAGATGAGAATTCGATGTGGTGCGCAGGTGGTGCTGGTACTACTGCTGCTGGTCTGATGGCAGCCTGCCCCACCACTGTTGTCCCTTTCTTTGGAGACCAGGTGTGTCCTGTACCTTCAGCCTACCCCTTTCTTTGCCGGACAATCAACTAGGTGCAGGCTCTCGCTTGTCTATGGGGCTTGATGGCTTTGTGTTACTGGGTGGATTGACATGTGTGATTGCGGTGCAGCCATTCTGGGGAGAGGCTTGCCGGCGGGCTGGTGTTGGCCCAAAGCCCATCCCCATCGACAGCCTGAACAAGTCCAAGCTGATCCAGGCGCTGAAGTACATGGCCAAGCCAGAGGTGCCCAATCATCCTCCCTCCCATATAGTTAGTGTTGTCATCTGTTTCATAACCATATGCAGTGTTGATTGCTCTTGTGAAACACATGGTAGTGAGATGTTCATCCCGTTACGGATCCATTAGGGGCCCACAGAGCAAGTCACAGAGATTTACAACCCCACCACTGGCTGACAGTGACAAGCTGTGATTGCAGAACAGCAGTTAAACAAATCGCTGACTCTGATTGGCGCATGCTCAGGCAAAGAGGAAGGCAGTAGCCCTGGCAGCGAGGATCAAGAAGGAGAAGGGGGTCAGCAATGGGGTGGCGGCATTCTACAAGCACCTGCCTGTAGACTTCCTGGAGGAGAAGAGGCGGCAGCAGCTGCTTGGCCAGCCCAAGCTTCCTCCTCCGGCAAGCATCCCACTCCCAGATTTGTCTATCTGTCAGCAATGCAATGCACCACAGCACAGGCCCATTTTGGGCGTCTGAGTTGCATCAGCTGCACCTCCAGGGGAACTTTTGGTTCAATAATGGGCTGTGCCTGATTTTGTGGGCCCCTTGCCTAAGGGATCCAGACCTGGCTGCTGGCCGTCAGCAACTGGCTGGGCAGGGCGCGCAGGCCGCCTCATACCTTGTTGCCATTCTTGTGTCTGCTTTGTGATCAGTCAGGTGACAGGCACTGCCACGGTGGAGCTGCAGCTCAGGGCTGATGTTGTGTGATTCTGAATCAGGGGTCCAAGCCCTTGCTGCCACCTGTGACGGCCCCGCACAGCAGGGCGCACAGGCTGCCCCGCATATCGCTGCCCTCCCTACCTAGCATGTGCATGCGCCCGTCCCCCGTGAAGGACGCCGCATCCTCGTCGCCTGCCCGGACGCCCCAGCACAGTAACACCGGATCGGAGGCTGGTGAGCTGGCTCTTTGGCCTTGCTGTGGCATTACTACAGTAGTGTCATCTTGCATGCCATGGCAGCTACTGTGTCTAGGGACACTGTAGGTTTGATTGCAGGTTGCAGCGTCTCCAGCAAAATTACTTCCCTGTGCAGATGAGCTCAGCAAGATCTCAGGAGACACAAGAACAAGCATTCCCAGCAGATCTTCAGCCGCCTCCGCAGAGGATCAGCCCATTGGCCCAAATGGCCTTGCCACAATTCCAGTCAGCCCGGCAGATGCAGCTGCAGCTTCAGCCTCAAGCTCATCTGCAGAACAGCACAGTTTAGCGACTCCCGACAAGCAGGCAGCAATCCCTACTCAGTGAGGGTCTCGACGGTGCTGCCTTTTATGGCTTGTCAGCTGTCATGATCATACCTCTGGTGTTTTGTGTTAACATTTTGGCAATGGCCTTGTTGTAAGATTACAGGGATATGAGTTTGAGGTACTTGGGGATATCTGGGGGGCCTCACAAGGCTGTGACGCCCCAAAGGGGCACTGTGAGTCTATGCACACCCACAGTGGGAAAAACACCCCCAAGGGTGTCAGGTCGACCATGAGACGTCCTATTGATCAGCTGAGCTGAGCGGGTAATGCAAAGTCTCAGCAGGAGCATGCCCCCTCAGCTAGCCAAGCATGAGATTGCTTGCGGCTCCTAGGACATGCATAGTTCTACAGAGGCCTTCTCAAGATGATGAGCCAGGTACAGCTCCTGATACAAGGTGTCAGGCGGCATGTCATATCTCGGAATGGGTGCATGTCCTATGAGGTGCCTCACTTAGGCGAGGATATAATTTTGAGACCAGCCGCATATTGCAGGTATATCTTTCCAATTTAGGTCTCGACAAGCACAATGATCAATGTACCTCTCAGATGCTTTTGCAGAGGTCAGTGCAATCTGCATAATTGTCCCACACCAGGATTGTGTGCGCACCAGGGTTGGGTGCTGCAGTAGGAGCCCTTGACATCTTTGGGACTTTTTACTTTCCGGCAACACATAGGCTAGAGTGAGTGGTCACGACTCACAGCACTCTCCATCTTTAGGAGTAAATAAAACTGCATACTGGCCCGGTGTAGGGATCCCTTTGCGGATACTATCGGTTGAGTGTCTGGTTAGCTTGCACTCATGAGGCCGTGATGACAAATCTATGCCTCCCGTACAAATTCTGCATGTGCAGCTTGTGATGGCATAGCTGGCCTGCAATTGCAGCATGCAGGTGCGTTGTGGATGTGTGATGAACTTGTTACAAGGAAGCATGGTGCACGCTACACCATGGGGACACCAGCCGGGGACCACCTTAGCTAGAAGGTGAAATTGTGTCCCAAACAAGAAACACGCAACCAGACGCACAAGTCGCACTGACCTGCTCAGCTCAGAGGCATGCTACGCAAGGTGTAGCATGTCTTTGATGAGGGGATACAGACACTCGCAGCCCAGCTCCTGGACACTACGCTTGGCATGCTGTAGCATTGACAGTTCCGACAAGTTGAGAGGATCACTACCCAGACCACACACTCTCAAATCCCATATGATAAAAAAGTGCAGCACTGCAATGGTCCTTGTGATATTTTCAACCGCTGCCTTGGGCGTGCCAAGCAGTGCTTGGAGGATTAGCAAGCATGGTATAGCGCACAATAAAACAGCGAGCACAGCAATGGCTGGCTATCACTGTGCCATGAGCTCATCCAGATCCTCGTCTCCCAG
The DNA here is from genome assembly GCA_000812005.1 of Coccomyxa sp. LA000219. Classification (NCBI taxonomy): domain Eukaryota; kingdom Viridiplantae; phylum Chlorophyta; class Trebouxiophyceae; family Coccomyxaceae; genus Coccomyxa; species Coccomyxa sp. LA000219. The sequence continues at coordinate 1,055,421 of KN714658.1, forward strand.
GTACTCGTCAAAGGCGTCGTCCTGGAAGCTGTCATCATCCTCTGTGGACATCATGGCATGGTTGATGACATCCAGGGTCTCCTGCCGCGGCTGAGGGACCAAGTGATCCGCCTGCTCCATTGCCATGCACTCGGCGGTCACCTGCTTCAATGATGCTGGCAGCCCCCTCACAAACCTGCATGAGCCAGAACAAACTTTGTTTCTGGATATGAACATATTCTATACGCTGGTGTCCATGGGTTTCCTGTCTGAACAGCTTGCTGTCTTCTGTGGCAACATGTGTATGTCAGAAGCAGGCACTCCAATTCTGCACAGTGCATGCGTGCCACGTAATGGGCTGCACAATTAGGAGGGCACATGAAGGCTGACCAGGGATGGTTCTGCATGTCCTGAAGGCAGTAGCGCTTGGTGGGGTCCTCCACAAGGATGTGCTGCAGCAGGTCCATGGCCTCGGGGGACACTGACGAGGCATGCGCTGGCAGTTTGTAATCCACCTGGACAAGCATGGCATGAGCTGAGAGATGAATTCATATTTGCATGGTCTGACTGGGTCATGGACGTTCTTTGATTACGCCTGGTTATGCGCCAGACCGTCAGTACCTTCTGAGTGGGATGGTCTGCCTTGCCTGTCGAAAGCCTGACTGTCGAAATAAAACTACTAGTAATGGACCGAGAAGTCTTTACCTTCAGAATGCGATGTAGCGTCCTTTTGACACTCCCCTCCTCCACGTCAGCCGTCTTCTCAAATGGGTGCTCTCCAAAAAGCAGCTGCACAGGCAAGCAGACGTCGCTGGGTGTTCAATGCTTTTACTAGTAGAACGGTATGATGAGGCAGCAGAGATCTCGCACATCAGCTGGGGCCATTACCTGGTAAAGGATGACGCCAATGCTCCAGCAGTCTGCCTTCCTCCTGTCTATGTCCTTCTTGTTCAGAAGGACCTCCGGTGCTGCACAGGCAACAAGGTATCAGCCAGGTCCTTCCGCAATCACCCAGACCTCGGCCTTCACACTGCCATCAAGCAATTCCGTTGCATCACCCTTTTGCTTCTGCTCTGTCTAAGAGCATGAGGGTCAGCCGTTGCGGTGGACAACCAACCGCGTGCAGCGCTCGAGACTGTATCAGTGGGGAAGGCATTGTTAACGGGAAGCCCAGGTGATGATGCAAATCGAAAGACCATGTCGTGGCAATGTGTGCTTGTTACAGAATCTGATAAACGGAGCCGTACCAACAAAGCCAAAGGACCCAACTCTGGACTTTGGCACTGTGTCGAGGGTGGCTTTGTAGTAGCCAACGCTGCTGAGTTTCACGTTTGGGGGTTGACGCTTGTCCAAAAGCATGTTCGCAGCCTTGATGCCTGCAAAGATCCGCCACATCAGCCTGCGCCTGTCTTCCACAGACAACCCCCTCATGACTGTCGCTCCAACACTGCTTCAATGGCAGAACCACTTCCCTAAACCTTGTGGTCTGGTGGCAAGGATGTGAAATGTCCTACCATGATTCTCCACTCCCTTGTGCTCCAAGTAGCTTAGCCCCATGACAATCTGCTGAAACAGACCTCTTGCTGTCGGTTCCTGCAGCATCAAAAGTTGAGCTCAAGAGCACATCAGGTGAAGGCATTTCAGTGACCCTGTGGCCTGCTGTTGAAGAGTGTATACTGTCACAAAAAGAATTCGAATGCTGCTTAGCAATCAGAAAAAGCTAGAGAGCTTGCCTGCAGCGGCCATGCCTCCCGGATGTACGCATCGAGACTGCCGCCTTCTTGGTACTCGACCACAATCCCCAAGGCCTGTGAGTTGAGGATGACCTTCTTGAAGAGCAAGATGTTTGGGTGATACAGATTCCGGTGTGCCATGATCTCCTGCAGGACTGTCTCGCTGATTGTGCCTGAGCCCTGCACAGTCAGCAGCACCCCCTCTCAGACGTGCTTTTCTGAGGTACTCATAGCATCATCATCGGCCGTCTGAAGGCCACAGGTGCTCACTCTTTTTAGGTATTTGATGGCAATCGTGGTGCCTGTTTCTGTGTCCTGGCACGCCTGGACAGTCCCAAATGCTCCTGCCTCCTCTTCGTGCAATGTCTTGTAGGCGTCTGAAGACGAGTTGACCTCATTGTAGAATGTCATACGAGCTCTGTTTGTCAGGACCTGCTCCAGAGCGAGGCCTTTAATCAATTTGTAAAGCACAGGACAGCAGACTCTGGTGGCTCTGCTGGATATGTAGAAGCATAAAGATCATCTAAAGGACGCACCTTGTGAGCAAAGACTTTCTATTCGCTTGGGTGTGCACCCTGGCAAATGCTAGTTTCGAGGCAGCTTGTATGCCAACCCTCTGTCAGTGGCGCTCACAGAGGGCCGTGATGTGACACAAAGCTGGCTGTTACACTACTAGCACTTCTATGCCTGCTTGAAACATCCCTGGCGATTGTTCCTCTGAGACCAGGCAGCCGTGTCACCCATCTCGCCGACCCTGGCCCAAAGCCTCACAAGAGAAGCCCAGAAGAAGAGGGGACCCCTGGCAATCCCAAGAAAGGATATTCACATCCTCAGAAGCAGCCGGCTGCATGCCTCGGGAGTTTCCAGCCACACCGCTCCACAGGGGGCTGAGCTTTTGGCCACCTCGGTCAGTTTGGGCATAAACGTCATTCAGTATCGGTGTGCCTGCGCGCTCACAGAAGCGGTGTAATTGGCCCTACAATTCGCATCCAGGATGGATAGAAGGCTCTTGTGTCATCAGTGTGGGATCAGGGCTCCCCTGCTCAGCCTTAGACCTGTTCCCTTCCCTCGTCTTTCAACAGCGAGGCCACGGGCCAGAACATGCAGGCAGGCAGCAGTGCAGCCCCGGCACCGTGGACCTGTCTGCCATGCCGCAGCAGCAATCTCAATTGATGGCGAGGATGATCCGCGGGCTTACCTGGAAAGCGCAAGCAAGCAACGTCCTCCCAAGCTTCCCGCACCTCCAACCGGCACAAGCCTCTGGGCTGTGCTGCCCTACTTGTGTCAACTGGCTACAGCCGATCGGTGAGTGCTCTTGGGAGCAACCTCATGAAGTGCTGCTCCCTGTGTCCATCGATAAGTTGAGCTTTCAGCATTTTGGGAGGTCATGCAGGCAGCTATGGTGGCGCCTTGGAGGAGCAACGTTGCTCATGCTGGCATCAAAGGCTTCTGGTGAGTGCTGGCACAGGCAACACTTGCACTGCTGGAGCGAACTCTGGCAGGAACAGCGAGGAGCATATTTATCACCTCTGTGGCAGTAGCATCCCTATGCAAAGCCCCTGAACCTGCAAGAAGATTTGAATGCTTCATGTCAATATAGAATGAAGGATGCAGGGTTCTGCAGGCATTTACGCCCCCATCTGCTTGAAGAAGGCGGTGGATGCCCTGGGTGGGGTGGTCAACCAGGCAGCAGTGCATCGCACAGTCCAAGCTCTGCTTATAGCAGGAGCGTGCCGGATAGCTAACAGCCTTGCCAAGGAAGCTCAGGGCCCAATGTTCACCCCCATTGCCCAGGTATGCCCTCACCCCTCAGTATTCCTGGCTTCACCAGTACAGTCAAGGCTAGCTGTTCGTGCAGCTTCATGGCTTGTCTGGGAAGGACAGGACACCACTGGGTGGTGTTCCTGACATACCAGTACAGTCAAGGCTAGCTGTCTGTGCATCTTCTTGGCTTGTCTGGGAGTGACAGGGCACCAACAGTGGCATGAGGAGGTGGCATGCATGCTTGCAGGCATCTGGGCGGCGCGTGGCCTACCACACCTTCTCTCACGTTCTGGACCTTGACATCAGCTTTCACTTGGAGAGGCGGACAGGCGCCTTGTCCCGAATCCTCGAGAGAGGTGCGTGCCGCCCTGCAGTCAGTGATACAGCATGCTTGAGCTCTTGAACACTGACGCGTCCCTCTATCTCCTCAGCAAGTGCTCATGGAGATCAAACTCATGTGCATGGTCAGGTTGAAGCCATGGTGTTTCTAGGAAGCACAGCTGTAAGCGGGCCCTGTCATCTGCGCTGCAGGCACGAGGAGTGTGTCGATGGTCTTCAGAGCAGTTGTCTTCACCTTCATACCCACAGCTGTGGAGCTGGTGTTAGTCTGCGGCCTTCTCTCCCGCACATTCACCCCCATCGTCTCCGGGCTGGTCCTCGGCACCTTTGTGGCCTACACTCTCTGGACTGCAGCTCTCACCAGGGCTGCCGCAGAGGTAAGATTGCAAATGGCCCACCATCCTTGCCCACAAGTGAGCTTACCCCCAATGATGCATGTAAGTTCATTAAGACTGTGGAGTACCTGTTGTGGGTGCAGCCTCCTCAAGAAGAGGTAGCTGCGCATTCCTGTGTGTGAAATGGCAGCTGACCTACATGCGCATGCAGGCACGCAAGAAAGTCAACAAGCTGGACAACTTGACCACCGGCAAGGCGGTGGATGCGCTGCTGAACTATGAAACCGTCAAGCTTTTCAACAATGAGCAGTTCGAGGTACCCCATATGCGAGACATCGTCTCATCTCATAGACCCACACTGTCCTTCCACATCTCCGACATGCGTCCATATGACGATTGCATGCAATTTGAGAGCGCATCAGGGTTTCAGGCAATGCACAGGGGATCAAATGGGGATGCAAAGGGGGCATCAGGTCGAGGTTTGCCCAAAACCTAAGCTCTGTGCAGGTGGATGAGTACGATCTATTCTTGTCCGGCTACCAGCAGGCGGCTGTGGCCACAGAGAATGTGGCGGCAGTGCTCAACGCAGGCCAGGGCTTCATCCTGTCCGCAGGCCTCACTGCAGTGCTTGCCTGTGCTGCCCTCCTCAGTCCAGTGGGCTCCTTCACAGCCGGCGACCTGGTAAACCCCCCAGAAATTCCAGCTCCTGGCGCCCTCTAGGCACTACTTTTTACCCGTTCAGATGACCACAAATGTCTCACGATGTGGCACACGACTGTCTCATGGCACATGACTGTCCCACGATGCGGCCAAATGAATGTCAGGAAGCGAGCAATACCGGATATGACAGCATCAAGGTCTGTCTCGGTAAGGTTGACATTGTTGAGCGTCAAGGCATCGCAGTGGCTGACGGACTCATGCTGCTGAGCAGGTGATGGCGCAGGGGCTGCTGCTGCAAGTGGCGGCCCCGCTGCAGTTCCTGGGCTGGTTCTACCGGGAGCTGCGGCAGAGCCTGGTGGACATGGAGGCCTTCTTCAAGATCCTGCTCACGCAGCCCAAGCTGCCCGACGGGCACCTCACCCTGCCCCAGCCCAACATCGCCGGCACGCCCGACGCCCTGCAGCACGCACCCTCCCTCCAGGAGCAGATGGTGCCCCAGAACGGGCATACCGGGCAGCGGCACAGCAATGGGTGAGCAACATGCAGGACACACACCGCGCTGTTGTGGCAGTAGCATTGTATGCATTCCGCTGCAGACTGCACTTTGACTTGCGGGGATGCGTGAACAAGTGCCTATGGACCTGTAGAGGTGGGTGATCGTGCTGTTGCCCTGTATAGAATGCTGATTAAGAGATGCGGCTGTGCAGGAATGGTGCCATGGAGGCCAGCACCTCTGGCAGGAACATAGGCGTGTCGATCGAGCTCAAAAATGTCGAATTTGGGTGAGCTATGTATCCTCTCCCTTCGCTCTTTGTCTGCCTATCCGTGGTGATGTAGCACAGTGTCCCTGCATAGGACGCACACATCTAAAAACAGGCGTCTCATGGGGATGTTGAGTGCTCTGCCAGCCAGTAGTGATCTTAAGCAGTGTCCTCACATGTGGTTCACACATCACAGGACAGGTGTCTTGCACGGACCTCAAGTGCTCTTGGTGCGATGCAGGTACCAGCCGGGCCGGCCGGTGCTGAAGGGGGTCAACCTGAAGGTGGAGCCGGGGCAGAGCTGCGCAGTTGTGGGCCCCAGTGGCTCTGGAAAATCCACCCTTCTCAGGCTGCTGGTCCGCCTGTATGACGTCCAGGTGCCCATCTGCCTCATGGCCTGCTCAGAGGAGGCACAAAAATGCTCCCAGAGTGGAATCGTCTTGCTCACAGCTGTGTGCCTGAGGAGTATGAGCGCTCACGCATGCAGCCTGTGCAGGGAGGCGCCGTTCTGCTGGACGGCATCGATGTGCGGGATCTGCAGCAAGGCTCGCTCAGAGGAGCTGTTGCGGTGGTGCCTCAGGTGCTGCATCACGCCAGCTCACCACTTTAATGAAAATGTGCTTTAGCATTTATCAGTGTTGGCTGTTGGCTGTATGCTATAGCAAGCGCAAGCTACAGTTGGGTCTTTACTATTCCATGCAGCCTGCTTCACCGTGCCAGTGCGTGCGCAGGACACAGTTCTGTTTGCGGATACAGTGAAGCGCAACATCCTGTACGGACGGCCCAGTGCATCAGACGAGGAGATCGACCGGGCTGCAGGTAAAAGGCCCTGACGCCTTGCTGCCTTATCTGTCTTCTTCAGTGCCTGCCTGGGGTTTGCAGAATGCTTGTTGCGTGCGGGCGTTCTCAGTCTGTGCAGGGGAAGGCTTACAATGTACAGTCGCAGCGTTTTGGCACGGCAAGGAAGAACTTGCACAGCATTTTCAGTCTGAACCTGTATCTGTCATGTGTGCCCAGTACTCCCACTAAGCATGACTGGGAGAGGCTGAGAGAGGGGGCTGCTGGCGGTGCAGAGATGGCGCAGCTGAAGGCGGTGATAGCGGGGATGCGGGACGGGTACGGGACGCTGGTGGGCGAGCGCGGCCTGAAGCTGAGCGGGGGCGAGAAGCAGCGCGTCGCCATCGCGCGCGCCTTCCTGCGCCAGCCGCGCCTCCTCATCTGCGACGAGGCCACCTCCGCCCTGGACACCGCCACCGAGCAGGGCATCATGGCCTCCCTGGAGGTGCCCTCCTGCTCCAGGCTCCTGGCCTGATCATGCTGCACCTTGTTTATCTCCTGCACTTGATGCCGGTCTCCGGGGCAGCTCCTTTCCAGCTCTGCTGTGAAGACCTGGCTGGTCTGCCCTCGACACCGCCACCGAGCAGGGCATCAGCCTCCCTGGCGGTGCCCCATCTGCGCCAGGCTACAGGCCATGTCACGCAGCGATCTGGCTTTGTCCACCGCCTGTGCGAACATGTGACCTGCTTCATGCCAGCTCAGATTGGGATCTGCAGACCGCCTGGCTCTTGATAAATGCTGTGCTCGGGATGGAATGAGGGTCACAGCATACTGCACGACCCAATGGACAGAAAAGGCCTACTCCTCTGCACATGATTCTGCACCAAGGGATGGCCCTCCTTGCGCAGCTTGGAAATTGTGGGCTGTATCTACCACAAGTCTGCAAGTGCCTTGCTCTGGAGGGAGAAGCGATGTATGCCCTATACAGTAATGCATGAACAGCAGCCTGTCTCCATATAGCTTGCAAGTCCTTGTTCCAGCAGTGAGATGACAGATAGATTGTGCTGTGCAGGAGCTGGCCCAGGGGCGCACCAGCGTCTTTGTGGCGCACAGGCTGTCCACGGTGCAGAAGTGCGACAAGATCTTCGTCATGCAAGCGGGCAAGGTGGTTGAGGCGGGCACGCATGAGGAGCTGCTGCGGGCTGGGCACGTCTACCGGGACATGTGGACAGCCCAGGCGCAGGCGGATGAGGAGCATGCTGCATGCATACCCGAGCACATGGAGGCCCTGCCTTTAGAGGCTTGACAGAGCACTGCTGTGAGAGCCACTATTCTTTAAGTGACACGCCCCAGAATTGTTTTGGAACAGAGAGGACGATTGAGCTTCGGGTCGTGCCTCCTGAGCGAGTTGCAGACGCAACTCTTACACTCATCGAGATCAGTTGTGTTCACAGGTTAGGCAGATGTAGGAGTCTGTCCTTAAGGGTGAGCAGAACTGGCAAAGAAAGGCTGTAGAGTGACGTGAAGGTGATGCAGACCCGCAAAAGTGGATCCATGGGACAGACTGCTGAAGCAAAATGTCTTTGAGACCACAGTATCCTAAAACAAAGGGCTCAGATATCTCATCGATGTTGCATGTGTGTGACATCAGACATGCATGCTGCATCCTGAGTTCCGGGTGATCTGACGTGTTGCTAGTGCTTTACAAACGACGAATGTTTGAACAAGATGAACCTATGTTCACAGGGGTTAAGCTTCTGATCAGCCTGGTGTGGCCAGAAGAGATGTAAGATGGCCTGGTTGAACCTAGCTAGCAAAGCAATGCACACATACACTGAGCTCAACCCCAAGGTTGCAAATATAGCAGTGGGCCCTCCTACTCATGCTAGTAGCACTACAGCATTCAGTGAGCATGCATGGTAGCTGGTCCCTTCACCTAAACAGCGAGAAAGCATGGGTAGCTAAGCATATCCCTCTCAGCGTGCTGCCTGCAGACACAGGACTGCAGCTGCGCACACTGAGAACCATGTCCCATGTCCTTCACAGTCGGTGAATGCTCTCGTGTCTGCCCATGCTCATGCACTGCATTGCACAAAGTATCCCCTTTCTTCCTGGTTGGCCGCCAGCCAGGGGGCCTCTGTTCAGCTTAAGGGTGTCTCAATCTGCCCTGTTGCAGGCCAACAGGCATCTGGCAGGCTGCAAGCTCGCAGGTCACTGCAAAGAATATAACATTGGAACGGCAGTTGGGGGAAGCCTGCAAACAGACAAAAGCCATCCCTGACACAATGGAGGCCTGCACTGCAGAAGTACTCAGCTGCGGACTTCCTCTTGAGACTGTGCTGTGAGGAGAAGTAAAGCAGACTATATACCCTCTTCGGGGTAACAATGCCTTTGCTCTGCTGCAGATGCAGCCATGCTCAGCAATGGCCAGCACATGAAAAGAGGAGAGAAGCCGGTACAAAACCACCTCGCTGCCCGCAAGGAGCACCTTGATGGCCTCAGGACAGTGAAATGACAGGCTGATAAGGCAGGCGCAAATCTTAGCACTGAGCCCAGATTCCTCACACAGATACAGAGACGCAACTCGACACACTCTTCGTTGCGAAGGCCCAGAGCCCTCAAGCCCAAGCTGAGCCAGTCTAGGGCCTCAGCAGGGCTGTCAGGCGAACTTGGTAGGCTTTCTAAAGAGCTGTGTGCCCCAACAAAAGAGCCGGGCGCAAGGCGCGCTGACCAGCCCCCACAGGGACTGATCAGGCAACCTCCTGGCTTGCTGGAGGCTCCCCTCCAGCAGCCTCAAGAATATGTCTCCTACGTCTGTGCAGGGCTCCATAACCTGCTTCCGCCTTCTCTCGTCCTGCTCTTCCAGACGCCCCATGCCCAGCGCCCACAGCCGGGCACCATCTTGCCCAGTGCCCAGGCTGGGCAGCCTCTTGCCCAGCGCCTTATGAGTGGCACCATCTTGCCCAGCGCCCTTTGCTGGGCGACATCTTGCCCAATGCCCAAAGCTGGGCGCATCGGGCCGGGGTGACTTCACCTCCTCCGCTCTCTGGGAGTCCCTCATGTGCAATGCCCCTGTTTGCAGTCGGTTACAGGAATAACCAGGCCAGGTGTCATGGATGTCCCTTGTGGCCTTGTACTGAGTTGCTGCTTGGACTGCGCTGCTCACTGGTATGGGAATCTTGTGGATGTACTCTGCCAAGGATATATACGGGGGCGCTGGTAATACTGGGAAGCTGTGGCATCAGACTCGGGCTACAGCAGCAGCAGGAGGGCTGCGCCAGGCCCCAAGGGCCTAGTCCCAGGCGCTCTGGAAGTTGCCAGAGTTGACATAGCCGGCAGGAGGAGCGCCATAGGCAGCTGCAGCACCGCCACCGCCCATGTACCCGCCGCCACCGTCTGCACACACAGCTTCCCCTTCAGCCTGCAGTCCCTGATGTTCCTGATCACACCGGACACCGTTGGGCAGTGACAGCACGCACTGCTGCAAATCCTTCAAGGACATGGCCTGATCTCCTCCAACATCCGAGACGACAAAACCTCCTGCAGACTCTCATCATGAGCCCTCCTTCCCCTTCATGCCGGGGGGCTACTGCATGGGATAGATATTGACGGGATGCAGGGTACAGGCAGCTGCAGAAGGAGGCAGCGCTGTGCAGCACTCACATGGAGCGCCGTAGCCGCCGCCGCCGCCACCGAAGCCGCCGCCTCCGTAGCCGCCGCCACCGCCGCCATAGCCGCCACCGCCGCCGCGGTCCTGGCGGTAGTCGCGCCCGCCGAAGCGCGAGCCGCCGCCGCGCCCCCCGCGCGAGCTCTTCTGCCCGTACGGCGCCGAGCGCGCAGAGATGTTCTGCAGCCACCCGGGCACCTCCTGGTTTGTCTCCTGCACATGACAGCCGACCCCATTCAGCGCACCCTTGTCTTCAAGTTACCCTGCAAGCAGGAACAGTATGGCACTGCATTGCGGCTGTTCCAGAGCCCGCTCTTCCAAAGCCTGCTACTGGCTTGCCACACCATCCAGCTATGCTGCCTGCAAGCTTTCTCTCAGTGTCGCCAGCACCGCCAGTCTGGCTGCTGCTGTGTCACTGCCCATACCTAGCAAGCGCTGCTGTAAGGCAGGGCAATAACAGGGAGACATAGGTTCCTACCGTGAGCAGCTCAGCCAGAGACTTGGCAAGGCCGGTGTCCTTCTCAGTGAAGAAGGCGGTGGCCAGGCCCTTCTTGCCGGCGCGCCCGGTACGACCGATGCGGTGCACGTAGTCGTCCACGTCCGTGGGCAGGTCGAAGTTGATGACGTGCGTCACGTGAGGGATATCCAGACCACGCGCCGCCACGTCTGTCGCCACCAGGATGGGCGTCCTGCCTGACCTGAAGCTGCGCAGCGCCTGCACACACGCAACCGACACCATCACACCAGGCTCCCTTTGAACGTGTTTCCCTCAGCACCTGGTCAGCTCAGGAAACCAGGACAGACAAGGTCCAGTAAGGGCCCTCGCATACCCACGGCACCGAGCAAGTCTTAGGGTGTTGCAGGCTGGCACTTCAAGCTGTGGCACTCACCGCCTCGCGCTCCTGCTGGGAGCGGTCGCCATGGATGGAGGTTGCAGGGAAGTTGTTGCCGGCCAGGAAGTCCTCCAGGGCATCTGCCCCGCGCTTGGTCTCCACAAACACCAGCGTCAGACCCTGCATCACACATTCACCATGCATGAGCGCTCGATGCCCAGTAATGTCTGAACTGGGATGCACAAGGCATCTGGAAAGGTTAGAGATCTCATGGGCATCAGGCATCTCATCGTGACGCATTCAAGGCCATACTGCAATCACAAGTCAGCTGCAAGATGTGCATGAAGGAGGTGCGTACCTCGACAGTGTTGATGAGGTCCAGCAGGACCTGGCGCTTGTCTCCAGGGCTGACGTACTCGATGTGCTGCACGATGAGCTCGGTGGAGGATCCCACGCGGCCCACAGCCAGGAAGATGTAGTTGTGGAGGAAGTCGGCAGCCAGGCGCTGGATCTCCTTGGGGAAGGTGGCGCTGAACAGCAGCGTCTGGCGCTCCCCTGAGCGCGGCATATCCTCCTGCATGGCGCCAGCCCACCCTCAGCACAAACCCGCACCCACCCAATCATAGTGGCATGTAACCTCCCTCAAACCCTTGCAAACTCTGTGAGGAGGGATCAGAATCTTTGGCAGGGCATGGGCCAGACATCCAGCAGCAAGCATGCAATCCGATTAACCCCAGAAGCAGATGCAGCACGCAATCATCCTGCCATGTCAACAACTCCCACCTGCTCCACAATGCGCCTGATCTGGGGCTCGAAACCCATGTCCAGCATACGATCGGCCTCATCCAGTGCCAGGTAGTTGACGCGGGACAGCGACACGCGCGCGCGCTCGATCAGGTCGCTCAGCCGCCCGGGCGTAGCCACCAGGATGTCGCACCCACGCTCCATCTCCCGCAGCTGCAGTGCATGCCAGTTATATCAGACCGACCCGCTACACCCTAGCAGACTGGTGTGTACACAGGAGCACAAGCTGTACAGTCCCGCCACCTCTGTGAGCTTCACAGAGGCTGTCCAGGAATGCAAATAAAGGAGCTGACCCGATATCTGGGAACAAAGCATGAGGTCACAGCAGGGCAGGGAGCGGGAAGGTACCTGGTTCATGACTGGGGCACCACCATACACCACCACAGGCCGGATGCCTGTCTGGTATGTGAACTTCCTGGCCTCGTCGTAGATCTGACTGGAGAGCTCACGGGTGGGGCTGAGCACCAGCGCCAGAGGGTATGCCTGTCCACAGCACGATAGGCCTGTCAGTGCTTTGCAATGGCCTGAATAACATGGTCCTACCATTGCTCTCAGAAGACAGCTATTACAAGAGACCATAGCAGGCAGGCGACGCTTGTACAGGTGCAAGACCTCTTAGATGGACACCCAGAGAGGCAGGCTTGGATGAGATATTTTACCTTCCTGCTGCGGCCAGTGGGCTGCTGGGCTGACTTGAGGATGTTGGCAATGATGGGAAAGCAGAATGCTGCTGTCTTGCCGGATCCTGTCTGTGCGCACGCCATGAGGTCCCTCCTGGCCAGGCCAATGGGAATGGAGTACTTCTGCACTGGGGTGGGCTTTGTGTAGTTGCAGCGAATTGTGTTTGCTGCCAGTGCCTGGGGCAGCTGAGCCTCCTCAAAACTCTTAATCGGACTGGGCACCTGGTCTCCAGTAGCTTCTACCTGTGGCAACCGGTGGGCGCATCAAATCGGTTGATCTGGCTGCCCAATCACACATGCTGTCAGCGGGTCTTGTTCATGCAGACGCCCTCTATACAGCAGAATGAACCACAAAATACCTACAACAAACGCTGCTGGGACAATTGGAGCGGTGCAGATGCCGCGATGAGATATATGCTGCGTGCTTGCACCAGAGGAGCTCAACGTCGCACAATCCTGTCATGTATGAGTCGCGCACCGGGATGTCCTCGTAGGCATCGAAGTTGATGCCAGTGTTTCCGCTCTGGAAGAGCGAGTCCACCTCATGCTTGCGGGCTGCGTCCTCAGCAAACGGGTCTGCTTCAGAAGCACCTCCACCCCATCCGCCGCCCCTGGGGGCGGGCGGGCCGCGGTTGTCGTACCTGCGGCCGCCCCCATAACCTCCCCCGGAGCCAAAGCCACCCCGGAAGCCGCCATTCATGGGAGGAGGCCCTCCTCCTGCTCTGAAGTCCTGACCATACGGTGTCGTCTGAGGAAGAGGACCGGGTCCCACTCCACCCCTCAAGTGGGGTGGTACAAATTTGCCTCCGTTATCATACGCCATGTTATTCACTAGTTGTGACAACCAGACGGCCGGGATGAAGCCTTGCGGTACTGGAGGGAGGAGGGAAGATACGCTCTAGCGCGCTCGAAAACCTGTACACCTTGCGGGCAGCGGGCAGCCCGGGCAATAGAGCTCTCCCATATCAACGCGCCCAGCTGCGGCATGGGTGTAACGCAGCTCCCGGATAGATAAGGGGTTAGGAGGCCATGCAAACGCCGGAAGCAGAGCTCCAGAGAGCATGAGGACGGTGACATACTGAAAACTTGTAAGGGCTGCCTGGTCAGGCATGGCATCGGCGCACGATGCAAAGATCAGGCTGCGCTTTGCTATCCCGTACTGGACACGGTGGGGACAGAGCGTTGTGGTCATACTCAGCCACAGCAGTGAGAACAGCAGGAGGCATGCACTCGCTTGCAGACATCAGGACGATGATCTGATCTGGGAGGGGGAGGTGCAAGTACCCTGCACCAATAGGAATGTTGAGTACTCCTACGCAATAACAGATGAGGCAGCCGAGGTTGAGGCCGAAGAGATGTCCAAGCGCAGCCTGGCATTACCAGATGGGCTTAAAGGTGGAAGCACCATTGAGCTAAGAGATAGCTGGCAGGTCGGTCCCCCTTTGGCAATCCCCTAAGAGTTCTGGTCCTACTGGGTCATAATTTCACCAGACCACCCTTATTCCAATCCCACTTCTGCATTGTGGATCATGCATGTGCAGGACTGCTCCCATCCGGCATATCTGCTGTCGAGCAACGCCTTCAGGGGGAACATCCTGGGACCTCCTAGGCCTGCAGCAAGTGGCGCCATTGCAAGGCAGCCTGCTGAAGAGAACGAAGTACTTGTCCGCTTCAGGCTGTGGTAAGCCTTATCGCCCTGAAAGTCATATTCTTAGTTCCTTGACCCAGCAGCAAGGCATCCTGAGAGACGCCGTCCGATCAGCTTGCGTACACCTTTCCCCTATACAGCACCTATACCACAAATCGTATCACCGAGACCATGGTCTCTGTATGCCTATGACAGAAGCTACACATTCGACAACTTGCATTGTGTGAAGACCGGTCCCACATCCACTCAAGACGGAGTTTCCACATTGCTGATCATGTGCCAGGGACTGGGGACTAAGAGCGGGAGAGGGACTTGGCATCACTGGCAGCCTGCCAGCTCTGGGCAACTGGCAGATCAGGCAGCTCCTGTCCCTGACGGAGGTCCAGACGCCGTTCTGGGAGGCTGAGGTATCCTCCAAACCTGCCCTTCTGAGCTTTTAGCAATTTACCATGCATATGCCAGGGCTGAGCTGTCTAGATTGGGATATGCAGGTGTCAGTCCCTCAGCACGCCTTCCCCATCACGTACAAGTACGTCGTGAGCAGGGAGAGTGGCAACACAGAGCTCGAGGTAAGCTTTGCATCTGTTGCCAAGCTTCGTCATCCCTCCTGTCTCTGCACAAGTGCTCTCACCCATCCTTACAGTCTTACAGTGCAGGTGTGGCTCCATGACCTAGCTCTGTCTTGTGAGTGTGTCTGCTGTAGCTGTCAATCTGCTCTGCGTCACACCAGAGGGTTCCTGATGGCATGGTGGGCCTTGTGGCCTGCAGATACATCCTTGGGTCATGGCAGCGGCTAGGCACTCATTGAACGGCCTGACATGACACATGTACAGACTGAGCACAGAACGTGCAGACTGAGCGTGGTATGCGCAGGTGGCATATGGACGGCTCTGGCCTGAGCGGCAATAGCCAAAAGCAATGGGCAGGATATGTCAGGGAAGTTTTGCAAATTGCAGGGCTTTCATTCACATGGTGGAGAAAATCCCAAGACGGGGCAGGCTGGAGGGCTGTCATATAATGTCTGCTGCAACATACCTGATCTACGGATTGGAAAGCGTGTGATGAATGGATGAATGTATGCGCAGGTGGGAGAGAACCGCATCGTGAGCCTCGACAGCGAGCCCGAGAGCAAGAGCAGCGCCGCCCCAGCGCTCATAGTGCAGGACGACGGCACCTTCCGCCACGAGCGCATGTGGCGCGGCTCCGCCATCGCCATGCCCGTGTTCGCGCTGCGCAGCCGGGATAGCGTGGGGGCGGGCGAATTCCAGGACCTCAAGAAGCTCGTCACCCTGTGCCACCAAGCAGGTAGTCCACCTCACCGGCCTCATGATGCCAGCAGGTGGGCTGCATGTCACACGCGCCTGATCGAGGCAGGATGCTTGCAGGCATCATCTGATTATGCATGACCAGCCGCTAGAGAAGCATAGATGAAGCCTGAGGGCATTTGGGATGAGCAAGGGGAAGTCTCTTTATGCCTGCGCAGGCCTGCGAATGATCCAGCTCCTTCCGGTGAATGACACCTCTGTGTACAACATGTGGTGGGACTCGTACCCCTACAGCTCAGTGTCGGTGAGACTCTTGACCCACACTTCTTCTATTCCTGTCCTCTCAAGCCAGCCCTGCATCCTACCAGCTGCCCCTCCATCATAGCACTCAATTTCAGTGCTGCGCAGGTGTTTGCGCTGCACCCTCTGTATCTGTCCTTGCCCGCCATGGCGCCTTCTAGCATGCCGACAGACATTGCCAAGAGCATTGATGAGGCCCGGAAGGAGCTCGATGGGCCTGCAGTTGACTATGAGAGGACTCTTGCCACAAAGCTGGCCATTGCGCGCCGCATCTTCCACGCAGTCGGCCAAGCCGAGCTGAAGGTATGTTGAGACCAAAGCTCAGACACTGCAATGCCTTGATTGCCGCTGCTACCGCTGAACTTGCAGAGACTCCTGGCAGTAACTATGGCAGCAGAGCCGTAAGAATGACCTGCAGTTCAGAGTGCAAAACGCTTGAAGACCTTATGCTTTGTATGACATGCAGAGCCCAGGCTTCCAGCAGTTCTACAAGGCAAACAGGGAGTGGCTGCAGCCCTACGGGGTGTTCAAGTTCCTCCAAGACCTCTTTGGGACAGCAGAGCACTGGCACTGGGGCAGCCTCAGCCGGCCCAACCAGAGGGTCAGTGCAACCACATAACGCCTTATACAAACGCTGCACGACTTCTGCTTGACCTAGTCTCTATTCTCTAAGCTCTATACGGGACACTGCACCCCTTGCCAGTGGGTGGACAGGTCTGTTTGCGGCTGTTGATGGGGTGACAGGTGCCCATCGTGCAGATGCTGGAGCGTTTGAGCTCCCCAGACCAGCCACAGCACCAGACCATCTGCTTCACCTACTGGCTGCAGTGGCACCTCAGCAAGCAGCTCAAATCTGCTTCGGAGTTTGCGCGCCAGCACCAGATAGCTCTCAAAGGGGATCTTCCCATAGGTACGCACACCCACATCTCAACTCATTTTCATGGCTCAGGAGCGCAATCCATCACGCAGCTTGTCAGGACGTCTTGGCCCCTCACCCATTCCTTTCTGACCAGCTGGCTTGTGTTGTGTTATGTGGCCCACACTGCCCAGGATGCTGGAAGGCTTAACCCCTTACAGAAGAGGCGACGTCTCGCGCTGTCTGATAAGGACACACCCAGTGGTGCCTGATGTGAATGCTGTTCCATAAGAATGCTCAAGCTGAGGAGGGTGCCTGCCCTGCAGGCGTGGACAAGCGGAGCGTGGACACCTGGATGCACCCGGGGCTGTTCCACATGCAGTACTCGACGGGCGCGCCGCCGGACATGTTTGACGCGGGGGGCCAGAACTGGGGGTTCCCCACCTACAACTGGGAGGAGATGTCCAAGGACAACTACCAGTGGTGGCGCCGCCGCCTCACCACCCTCTCTGAGTGAGCTCTCATGTCATGGGTGTAATGGAGGACATCTGTGTCAACTGCAATGCCAAGCTGTGGCAAAATGAGATAGCCAGAGGCCCCGGGACCGTTGCGGGTTTGCTAGTCCTACAGGCACCTGCGTGCCCTCATTGCTTCAGCAGCACAGGAACTGCCTACAGGGAGCAAGCGCTATCTTGCTGACCTCAGGGACAGCTGTCCCATCCCTTGCTTGAGGCCTGCAATGGATCGCCTCACATATTCTGCCAGTCGTGCTGTCAGCGATGTCAGGCACCGAGCTCTGGACTGTTGACTTGGTCCCTTCAGTTTTGTCAAAGGCAGGATGTCATGAGGCATCCTCGCATCATGCTTGGGGCTGACCTGTTGCCGAGTAAAAGGTTATTAGAGCTGACGTGTAGTCCGGCCATACAGGTACTTCCATGCCTACAGAATAGACCACATCCTGGGCTTCTTCAGGATCTGGGAGATCCCTGGCAGCTGTGTGACTGGGCTGCTGGGCCACTTCAGGCCCTCCTATCCACTGACCAGGCAGGAGCTGGAGAGCCATGGCATCTGGGACTTTGACAGGTCTCCCACACCCAACTCTTTCTCCCAGCTAGGTCATAGCCATTCGACACACATGCGCAGCATTTTCATTGAGATCATGCATGTATCTGTTCCTGTAGCACAACAGGGGTATTTGTTGGTGAGGTGCAAGAGCCGGTCACAAGGGAGTCCCACCCGCAGTATGCACTGCAGGCGATGAGATCCTTTTGTTGCCGTCTGCCCCTGGCTAGCTGAACCTCTGTGCTTAGGTGCTTGTAGAGGCAACATACCCAGCATGCGCGAGTGCTGCGCAGTATTGGTCAGGTACTCACAGTGCTGTAAGTCTCAGGAAACAAGCAAAGTCGTGTTGTGCAGGTTGTTCAGCCCCTACATCACCACCACCATCTTGGAGGACACCTTTGGTGAGTTGGCAGCAGAGGTGGCTGCCAAGTACCTCACAGAGTATGAGAAGGGCAGGTTCAGGCTCAAGGAGGAGTACGCCAGGTGCGTGGCCCTCTGTACCGTCTGTCCTGAGCAGCCACACCCTCACAATCAACATCAATAATGTGCCCACAGGCATGTGTCACCCTGCAGACTTATCAACTTACTCCTACAGCCTCTCTGGGGAGCTGAGCCCTGCCCAGAACATAGGCTGCCACAGGAGGGTGGCTCATTGGTGTGGATCTGAAAGCCACCTGGCAGGAGTGTTCCTGAGAGGGAGGGTTCATGGGCTGAGGTAGTGTGTCTGCGTGATGCAGTGAGTCCGCCATCGAAGCCATTCAGCCAAAGCCAGGGTCGCCGGCGTGGCTAGTCGAGGAGATCGAAGCAGTGCGGCGGGGCCTCATGGATCTGCTGCACAATGTCGTCTTGCTGCGCTGCCCGGACTCTGACAAGGAGTTCACCCCGGTCAGTCCCTCCACTGCGCAGCTCTCTGCATCCCTCAAATATCATAGACTCTGTACGGTGTCGGCTGACACACTGCTGAGGCAGTGCTCGCAACATGCGCATGCTTGGCGGGAAGCATGCCAAGCACAAATGCTTGCATGTGCAATCCATGTGCTAAAGCAGGCCTGCTGTTGCAGCGCTTCAACCTGATGGCGACCACGAGCTACGCCAGTCTGGACATGCACTGGAAGGGGCATCTCAAGCACCTGCACGATGACTACCTGGAGTCCCGCCAGGTACCCCGTCTGTTGATTCCTACAATGTCATTGAGCTGCACACCGTCTCTCAGATAGCTGGCAGCATGAAGCAGCTTAACAAGGTCTTCACATTCAGGCATTGCAGCCATTGACTGGGGTGCTGCATGAGGAGACAACACTCACGCTTTTCAGAGCTGTTTAGGCCTCATCAGATGCCTATGCCTCTCAGGGTCAGCGCTGTGACATTTTGTGCTGGAGTGGGCAACCCCATGCAGATCAGTTTGCCACATAGGGTCAATCATGGTGCCCGCATGCTTTATAGCAATCCAGAGCTTCTGTCAGGGCTGCTCTGCCAGCCCTGTAACTCAAACGCCAACAGGGTATTCATCATCTGGGTGTGGCTGCAGCTGGAGCTGTGGCGGGAGCACGCGCACAAGACGCTGCCGGTGCTGATGCGGGCGACGAGCATGCTGGTGTGCGGGGAGGACCTGGGCTTCCTGGCGCCCTGCGTCCACCCCCTCATGAAGGAGCTGGGCCTCATAGGTGTGCCCTCTCGCCAGTTCTGTGTCTTCTGCCTGCCCACCCGCACTGCTTTTGCCCATGCCTGCTGCATGCCTGATGCCATGCATGATTGGATCCTGCCCAAGTACTGCCTTGGAATGGCAGCCAAGGACTCATCTATCTTCCTGTCATGCACACATTCAAGAACTCGGATGTTGCTGGGTACTAGTTTGGAGGTATGCATGGCCTTGTGTTAGCCACGGCACTTCTTGCGGCTTGTGTTATAAGGAGGCATGGGTCCATTACAGGGAGGATGTGCGGTGGGGAGATGATGTACTTGGCTTTGCAGGCTTGCGCATACAGAGGATGCCCTCTGAGCCGGACGCAGAATTTGGCAATCCGGCAAACTACCCCTACATGTGTGTGGCCTCCCCTTCCTGCCATGACACCTCGACGACGCGGGCCTGGTATGAGGAGGATGCAGACAGGCGACAGCGCTTCTACAACAATGTGAGGCCACTCACACATCACATTACCCAGAGATATATAGGTAGCTTGCACCACAAGAGGCAGGTCAGATCAAAGCAGTGTGCCGGCGTTAAGCAGATTTGTGGCTGCAGGCATTGGGAAGGCCCGGGGAAGCCCCAGAGCAGTGCACACCAGAAGTGGTGCACGACATTGTCCAGCAGCACATGGACAGCCCTGCAATGTGGGCCATCTTCCCTCTCCAGGTACTGCTCACCCCCCTCACCCTGGATGCTGCCCTTGCAAAACTGCACATGCTCTGTTGCTGCAGGGCAGTATAAGCTTAGACATGTCCCAAAGGGCATGCCTAGCATTGTCAGCTTGGGCTCTCATCGGAAAGGGACATTCCATGCGCGCTGCCCACTCCAATTCCTCTGTATGCACACAGGCTGCTGGCAAGCTCGAAGGGGTTGTGCTCGAAGAGACTGTAGATGGATGTGTTGATACAGGATTTGCTGGCCCTGTCAGACAAGTACAATGGGCGCCCTGCTACAGAGGAGACCATCAACGATCCGACAGTGCGCAAGCACTACTGGAGATACAGGTGTCACGTTGATCTGGAGACGCTGCTGGAAGACAAGGCCTTCCTCCTGAACATCCAGCGCATGCTCCTAGGTAGGCATCAAACCCTCTGGCCACTTCCCCTGATAGGGTACCGGAGGGATCACACATCAAACGCTCTCATCCTGCCCTAGAACTCTTGAGCAGTAAGTGATGCATGTATGGTCCAGTATGCTCGGCCTGACCATAGTCCCTCACTGGAAACACTGCTAGCGCATGAGGATGTGCTGAGGAATGTGGTGCTGTGCAGAGTCAGGGAGGGTGTCTCAGCAGCAGTTGCCCGCATCAGGACTCAAGGCTGCTCTTGACCAGAATGGCAGCATTGATGACCACTTCAAGCCTGCCAACCAGTCAGTGGCAGCCCCACAGTTTCAGCCTGAGGCCTTGGATTGATCAGCTTACAAGGCTTTGCTGGCATGCCAGATGTAAAAGACTTTGTCAGACTGTGTCAACGGCCTACCCCTGCTGATATACTAGGACACAGTCATCCGTGACTGCATCGTGCAAGGACATTGCAGATGCAATTTTCTACTTCTGTAACCTCTCACTTTCTGTAGCTATGTCAGTCTGTCGCGAGGCAGGTTAGAAGCGACGTGGACATCACAGTAGTGCTCCCAGAAGCAATGTCAGAGCTCCAGCTGAGCAACTGTGACATACTCCAACTCAAGCTCTGTATCCGTCTCAGTGCACAGGCCTGCCAACTGGAATGAGCCGCCGTTCTGGATGTACGTTTGTGGCAGGCTGGTCTCGCAGGGCCAAGCCCCCAGCTGCTGTGGCCAGTCGCTGAAGTAGTCATCCCCGACCCAGGGTTGACTGCTTGCACGATCATGCCATGATCCCTGAGACCCATGCGACTGCCTCTGCTGCCATCCCAGCGTGGCTGTTAAGTCCCAGAGCCACAGCATGCCTGCATTCACCAGATATCTGATCACCCATGACCTGCATGCATCAGACAATTGTCCACAGGCAGCACAGAATGGCTACTGACCAAACAAGGCAAGGTGCCGCGATGGCGAGGCCTGTTGTGCCTGCAAATGTTAGCAGGCGCAACACGATTCAAATTCAGCATGCACACCAAGGGCGCGGCTCAGCTGACACATGCAGAGGACCTCCTTCGTGTGAAGGGGAGGCTTGCCGTTCTCAGCTCTGCCAACCAGCTGGTCTCCTCCGGCATCGAGGGAGAGGTAGAGGGCGCTGTGCGTGGCAGCGCGCAGGGGTGCCTTGAAGGGCATCTGCGGTGGATACCCATGCGAGAAGTTCCCCAGCTGCTGCTCCTCCCACACTGGCATGCTCATGCACCTGCAGAGAGAATGCACTTTGTTGACGAGCAGCTCTGCCAAAGCACCAGCATATGTGTTTGCTCAGCAGTCTACTCAACACAGTGGCATCATGCACAGATCGCCCAAAATGAAGTACTGGCTGTGCGAATGCTCATACGCATCAGCCTAGCAAGCCGTGTGGATGTGAAGTGGTTGATGTTGTACAGAAGCTCCCAGACAGGGCGTCGGTTGGGTCTTGCCTGCGGTCCCACACGCAGACGGGGATTCCCACATGGCTGGTGAAGATGTAGGTGCCCCTGGCGCAGCAGATGCGGGGATACAGGCTCCTGTGATGCGTGCCGAAGCGCTGCACCTGCACGTCATGATCATTTCACCCTAATGACCCTGGGTGCCTAATTTGCAAGACAAACGCATGCTGGCAAGAGGCAAGAGCATGCTTAAAGGACCAGCATATGATGCTTGCCGTGCACAAGAGCATGCACGGACTGCTCGCGCAATGTTGTCAGAAAAGCTGGTGGTGCTTGTAGACAGGAAATGCAACGAGCCTACCATGTTAATGCTGGCACGTAGGTCGAACATGCACAGGGCGGCTGTGGCTGTTGTAGCCTTGTGGTAACACAGCGAGGGCAGGCCAGTGCGGTAGCACGTTAGGCAGAAACCTGCACCCAACCAATCTGCCACTCAGCTTACACCTAGAGTCTCACCCTTGCACCATGCTCCAGGCAACAGCACCAGGACGGGAGCTGGCCCCTCAGAAAAAGGCAAGACCATGCACACACTTAGAGGGAGCTCAGGCAGGAGATGAGAGAACAGCAGCATGGAGACGCACTTCCATGGACAGCCCCAGCAATGAGCTCAGTTCCCCAGTCCCCCGCTGTGTCCCCCACGGGTGCAAAGCACAGGAGCTCGCACTCCTCAGAAAATTCTGTGGCTCTCGCCACGAAAGCCTGCTGTTCCATATCCACAACCTGCGTGCATGCTGAATAGTCCTTGGACACAGACTCGCCCTGTTGGCACAACTGGTGGCAATGCCCTACCACGCATACAGTCAGAGCTGGGGTTTCAGCCCTGCTGATGGCGACAAGAGGATTGGCAGACCTGAAGGGTGTTCCTCTGGGTAGGGGACACCATCTTGAAGGTGTCATCGTGTATGCTGTACAGCTTGTTGGCAGCCTTGCAGTACTGGAGGTCCACACATGGCGCTCTGCATCAAGATCACAGAAGCTTCAAGCCTAGCGCACTGTGGCTGCCTGCCTACAAAGTGACTTGGGAGAACGCTCAAGATGCAGCGCTGAAGCGCACAACATGCAGGTTCCTGCTGCTGCAAGAGCAGGGCAGCTTCGGCCAGCCATGTGGCATGCCACTGTAACATTTGGGCGCGCCCCTTGACGAACCATCAGTCATGCGCACCCCTGTCTCTCTACCACTGTACAGAACCAGGCTGAGAGGTGGAGAGCGGTCGCAGAGAAGCTCACGAGGAAGCCTGAAGGATGTGCGTCAGGCGCACAGTGCTTCCATCAACTCTGTGGAACTGGATGGCGCCTGCATCGCTCCCTGCTGCCAGAACCTGCTCCGGCAAGGCCACCACAGATTGAAGGACAGAGTTCTGCGCCTCCTCTGTATTGTGCGGGATTGGAGTTCCAGCACGCCAGGCGCCATAGCCGCCTTCATCAATCACGGCCCTCACCTGGACGGAGTAAAAGCTCTCGCATCGCCAGCATGGCACATCTAAGGGGCAGAATGTGCTTTCCAGAGCAGTGTGATTGAAGCTGTCTCTTCACTCAGCTGCGTGTGAGGGCACAGAGATGCTAGTTGCCATGTGTAGAAGACTGGTGGTTTCAAGAGACGCAACACACCGCCACGCCGTCTGCTGTGCCCAGAGCGATGAGGTCTCCTTTGTTGTCCCAAGAGAGACTGGCACCATTGAAGGGGTGCATGGACGAGATGAACCCTGACGACTCATCATAGATCTCATGTACAGAGAAGCTGGGACTCTTCCAGCCATTCTGCTTGGCATATAAGTGCTGGTATCGCCCTGGAGAGGGCACACACACGAAGGTGAGAGGCTATACTGGCAGTCTCCCCAGGCCTCCAGGGCAAGGCAAGGTGATTTGGGCATGTTGCACTGATTCGTCGATCTTCTGATGCTTCTTAGTCCAGCTCAGAATCGTAGAGAACAGACCGGTATCACCAGGCTCCTGATTGTCAGGTGACGCAGGAAAGAGATGCGTATTCCATGTCTTGAAGCGGTCAGCACAAATTTCTTTCCATAGCGAGTCCTGACGTGCGATTTCCTTGCCCCATCTACATGTTAGCTGCAAAGAAACCAAGTCCTTTGGGACCAGCTGGTTCAGTATGAGCAGCGCTATGTCGTCATCGAAGTCCGCCAGCAGCATGTCTTACACAGCATGAACTGATACAGGAATGTGAACGACACATGTGCTTCGCCAAATGATGTTTGATGAGGTCAAGCTGGCATGTCGGAAATTATTCCGGAACCAAAGTCAACGGTCAGCGTGCATCTGCTTGCATCCAGCGGAATTGTCCATAAAAGCAAGATCAACAAGTTGATCATACACCATAACTTTCTGATGGTTGCAATGGGAGCGTCTGAGCTGTTAAGATCTTCCTGCTCAGTCCGTACAAGCCGCTCCTTTACTGTGCCATTCAGTCCTGCAAGGCGCACAGCGCTCACTAGCCCGCGCCAAGAGCACAGAAGTGTACGTTGTGACGCAGGTGAGTCTGCATCACCTGTCAGAACCTGGGCCTCTCATCTCGTCGAGTCCTCATGACCAGCATGTTGATGGGCATTTTGGGACATTGGTGCATCGCAGGTGCACAGACACAGATACAGCTGGGATCCTCGAAGCTAAAAGTCTCCAAGATTGGCCTTGGGACCCTTCAGGCATGCTGTGATCGTGCTACGCTCTTCTTGAAGCCATGACGCACTACTGGCTACTGTACAACACCTGAGTGGAATCTTTCTGGGCAATTTGACGGTCTTGGTGACGATGCTTACCCAAGTGATGGTGTTTGCAGTGGGGGGACACTCAGAAGGGGTTCAACAATACCTTTCGTGAGGTCAGTCCATGCATCCTGCTCTTTATGCTGTTGATATCCCTGCAGCTGCTCTTACATCCTTTGCAAACAACTATCGGTCGTGCTGCTCTCCAGGATGACTTGAACCAAGTTTTCAAGGCAGCGCTTGCTGGTGGCATTAATTTCTTTGACACAGCAGAGGTAGCTCTCCCCTCACAGCATGACACTGCTTTTGTTGATGCACTGCCTTTCCTTGACGTGCTCATCTGACACTCATGCCTGCATTGATTCTTATTCTAAGCATTCTGAGGCCTCAAGCAGCTGAACAGGGTTGTCAGACGCATGACATGCAAGCGTGCAGCTGCCGAAGTCTTGACGATCTGCAGTGCCATCTGTTCCAATGTTGTGAGCGCCTCCCAGGTGTATGGGTATCAGAGCATGAAGGAGGGGGCCTCCAGCGAGCAGATTCTGGGGCGTGTTGCAAAGGAAGCTGGGCAGCAGACTGTCCTGGGCACAAAATTCTTCACAGTACGTCTCCTTATGTTACCAATCTAGACCATGCTCTAAGATCCAAAGCAATGTTTGCATGACCAGATATATTGGGCTATGTAGGTCCCGTGGACGAATGTGCTCATAGGCGGTGGGCTGCGCTTGGGCAGGCAGTCCATTGTGAAGGCATTGAGAGCAAGCCTGGAGCGTTTGGGCCTCCCCAGCATACAGCTGTACCAGGCGTGCCCACATCATAGCCCAGGACCATCCATGCGACACATGCATGACAGGTCACGCAGGATGATCTCTTGCATCACGGCTTCTGAGTGGCCATCACCTGTCAGACAGACAGTGTCTCTCTATCAGGGATTAGGCTGTGTTGCTGCTGCAGGTGCACTTTCCTTTTCCCGCCTTTGGGCAAGAGGTCTTGTCCGAGGGATTTGCGGAAGGTGCGCCAGCCGCCTTATGAGCTCCCCACACATCTCTACACACACTGCACATCTCACATGACTCTGGCACGAAAGGACAGGTATTGTGGCATCCCAGTACTGATCAAATATATTGCAGCTGTGGACCTGGGCCTGGTGGAGGCAGTGGGTGTGTGCAACTACAAGATCCCTCAGCTGCAGCAATTCCACAGCCTGATGCTTGCCAGAGACATCCCCATCGCCAGCAACCAGGTGAAGGGGGCTTCCTGTCTGACTGCTGTTGGTCTGAGCCTCTTGGGAAGCACATCTGCCTATCAGCTGGACACCACATCATTCTAGAGCTGAGACTCCAGCTACCGCTGATAAATCCGTGTCGTTGCCAGGTGAAGTACAACGTGTTTGAGAGAGGGGTAGAGAAGGATGGCACCTTGCAAGCCTGCAAAGACCTGGGCGTGACTCTGGTTGCGCACTCGCCTTTGCAACAGGGCCTTCTCACAGGTGAGACACAGGAGCACTTAGTAGCGCGGTCTGTGAAGGAAAACACTGGTGTCTTGTGTCATAGCTCCTCGCATTGTTGCAAGTCCCTAGATACTACTTGTGAAGCCTGCATGGCGGCTTCCCTCTCCAGGTAACACCATGGAACGTTCTCATCACACACTCAGCAGGCCGTGAAAGGGTTGCATCAGCATGCAGGGAAGGCTTTGGAGACAGGCAGGGGAAAGGGGGATGAGCAGACAGTGCTAAAGCTGCTGCAATTCATTGGGGCGGTGTCGGGAGGCAAGAGCGTAACCCAGGTGGCATTGGGCTACCTCATCGCAAAAGGTGTGGCCTGCACCCAGGCCTATGATGTGCCTCTTCCTGATGAATGAGTCTCTCCAAACATGGCCTCCTTGTGCCTCTCATGCAAAGTCTGCTGCTGACGGGCTATTGTGGATGCCCGCAGGTGCACTCCCAATTCCCGGAGCCAAGAATCTTGAGCAGCTCAAAGACCACCTGGGCGCTCTAGACTGTAATCTTGATGAGAATGAAGTTGCAGTGATAGATGAGCGCCTTGATGCAGCCAAGTGAGCATGTTGTGATCTGCCTCTGCATGCATGATGCATTTGATCTTTCATGACTCTAATGTAAGAGGCAAGGCCAGTAGGGATGAGACCTGCTCAATCCACGAGTGCCAGGCGCAGGGAAGGTATGCACAGTATGTTGAGCACTTCCACCTCATCACTTACAGCTTCAGTCTTCACTACCCTGGTAGCGCTCTTCGCAACTCCAGAAATACCCAGGTAGCAAGGCGCAGGTGCTCGAGTTAATCATCTCACACTGATAGGCTCACAACCCACACTAGCTGCCTAATCATAGCCCCGCGAGACTTGGAGTAGTATGGCTGTCAAGGAGTTGCTGCTTGCTCCAGAACCTGATCAGCTCCACTACTTTTTGACTTTCTCTTCCGCTGCTGTCACCGTGAGATCCGTGATGACTGCGATGCAACAATGGAAAACTCAGCAACGGGTTGTCACGGTGGGCAGCACAGCATCTCATGGCTCATCTGCCATGTCAGAAGCAGGTGATCAGCTTGAAGTCCTTTGTACTTGTCACAGTCAGTATGAAAGGGTGGCTTGCGTGCTGGACTCTTTCGTGCGCATCTCTTTGTTGCTGTGGACAGCACCAGATAGCGTGATTGTGCAGAACCATGGCATCATGGCAATGACAGGCAAAGCATGTCATGAACCCACTCCGGGAAGCAGGGCCTGTCCCCTCTCAGCCTCAGCCCAGCTAGATAATGAGCTCATACTATAACAGGCAAGAAGAGACACAGTCACCCACCTTGCTTTTCTGGCTTGCCATCCTTCCATGTGGCTGCGCGGTAGTAGACAGCCTCACGCAGCTTGGCCTTGCTCCTGTTGGGCTCCTTCAGGGATGACCTGACCATGTCTGCGCACAGGTTGGCGTACTTGAGGTAGGACATGCCCGCCACGCGCCAGTAGCTTGATGCTGCTGCTGAGGAAGACATCCTGCCGAAAAGACCACTGCTGCTCCTGAAATGTCAGCCTCTTTCCTTCCTGCAAGTTTCAAGCTTGGGAATGTCAGCTGTGACACGAATGCTTTAGACCAGACCGCCTTTATGGCAATCAGACAAGCAGATCTTCCATCTAAACCTGCTCAAGCACCCAAGACACGCAGTGACCATCGAGCTGGGCTGCAGGCATGAAAGCTTGACACGCCAGGACCGGGATCAGCTAGACGCCTCCGGAAAGATTCCGTCGTAGAAGAATTGTGGTACCTGGCGTATGCCGTGCTGCTGTAGATCGTCTCCTGCTTTTAGGGGGCTGTGCCCTATCTGGCCCCTATTCGAATGATGCGCAAGCACGCCAAGACAGCGTATCCCTTCGGACTAGAGAGATGGACAGAACCAGGCAATGGTTGTATCGCCCGTCGCTGGCAGAGTATATATGCCAAACAGCAGGAGGATCGATAGGCTTTGAGGTCGCGTTCCGTCAAAATGGTGTACGGATCTGCACAGCAGCATCGCCCTCTCTGGAAGCTCCACTAATTCGGCATAGAATCTTCACGAGTCATCCTCTTGCAGCACACTTTGGACCTCAAGACAGGCAGAAAACAGCAAAAAGCAGTAACCATGCCTCGCCGATCCGCAGGACGTGAGTCCTCTGTTGGCTTGATTCCTTGAGGTCAACGTGGCCAGCCTTTTCGTGGGAACTGAGTTGGCATTGTCCTGGTTGTACTTGCGAAGGAGACCTCTTGACTGACTGCGAGATACACACGGAATTCTCTCCTCCGGTGACGAGCCGAGCAATGACCTCACAGCATGTGTCCATGGTTGTGCAGGTTCCAGGCCAGCACCAAGGCCCATGTCGCCTCCACCTCGTCGTCAAGCCAGTAGCCAAGCGTCTCCACCACCGCCAGCGGCGCGCACAGGTGCCTGACGGTTGCTTGCATGCTCTGTTGCTGAGGTGTCCAAGAGCTTCACCTAGAGCACTCTCGTTACGACTTTAAGCTGTCTATGCTGACAAATCTTTGTGCATTCGTAGCTCCTCCACCTCCTGCACCTTCAGGCGGCGGTGGCGGCATGCTGTCTGGCCTGGGAGGCATGGTAGCTCAAGGTATGCGTCATGCTAACCTACTCCGGCATGTTGTGCTCTCATCTGCCTTAATCTTGCACCAGCCTCCTACAGAGCTGCTCCCGTGTGGGTCTGATTCATGTTCGCCCCACGAGCTCCTGCATTGTATCTGAGCTCCAATCTTGTGTGCAGGTATGGCACTGGGAACTGGCAGTGCTTTGGCTCACCGCGCTGTTGACTCTGTGCTGGGTAGCCGCCACCCTGAGCCAGCCCAGGCACAGGTGCTGTCCTCTGAAGTCACGTTCTCATCCACATGGTGTTTGTGCTGTCTGTAGACCTTCAATGTTGACAGGACCTCGCATTAGCCACAGCCTGACGAGGAATGCAAGAGCCTTCTGCGCAATCAAGCTTCACGTGCGTAAGCCATGGATGTCAGTCAGGGATTTGCTGAGGTGGCCTTCCGTCATTGAACATCATCGTGGGTTGTGCAGGCAGCTGCTGAGGAGATTGCTCAGAGGCCGGAGGAGCCGTGCTCAAACTTCGCCAAGAGCTTTGCGGACTGCATGTCCTACAACAATGGTGAGCCTCTTGATTGAGCTTTAGAGTGTCTGTACAGCAGCAGCGGCACTTGCACAAATGCAATTGCTCCCACTGCCTGTGCTGTGTTACCCATGCTTCCTGTGATTATCTTGTCAACTGTGTGCAGGTGACATGGACAGCTGCCGCTTCTACTTTGACAAGCTGCAAGCATGCCGGGTGCCAGAGGCAGCGCAGGGCGGCTTTTCATTCCAGTGACGGGCTCAGTGTGACAAGCTCGGGCAGCGAGCATGGCTGGTGCTGAGTAGGTGGAGCGAGGTAGCACACCTGGTAGCTGTCAAGCCACGCCCTGCACCTCATCTGCTAGGGACAGCGGACAATATATGCAGCCTTTAGCGCGTCACCTAGATGCTAGTATTCTGCTGACTCATTGTCAGCCTTGTGTAGATTGAAAGCTTTCACAGCCATATCAGGCATATCTGTCAATGCATGCCATAAGTCCAGGAGGGATGTTGTATGGCCAACAGCAT
This sequence comes from Coccomyxa sp. LA000219, assembly GCA_000812005.1. NCBI lineage: Eukaryota > Viridiplantae > Chlorophyta > Trebouxiophyceae > Coccomyxaceae > Coccomyxa > Coccomyxa sp. LA000219. The sequence goes on from KN714658.1 coordinate 1,084,969, forward strand.
CTTCCAGACATTGTGTTTTCCTGATGTTTATAGAGCAGCTGATGTAAGGGAAAAGTGCTTGAAATGGGGACAACCATGTTCGTGCCTGCATGGTAGAGGTGCCAGGCCTATCCTTGAGGAGATGAGCTCAGTAGCTTGTATGCATCTTGACTCATCAGCGCCAGAGTTCCGGCCCTTGACAGAACGCGTATATGCCAACATTTAGTGGCCAAGGATTGCCTTGTGCTCAGCACATTTCCTCTGCTGCCCCTTCATGCGACGCACAGGCAATGTGCCCCTCGTACATTGCTGGTAATTTATATGTGTGTCCGCAAAGACATCAGTGCATGCCAACTCCCACGAGACAATCAAGCGTGCGCACTCAGGTTACAAGGCCCACGTGTATATACACGTTAGGATGGTTCATAGTACATCATTGGCGATCCCCAAATCCCGCTGCATCTCGAGGCAACCTGCCATGTGCACGGCATATCTGTCTGGATATGCTTTGTCCGCATCACATCCTGTCACTGAGACGCATGATAGTATCATGCTTCCACGGTGATTCCCATGTTCTTGGCAGTGCCCTCAATGATCTTCATTCCTGCCTCCACTGTGGTGGCGTTCAAATCAGGCATCTTAGTCTCCGCAATCTCCTGCACAGCCGGTTCTGCATCTCAGGCCTTTGCAGTAGACTGGTGTGCTGCAAACTGTGGCCCACATGTCCCCAAGCAGGCTTAGCTGAACACTTCACAGTCGCCTGACAGTACGTCAGCCAGACAGCACTTCAGACAGGACAACGTGATGGTTCAGGAGAAGTAATCAGGACACTCACCCTGACTTGGGCCTGCGTGACCTTTCCGACCTTCTTTGAGTTCGGGGTTCCTGACCCCTTCTGGATGCCAGCAGCCTTCTGTAGGAGCACAGACGCTGGCGGCGTCTTGAGAATGAATGTGAAGCTCCGGTCCTGCACACGTGTCACTTCAAGCAGTGCATGTGTCTCAGCACAGCCCATGCATGCATGCCAGAAGGACAACGGCTTGCATTGTTCAATCACTTATCACTGCGATCCAGCATTCACTCAGAGTCTACGTGCATGGAGGGAGATTCCCAGTGGTCTTGTGGACTGTGATGAGCTGCGCAGGTGGCATGTCTTACCTCAAAGCAAGTAATTTCCACAGGAATGACTGTGCCTACTTTGTCCTGTGTCGCTGCATTGTACTCCTTACAGAACTGCATGATGTTCAGACCCTGCATGCCACCATTGTCTGTTAGCAGGGACCTTGGTGATGGGTGTAGCAATGAGCAGCAGTGCAACAACAGCTCCTGATAAGGACCACATCGGCTGACTGGGAGTTACCTTTGAGCCAAGTGCTGGACCAACTGGCGGTGCAGGGTTGGCCTTGCCTGCTTGCAGTGCAAGCTTGATGTACCCCACCACTGCAGAGATGCAGATGCTGGTGTCAGGTCACACGGTGCAGGCAAAGCGTGCAATTTGCTGCATCTATGTCGCCAAGAGTGGTCGAAGGTACGAAGTGCAACACTCGCACTGCATTTGCCAGAGGCAAGTCACCTTTAGCTGCCATCATTGTGGTCTGGGCCGGTCTCCGCCTCTGGCTCAAAGTCCTGCTCTGATGCCGCAAGGACGTGCCAGAGAGCGATCTGCATTGGCTGTAGCTGGCAGGGGTGCCCAGGAGGCTGTTCCTAAGGTGAGGTGGGTTCGTGCACGTATGAGAGAAACACTTGCTGGGACCAGCGTGGACTCCAGAGCAGGATGCAGGCAACATGGTATCAGATTTGGTGTGAAATTTCTTGGTTTTTCCCGAGGTCTGCTTCAATTTCCTGTGACGCTGTGGCAGGAGCCCATCCATAGCGGCGTGAGCCTGTTTTGGCGAGTTGACTTCTTGTTCCGGTCCGAAACATCCCAGGGCATTGACGTATGTGTGTGGTTCTCCCGCGTACCTGCGTTGCAGCGGACATCAAGGGTGAGATGAGCGGCATGGATGTGACAGTGTCTACATCGTGTGCCTTAACTCCGTGCGCATTTGGGGTACGGCCTGTGAGCAAAGTTCGTGTCCTCTGTCACAACTCAGGGCGACAGTCTGCATACGAGGTGAGAACATGCTGCAAGATATTGGACGTTACATAATGACGGGTACCGCTTGTCGAACATTGCTCGTGTGACATTTTCAGTGAAACCCTCGCGCAGGCCAGGCGCCAATCCTGTCACTTCACGGTCTGCCAGGCTCAGACTGCAGAAGCTTACACAGCCACAGAAAAGACCACATTGAAGAGATACGCCAAGCGCGCTGAATATGACCGCCAAGTGGTGCATGCCATTCTCGATGAGGTAAGGCCAGCTGCCCCATGCACCCACAAGCCATGCAATCAGCGAACTGCAAGGTGTATGTAGTAATGCGTGTGGCTCGATTCATCTGGCTTGGGGTATTTCTGACGTCTCCAGTGTTTGTGCAGGCATTCGTTTGCCACATAGGCTTTGTAGCAGATGGTCAACCATATGTCATACCCACAGGCTTTGCAAGAGATGGTGAACAACTGTACTTTCATGGTTCAGTAGGCTCGCGAATGCTAAGAGCTTTGGAGTCAGGCTCAGGTAGGACCTACCTTGTCCATTGTCCATGCAGCCAGCTTTACCTCATGTTTCCAGCAGTCTCTATGGCAAGAGCATGATCCTGCAAGCTTGCCAAGCCCATCCCTGGATGTGGACCCTATGCAGCTGCTACTACAAGGGAGACAAGCTCTTGTGAACACTGAAGTACCTGACGTGCTTTGCAGACATTTGCGTCACCGTCACACTGCTCGATGGCCTGGTACTCGCCCGGTCACAGTTCAACACGGATATGGTGAGCTGCAACCTGCAACGCATGCGTGCCGCTTCTGCCCTCCTGCTCTCCATCCACAGGCGGCCTATTTTGCCACTTCTGTCCCTGTCAGTTTAGGGAAGGGCTCTGTCTTGCTGGCAGCTGACGGAAGCACCTGATGCTTAACAGCGGTGCCACGGCATAAGATCTATTTAGCATAGAAGGCATGGCATGTGACACCAAGGGCTGACAGGTGGGGTTGCTGCGCAGAACTACAGGTGTGTGGTGGTGCTGGGCAAGGCCAGACCCATCACAGATCCTGAGGAGAAGGCGGCGGCGCTGCTCAAGCTCACCGAGCACATCATTCCCGGCAGAACGCAGCATGCCAGAGCCGCCTCTGACAGGGAGCTGTCCCAGACCTCTGTCCTTGCAATTGATCTGAATGAGGTCTCAGCAAAGGTCAGCCGACCCTGCATCTCCGCAAGCCCTCTGTGCATCACTTTGACAGAACTGTTCTCTACAGCAGGCCCTACAATGCTGTAGATAATTCTCCGCGTTTGTAACCCACTCGGACACCCCATGCTTGTATCCTGTATGATCTCTGTCCTGCAGATACTGTCGTCTCTACTGCAGAGGAAAGCGCAGCTGAGAGAAGCATACATTGGCTGTTGCAGGTGCGCGTGGGGAACACAAATGACGATGACGAGGACTACAGCATCCCAATATGGGCGGGTGTTGTGCCACTCAAGCTCACGCCTGGGGTGCCTATCCCAGATCCTCGTCTAGACAGCGCGCTGGAAAACTCGATCCCCGAGTATGTCCTACCATACCAGCGGCCAATTGAGATGGCACCCTAAGTGAAGCAATGCTCACAGAGCTTGCTTAGGCCTGGCTCATTGCCGGCAGATGGACGGTCTATGTGGCCCTGACATAGAACCTGACCCTGTGCACTGCCTTCTCGCCTCCCTCAGCAAGGAATGGGCTGAAGAGATCAGGCACAGCGAAAGTATGCTCGCACATAAGACAGACTGGGCTGCAGCAGAGCCGCGCGGTATGGGACCAGTAGTTAACCCTGTACAAAAGAGCTGTAACATTGCCATTGGAGTCTATAGAGCGACATCGAGAGGGTCGAGCGATCTGCACAGCCCTCCGACCGGCCTTTCCCTCGCATCTCAGTAACACTGGGAGCGCTCTTGTACCTCCCCAAAATCTGGAGTGCTATAGGATTCTCAGATTGTATCCTGTCCGACGCTCTTCTTGAGATGGGCTGATCAACGGTAGCTTCCCGCTCGGATGTAGCTGCCTCCATAGCGGAAGCTGGGTCGAGGACGGGCAGGTGGTACTGCTCATTGGCTGCTTTCTCTGGCCCAAGCTTGCCGATATAAAGGGATGTTTATGCAACTCTTATCTAGAGAACCTGGTGCGAAAGCTTACGTTGGCTGCATGTGACGGGTCGTTTTATGCACTGGTGCAGGCCTCTCATAGGTCCTCGACGTGCTGCAATCTCGCATTTGGCCAATTGTAAAGCAAAGTTGCCCTGCTACCATAGAAGCATTCATTGCCGCGCCTCGTCTTTCGGTCAGGAAGACAGCACCAAGGCACTAGTGGTATGCATAGGATGGCTGGGGAGCAAGGAGAAGCATTTCATGAAGTAAGAGCTGGCTTTGCAAGGACCTTCGGCTGAATTGAACGGCAGTCCAGCTCGTGTACGTATCCGCAGATGTGATTTCGCAGGTATACAGACCTCTGGCACAGGCTTGGCCATCAGACCATGTCTGTTCGCCCACCCACAAGCTCAATCATAGTCCCAAGCCTCGGAGATAGGTCTGCACAGAGGTTTTTGGAGAAGGTGCATGAGGCGCAGCGCAGAAGGCCCTCCCGGCCTACAGTGTATCACATCTTCAGGTGGTTTGTCCAGCACTTGTGTCTCAGTAGCGATGCAAGCACTCTGCTGCTGGGGTAGACAAATACCTGTGACCTGCACTGAGGTGTTGCAAGGAGGGAGCAACATTGCATGCTGACAGTCTCAGCAGTGCAGCAATGCAGGGTTCATCTTCCTGGGAACAATGCTGCGGCTGCTGGCCCTTCAGGACGAGAGCATTTTCCGGCAGATTGCAAAATACCCAGAGCGGGTGCAGATGCCACTAGCGCAGAAGCCTGTAGTGCCCCTGAGTGTGCTGGACCCCACCCAAGGCATCATCCTGGATAGTGCACCAGCTCGGCTGACGCCTGACATTGCCTCAAGGTCAGCCCAGCAGTTAGCTCCTCAGTCAGGAAATGCAGTTGTATGTGCAAGGCATTGTGCTTTAGAGTGTAGCAAGCTTGACAATTGATCATCCTAGAGCGTGCCAGCATCAGCTGAAGATGTCATGGCTAAAATTCAGCATTGCATGTTCAGGGGACTCACAGCCGCTCTGCTCGGTCAAGCTGCAGCTGGGATTGAGTTGAGGCATCCCTACATGACGAGGGCAGCAAAAGCAACTCTGCAGCCCTTGCTTGGATTTCCACCAATCTCAACCAGAATACATGAGGTGAGCTTGCCAACAGCCCGCGATCTTAGTCAGTGAAAGTAGAATCACTGAATATGCTCCTGAGCAGTACACCAAATGCAGGTCTGGCAGTCTTGGCAAGTTGTTGCTCCTGTAAGGCCGCAGCTCTTCTTAAGCTCGCAAGCAGATGCACTGATACCTCCTGCAGAGATCAACCTCTTCATGAAGCAGCAGGTGCCTGCACCCTCACCTCTCCATTCAGAAATCGTAATCCATGCGCATTTGCAGAGTGATGCTTTGTTACATTGTCAGCATCACGCATCACAGGCCTCATGTGATCCGATCTTGCAGGCTTCTCGGGGAGTGCAAGTCAGTTCTAGGCAGTTTGCTGATTCAGCACATTGTGAGCACTTCAGAAGGTACCCAGCAGAGTACTGCAATGAGTTGGAAAGCTTCCTCTCAAATCTGACCTGAGCAACGTCGTGAAGCATCTCTGATCCAAATTTTGCCTGTCAGAGCACTCAGGATCTGGAGTCAAGGTTGAGATTTCCCCCTTAACAAGCGTGTGCAGCCACATGGCTGCCCGCGCCCTGCTGTCAGGTGTAAGGCAAGCTGAGCAGACCTCAGGTCAGACATGTTGCCCGCCGGCCGCATGTTTCTGACACAATGCTCATATCTTATCCCTCCCGCCAGTTGTGGCCGCACTCCTCACACTTGAAGAACAGAGTTGCGGGCTCATCTGCAGACCTGGTCTGCACCTCCATGAAGTATGCTCTACCGTGGCCGCACTTTGGACAGGGCACTGCAGTTGCAAGACAAACGCTCATGTGTATACATCCTCTCACTCGGCAGTCATACACCAGAGCCATTGCACAGCACCGCAAGCGCATGTGCCTCATTGCCAGCATATTATTTTTGGGCAGCAGAGGACGATGAAACTACCTGTGGTAGTCTGCACGTTCTTCCAGGCATCACTCCCGCCAAGGACATCATCCACTTCCTTCTTCTTTAGCTGAGATTCCCTACTGATCTGCATTTGAAGAGTGCTGTCAGGCTGTGGCTCACTTGCTTATGCATGTACTGGTGCAGGTCATGCCTCACATCACAATTGTAAGGCAGATCTCATACACTGAAGCTTGGAGAGAGCTATCAACTCACCTCTCTATCAACACTGTAGATGTAAGGACAGGTCTGGCACTTAAAAAGTGGCTGCCCGCTTTCCACATCCACTACAAATTGCAGGGAGAGTGTAAGGAAGCGAGACATGATGCATGCATCATAGTCAAACATCCACTGCAACATGGAGGTCAATTGTAAGGCAGCGAGACATACATGCATTATAGTCAAACATCCACAGATATGTTGGCAGCTTCACCTAGGAGCAAGTTCGCGCATGTAGGACAGAAGAAATTGAAGGCCATGCTTCGTGCTTTCCATCAACGGTCACTTCTGACATGGGCGCATCGACAGCTAATTACGAGCAGGAGCTATAAGAATCTATGCAGATCTTCTTAGCCTTTCCACCTCGCAAACGCCAGGGATCTGCGCTCAGTGTGCCTCTATGAGCAGTGAGCAAAGGGACTACCCGTTTGGGCAGCTTTGGGCTCAGGGCACGAGTGTCTCTGCCCCTTGAATGACACAAGTAGCGTCTTGGAAGCTAGAAGATGTAAAGTACTGATGTTACTTCACAGCGAACCCACTTCACAGGGCAAAGAGTCCACAATGACTGGGTGCACTTAAGGTGCCTTGCATGCAGATCTGTGCCGACCGAAATGGGCAGCGTCACGCCTCCATTCGTCCAAGCCGTTGCTGACAGCCTGCAATTCGACACTTTGTCCAAGGACGCAGCAGAGGGCCTGGCACCGCACCTTGAAGTGCGCCTGAGGGAGATCATCCAGGATGCACTCAAGTTCATGCGACGCTCCAAGAGGCATACCTTGTCACCTGACGACATCAACAGCGCTCTAATTGCTAAGAATAAGGAGGTCAGCACCCCACAAACAACAACTTTCCAAATGTCATAACCTTGATCTTGCATCATGTCCTCTGAGATTTGGAGCCCAGCACCAGCTCAGTGATGGGCCTGGGACCAGTAGCTGGCTCTGACTGCAAGTGCAGCATAGAGTCTCTGCCACATGTGCCTTAGTTGTCGGTCTTGGTGCAGCCTGTCTATGGCTACGGAGGCAGGACCATTGCAACATTTGCCACTCCGGAAGGCATGAAGGACTGCTTCTACATTCCGGACCCCTACGTCGACCTCAAGGATGTGAGCCACCACAGAATGCCATTCAAGCCCACACACAGCTGCTTGCTTTGCTCTGCAGTGCTGTGAGGCATTCTCACAGGAGCGTCTCCAGGGTCATAGCATACAGCATCCAGGCCAGTGTGCAGATGCCTGCATTGTTCTGGAGTGCTGTGAGACAACTTGGCAGGAGCATGTACAGGGTCACAGTAACTCGAATTTGGTTGCAGGAGCTGGAGAGGAAGCTGGCCAAGTGTCCAGTGGAGGCAGGGACGTTCCCTCACTGGCTCATTATCAATGGCAAGCAGCCAGCCATCCCAGAAAATGCAATTATCAGTCGCCGCCAGCCCCCAGCCAAGCGCAGAAAGGTTGCACTAGATCAGAAGCCAGGTGAAGCACCAGTCTGGGCCTCTCACGCAGCCATGCCTGCTGCTGGTCTCTTCATCCTTCACCTTCCTAATAGCTTTCAGCGCTCTTTTCAGCTGAGGTGCTATTCTCTGAAGCAACTCCGCAACGAGCTCCCACATGCCTGGCTGTGTCCTGCTGGCCCTCTAGAAGCTGACAGGGTCCTGTGCAGGGCCTGGCAAGGAGGACACAGCAGGTGCAGCAGAAGCTGAGCAGGCGCAGCAGCAGGCTCACCAGCAGCAGTCAAGCCTGATAGGGGTTGCGAAGCACGTTCTGTCAGAGGAGCTTCTGCTGTACCTGGACAGGGCCAGAGCTCTTGTGGCAGGTGTGCCAATGTCACAGTGTCATGCACTGCATGCTTCTGATGGCAGTCTGCTTGCGTAAGGCCTGATTGGTAAAAGACCGGGACGGGAGGCTCATGAGCATGCACATTGCGCAGGGGAGAGCCTTGCTGCCCCTGGCGAAGCAGACTCAGCACTCAATGGCAAGAGGATGGAGCTCGGCCTCCTGGCAAGCCTTGCAAATGACCCAGGTGTGCCTCACCTCCTTCCTGCACTCATTTGCCCATCAAAAATGGAGGTACAGCCAGGTTCTGGCCAAGTATGACACTAACCAATGCTAACACCTGCAGGTCTCAACCCCCTGGTCCCATACATGAGTAAGATGCTTGCAGAGCAGGTCAAGAGGTCGCTCAAGTCTGTGAAGCGCCTGAGTCTCCTGCTTAAGGTGGGAACTCGTTTTTCCTTCTGCTGCAGGGCATGTTGATGGTATTCGTATTAGCTGGCTACATGTGCAGTCTGTGCCTCATCTGTGACAGGCAAAGACTGCAGACGCACCGGCTTTGTGCAGGTCATCCGGTCCCTGCTGCAGAACGAGCATGTCGCGCTGGACAACTACCTGCAGCAGATAATTCCGGTCCTCCTCACATGCGTTGTTGCCAGGGAGCTGGGCAGCGCTGCAGAGGACGACCACTGGTCTGTCAGGGACCTGGCCGCCACCACGACGGGCCTCCTGCTCGCCAAGTTTGGCGAGGCGTACCCGGAGCTGCTGTCCCGAGTCAGCAGCCAGCTCCTGCGAGGGCTGCTGGACGCCAGCAAGCCCCTCACCACACACTACGGTGCTGCTCCCTGGGCTTTCTGGCTCCTTGACCCGATGCTGTTGGATACAGAGCTCTGCATGTGTGGCATGGTAAGCGCTTGGGGCTGCTGTTGTCACATGTAGCGCAAGCAGAGTGTCAAGGGTGGCTGTGGTATGCCTGTTGCAGCAGTGTGGGGTTGAAAGGCGCCCACGGACAGCTCCTCTGCTTCTAGTGCTCTGCCGCTGCTGCTGCAGCACGCTTGTTGCATCCTGCTATGGCTTGCGGGTGCTTTCAGCAGATTGTCATGGGCTGAGGCTTTGCCTGCCTGATGCAGCAGTCTGGGCCTGAGCACTGCCCATGTGTGGAAAGATCCACTGCCCTCAGCATGCCGCCTGCTGATGCAGCATGCTGTGGTTTGCAGGCGCCATAAAGTGCCTGACAGCGCTGGGCGCTCGGGCAGCCGGCCTGCTGCTGTGTCGCACATACCTGCGTACTGCGCAGCCCTGAACTTGCCCTGGAGGACTCTAAAGAGCCCTTCTGCTCTCAGAGTGCTGCTCAAATGTATTGATAGGCTATGGCTTGCAGGTGCCATCAAGTGCCTAACAGCGCTGGGCGCACGGGCAGCTGGGCTGCTGCTGGTGCCGCACATCCCGGCGTACTGTGCAGCGCTGGACAGCGTCCTGGAGGACAGCCAGCCTGGCAGCGTGCGCAGGAGCGAAGCTGAGCACGTGCATGCAGCTCTCCTGCAGGCCTTCGCCGTGGCCTGGTAAGACACCTACCGGGATGGGGACACAGGGCATGTGCTGCCTGTGTGACCGATGGACCAACATGATGTGTTTCTGACCCTTGCTATCTTGTAGAGCAGAAAGCAGAGTCGTGTCTGCAGCTTCTTGGAAGGGGCCTGGCAAGCGCACTCTCATGTTGGCTGGGCTACTGAAAGGTCCAAAGGCTGAAATGCTGCTTGCAGGCAGGGATCTGCTGTTGCAAAGGAATACCGAAAGCGTCTCAGCAAGCACAGCAGCCAAGGGAAAGCACCCCTGAAAGGCCCAAGGCTTGCCTTGCCGCAGAAGCAAGCAAGTGCTGTGACAGAAGCAAAGGTCCCGGACAAGCAGATAGCGCCTCTGGCAGAGGCATCAGACGGTGAGCACGCCAGACATCTTCACCAAAGTCCCTCACAACCCCTGTTTTGACACTCCGTATGCAACATGCGAACCCGTGCATGGTAACACTTCTGGCTGAAGCATGGCCGAATCAGGCTTAGTCTCAACCTGCAACCCCTTTAATCACCGTGATTTGCTGTGCAGATATGCCAAACCCTGCAGCGGATGCAGTCAAGCAGCCAGAAGCGGTAGTAGATGTGTCAGATGATGGGAATCAAATAGGTGGCAGCCCTATCATGAAGGGTGATGACCAGGCTGAAGGGGCCATTCCTGTCGAGAACGAGGGAACTCTGGTCTCAGCAGAGGCCTTAAGTGCCGCATACAGGGCCCTCGGCCATGCTGCTCTGTCTGTGGTGCCAGGCAATCCTGGCTATGATCCCATCCTGTGACCTTCTTCTGCTGGCATGGCTTTGTGGTCAACCAAACAGATGCCAGCATGAATGCCTGTGCGGGATGGCGGACATGGTATGATGCCTGTGAGCACAATGTACTCCAGGTGGTGTTGTGAGGATATAGTGCAGGGCAATTGCTTGCAAGCAGCCCGCTAGCTCCACTGTATATATTCTAAGGATACATCAGTGCATGCCTTTCACACTCTGTTGCTGGCTATGCTTCCACGGCTCTATATACAGTGGAGTCTGTTGTCAAGTCCTTGGAGCAAGTCCTTGCAAGCCCAATTGGGCTTGCCATCCAACCCACTGCAGAGGAAACTTTCACAGAACGCCGTCCGAGACAGGCTCCTATGGCAGAAAGCCCTGCGGCTCTCAAAACCGGCTTCATGTCTCATTAATGAGAGCCAGCACTGTACATTTGGGCTAGAAGGTTTACACAGAGGCCTGAGTAGAAGTGGCGAATGTTGTGCTTCGCCGCCTGAGGATATCATACGGTTACAGCTGAGGCAGATCACCGGTTACATCTTCGAGCACTGCAGTGCCCTTATGACTCTCTGAGCTTTATGGATCCGTCCGCAGATGCAGAGGCATTTCTGCTGGGCTTGGAAAAGGCTGGGGACACAACAGCAAGCGATGCACAAGCCCAAACCATCTCAGAGCTCAATCACGTCAGCACAGAACAGACTAATGGACAGCTAAATGGTGCTTCGGGGAATGGCGATGCTGCTCCATCAGCAAATGGGTATACAAGCAGCGGAAGACGGAATAAGTGGGGGCCTGTCATGGAAGTCAAGGAAGAGCCTCCCAAGCCAAAGAAGAGACGAAGCAGATGGGAGGAGGTGCCAGAGGAGAACACAGATACAACACTGGCCGTAGTACCGAAAGAGATCACCATCTGCGGAGGCATCAGGGTGCGACCTGCAACCGTGATTTTGCCAACTAATGAATCACACCTCTGATCTGAGATGCCTTTGCATGTTGTTGTTTCTTCTTAGCTCTGTTATCAGACACTGCCTTCCAGAATCATGCCATCCCAAATTATTGATGCTGCAAGCTGTCTGCAGGTATATCTGCCATCTGCTCTGACTGGTGGATCCACCTCCAGTGATCCCAAGATCAGGGAGCTCAACAATGAGCTGAACGAGGTCAACAGAAAGATCCTCAACAACGACTTGGAGATCCCTCCCGAGGGCGAGCGCTCGCCTTCGCCAGAGCCCATCTATGACCGGAATGGTAAGAGCCCCCAAGCCTTTCCCTGGTGCTTGCAAGGGACCACATATGCAGCTGTTAGATCCATGACAGACTGCTGTCAAGTCATGAGCTGCTATCAAGTCCTGAGAGCTAGCACGCATGCTTCTTGACGGCCTCTTCTGGCATGAATCAGCGCTGCATAGTTGGCTGTTGGGCCAGTCTTTCAACTTAGATCCAGATATCATGCGCCTGTGCTGCTGGTATTATCTTACAAGCATCATGTGGTCAAGAAAGCCTGATGTAGCTTTGCAGAGCGTACGACTGGTGCGCTTAGGGATTGTTCCCAGGCGTGTGGTGCGATATGGTGTGTCAACTGTGCTGACGGGTGCGCTGCAGGTGTCAGGCTGAACACCAGGGAGGTGCGTGTCAAGGAGAGGCTGATGGAGAGGCGGAACTATCTCATCGAGGAGCTCATCAAGGCAGACCCCACCTACAGACCGCCGGCAGACTACAGACCCGCTAAGAAGCATAGAAAGGTATTGTGCCACCTATACATGACTTTGCAGGATGCAGGTCAAGCAGCACTCATGGCATCATAAGATGGCTCCTGTATCCCTTGCATACTATCCAGCATGGTCCTGGCATGTGCAATGGCATAGTACCACTTTTGCCTTACAGCAGGCCTCCTCTCCCTGCATGCTGTGCAGACCTGGTTTGATGTGCGAATCGATGCCTGGTGAACATGCAAAGAGGCCTGTAGCGCGTGGTTCTGGCGCTCAGGTGTACATCCCCCAGAAGGACTACCCAGGCTACAACTTCATCGGGCTCATCATCGGGCCGCGCGGGAACACGCAGAAGCGGATGCAGAAGGAGACCAACACCAAGATCGCCATCCGGGGCAAGGGCAGCGTCAAGGAGGGCGCTGCGCGCGACCCCAAGTACGACTATGGAGAAGAGGAGGAGCTGCACGTGCTCATCACAGGCGACAAGATGGAGGACGTGAGCCAATCCTTCTCCTTTTGACTCTTAAAGGATTCGTCTTTCGTGGCCAGGCTCTTCAAGGCATGGGTCAGGGCTCTTCCAAAGGTTTTAATGCGAGTCAACAGACGCTGCTGTGCCCGTGTTGGCAGTGCGTGAACAATGTATGGCGCTGTGCAGGTCAACAAGGCAGCAGAGATGATTGAGGATCTCCTGGTGCCAACAGATGAAGCAAGGAATGAACACAAGCGCCTACAGTTGCAGGAGCTAGCAGCCCTCAATGGTGCGCAGCACCCACTCCCTTTCAGCACTCACATTCTCTGTAGACTTCTTTCCCTTCCCAGATGACAAGGGGCGTGTTGAATACACAGAGCCGTATGCAAGAGGTCTGTCTTGCTGCAGGTACCCTGAAGGATGACCAGCACTGCTACCTGTGCGGGCAGAACGGGCACAGACAGTTTGAGTGCCCCAACCAGCCGGAGGAGATCTACCAGCTGCCCAACGCCGTCCAGGAGAAGGTGCAGCAGCAGTACGAGCGCGATGTTGCGCGCATGGCAGGCCCTGGCGAAGCTATACGTGAGACTGCTGCCCTCTTGTGCTTCCTGTGTGTCCTTGTTGACCTCCACGCTGCTGAATGGCAAGAGGGTGCCAGACAACTCCATGTTGTGCTTCCTGAAGTGCACACCCCCAGAGACAGATGACAGTGACAGGGAGATGCTGCTGCTGGATGCTGACTTGCCCTGTGTAGCAGTAGGGCAGGAGAAGCAAGAATTCAAGTCTTTTGACATTGTTGCCAGAAGAAGTGTTGTAGAAGGTGTTCGTAAACAGCAATGGCCTTATTCGTCCGCTGAGTGCGGGGGGTATGTTGTGCAGCCAAAATGGATGACGAGTACAAGTCCTTCCTGGCGGAGCTGGGTGGGGGCCCTCAGGATCAGGGGGGGCCCTCGGGCATGCGCCACATGGGAGGCGGCGGCGGCGGAGGCGGTGGCGGGGGCAGGCAGTCCAGGCCCGGGGACGACCTGCCCGACAACTGCAAGCTCTACGTGGGCAACCTGTCGCCGGCCGTCACGGACGCCGTCCTCAAGAGCCTCATGGAGCCTTTCGGCAATGTCCTGCACGCCGTGGTGCTCCTGGACATGACTTCAGGCATGCTTCTGTCTGTGTTATCCCTGCGGTGGCTGCTGCTCTTCTATGGGCACTGTCTCGTCCCACTCAGAGAGCTGTCCGTCTGTGCTCTTGAGGACCTTTGCCTTCCTTGTATCTCCAGCCCTTTTATATGCTGTATCACAGTGTCTGGTCCTTTGCGCATAGCACGGCTTGTTATGTCTGTGCTGTCATGAGCTCTGCTGCTTGAAAGGGTGAGCACTCGCTGAGGAGCTGCACCCTGCAGGTCAGAGCAGGGGCTTCGGCTTTGTGCACATGGACAACGCCGAGTCAGCGAGCAACGCAGCCTCGGGCATGAGCGGGAAGATGATGGATGGGCGGCCGCTGGTGGTGCGCTTGCGCAGCGAGGGCCCCGACAAGAAGGGCTTCGACCGGCCGCGGGGCTTCGGCCCCATGGAAAATGACGAGAGCAAGGTGCGCAACAGCGCTCATGATAACAAGCAACGCTCATGCCGCGTGTAAGACAAGACGCTCATGCGACATGTGTCCTTTGCTGTATGATGTGCATTTGCTGCTCAACCGCGCAATGCCGGCCGGCTGTAGCGCGCCATGATGCGCATCCGGGCTGCTACTGTCAGAGCAGCTGTGCAGAGGCTGACAAGGGAGTTGGCGTGCAGTTGTACGTAGCGCATCTGGACCCTCGAGCCTCTGAAGAGGATGTGAGGCAGCTGTTCTCGGCTCATGGGGCCGTGATGCATGTGCGCATCATCCAGGACAGAGATACACAGCAGAGCAAGGGCTACGGCTTTGTCACCATGGGGACACCCAACATGGCCCAGGTGGGGGCTTTCTGCCAGTCGCCCCTCACTGTATGAGCTCTCGTCAAACTCAATAAGGTGGCATGTGCTGATACGAAGATGCCTCTGACTTGTTGTGAAGATTTGACAAAGCCTGCCGCTGCATGGTCATGAACGCCGAGATATGAGCATTTTGTGCAGCCATTCAATGCTTTGCTTGGAAAGCCACCTGTCAGAATGATGGAATATGATTGAGTGCATGCTGTGCAGGATGCGGCCAATGGACTGAATGGGTATAAGATGGGCGACAAGACGTTGGTGGTCAAGATGGCTGGCTCCAGAGGGCCTCCCCCTGGCCAAGGGTACATCCCCTCCTGACCTTCTCCTTCATGCAAAGCTCTGGGATCACAGGAACATGTGACTCAGGAAGCAGTCTCACCACCTGACGAATCATATACCTTGTTTGCAGCCAAATATTGAACCCTATTGTCAGTCGGGTAACGCAGATGCTCTCATTTCAGTGCTGAGGTGATATGTCTGTGCAGGGGTCCTCCTGGCGGTGGCATGGGCTTCAATGCAGGGCCGAGAGGGCCAGCAGGAGGGCCAGGAATGGGGATGGGCAGCAGCGGGATGGGTGGGGGTGGAATGGGTGGCGGCCCGCCCAGGGGTCCCCCACCAGCTGCTGCTGGTCCCCCCAGCTATGGGATGCCCCCGCCTGGATATGGCGTTCCTCCAGGGCCGGCCCCGCCATTCTATGGCCACATGCCGCCTCAGCAGCCTGTAAGTTCCTGATCCCACACCTAGCCCTGCTTTGTTCTCTGACATCAGCCCTCGAGCATATTGATTGGCTTGTCCATAATAAGTGCTGGGAAGCATGATTCATGCATGGGCGGCGCTGTAGTGTGAATTAGTTCCCTGTCGGCACCTCTCTCTGTGTGGGTAGATATCTTGTGCCAGTGCAATGAGGGCATGTGATGTGTTGCTGCAGATGTATGGCATGCCGCCACCAGGATATGGGCCGCCAGGGTATGCCCCAGTACCTAGCCCTTACGGCCAACCTCCAGGGTACGGCTATGGGGCCCCTGCAGCACCTGCCTATCCTGGCTATGCAGCTCCCCAGCAGCCGTCCTACCCGCAGCAACAACCAGGTGTGCTGCCTGTCCTCTCGTGTAGTTGTCTGCAGGCCTGGGCACATGTGGAACTCGCATCAGCTATGTCCATGCATCTCCCTCGGCAAGGCCAGTGTTGGAGCAGCTGGGGTGCAATTCCTAAGCTGCACCAGGAGCGGGAGCTGTGAGGCCAGCACGCTGCATAATTCAACATGAGCAAGCATGCAAGTTGAAGCAGAAGTCACTGTGTCTTGGACGGTGCAGAAACACATCATGTAGTGTTCCTGTGCTTGATCTGGGAAAGGAGCTGGTGATGAAGGCTGTCTGCATCCTCTGCAGACATGCATGTTGAGTGTGGCTTGGATTGAGTGCAGGAATGTATGGAGGCGCTCCGGGTATGGCCACAGGGGCAAATGCCACTCCAGGCGGTGGTCCCAGCCCAGCGCAGCCGCCTTTGCCCTCAGAGCCCCCACCAGAGACCCATGTGCAGAGCGAGTATGAGCGTTTCATGGCAGAAGTGCAGTCCAAGTGATGACCTTGTCCTGACATCTCCACCTTACAGTCCCCGCCCAGACAGGATTATTGCTGTTGTGTGAGCAGCACTTGAAAATCTACGTCTGAGAATTCCACAATCAAACATGTACACACTCTCGTGGTAGTGAGTACCCGTGGTGCTGTGATCCTGCTGCACCCAATGACTATGCTCCACCGAGAGCAAGCCTTCCAAAAAACATGCTCTGTCCATTTAGCACCCTGCTCAAACATCATCCTTGAAAGGTGACAAATCCTCACATCTGAGTGCTCGTTGTCTGAGCCATGCTTTTCATTCTGTTGCTCACAGTCTGAGCCTGCCCCGCCTGTATGCAAAGTACGTGAGCGCCCCTGTTGCTGCTCCTCCAAGATGCGCTGCGTACCCCACAGAGGCCCGGCCAGGTGTGAGCTCCCTTCCCTGGCACATGCAACGAACCACATCACATGCATACCTGAGGACTCTGCAGCCGGTATTGTCAGGGATAGATGCTTACGGGGAGCACATGGCTGAGCCCCGATGTACAATAGCCTTTAAAAGAGGCAAGCAAATTCTGCAAGCTTGCACGCGCTTGCATGGCATGGGTGGCATGGGGCGCATATCAGTGGCGCTAATTTAGCGCACTACGCATGCATCTGAGGGTACCGAGGGGCTTTCAATCCTGAACATTGGTGGCTGAATAGTGATTCTTACCATGGCTCCACTGACATCATAAGCAAGCCACAGGCCTCCCAGGGCCCAGGCTGGCATGGGGACGATGCCATAGATGAGGACTGTAGAGTAGGGGGAATACAGGATGTTGAAGATGACGCTGGCATTCACAGATCCGCTGGCGCCCAGTGCAGGCGGGGAACGCCTCATGCCGATCTCCCGGTTGTAAGTCGACATGTACTGCGTCTCTGCAGCACAAGGAGAGATGTCAAGGGTAGATGTCACAGGCAGCTCTACCAGCGGCCAAGCAACTGTGTCACAACGGCAGCGCTTAGCACCGAGGGGAGGTGAAGTGCCTGGTGAAGAGCTGACGTGACAGCATCAGTCCCTGCCGTGAAAGCAACAGACCAGAGTTGTAAGGCAACATTGGGATTGCTTACTTGGCAGCTGCCTGTATTCCTGGTAGAGGAAGGCTGCAGATCCGACAGCGCCACCAACAAGGTACAGAAACATGACCTGGGCATACATCACATCCTCTGAGTGACTGTTGAATTGGCCGCTGGCTATGGGCAAGTACAAACCACTGCACCACGGCAGCCAGACACAGGAGTATTGCAAATCAGCAAGAAATGAACGCTCACCAGCCTGCCACTGAAGGCGCGGTTCCAGAAGAAATAGAGGGTGAGCATGTTCCCAAACAGGTGCAGCGGATCGCGGTGGCTGAAGCAGGCTGTCACAATGGTATACCAGCGGCCCTCTCTGATATGGTTCAAGCTTGTCATAAAGTGCTTGGCCATGAATGCCGGATCCAGCTGCCAATTGATCCATGCGACCACATTTGCACCCACCAGCAACCTCAATGCTGTCTCACAGTCGAATCTGCTCGGCCGCCTCCTGCAGAAAACACCCTAGTCCGTGTCAGAGCAGTCACGCTAGTCCTTCTCCAGTAAAAGGCTGATGGCATGGTACCCAGGGATGAAACGCCTTTCACATCTCACCCGTACTGGTAGCTCCTGACGAAGGAGTTGTAGGACTGGTAGCCGCGCAAAGACATCTTTCCAGGGCCTGAAAATGCTCGAGAGGTGTGCTGGCCCATCTGCCTGAATGCTGTGTATGCTGCATGCGGGCCAATGCCAATGTTCCAGTAGGCTCCTTCTGCCGCAAGAGCCTTGTGAACGGCTGCTTCACCGCATGACGTGGGCACGTTACTTTGAGAGTATGTACGCATGCATCTAGAGACGTTTCTGAGCGAAGACCTGAGTAGTGATGTCATCGACATGAGGATCAGTGCTCGATCATGTGCCGGGAACTCCTAATGTCGCAGTGCATTAATCAGCATGCATTCAATACGATTTCATCCTGACATTCGAGCGGCATTCTGGGACTTGTGTAAAGTTTTTAATAGTCGTAGCATTCGAGGGACCCATATAGGTTTCCAGACCCTAACGTAAGTTCGCCATATCTCCCCCGCGATTCCAAGGAAAAGCAGCTACAGAGGTACAGAGCCTTCTCCGAGGTAGAATAAGCAGGGTGGGCTTGGAATAACATATCTTCAGTGGGCTGACAGTTTTAAGCCTTCGATCGCGTCTCGGGGTAGACAGCGAGGATGCGAACTTTTAGCAGAAGAATATACCTTTCGGTTTGATAAGCCACCACAGGATTGCGGCCCAGGACGGCTCCCTGTAGAACTCCTTGCCGCCTCGACCGAACTATATTCGACAGCCAACGACCATCCGTCGGTTGCTTCTGTCCACAGGTGAGTGGCGCGATGCCGTGAGAGTACTTCAGTTTCACACTCAAGAAAGTGTGGCAGCCTTTTCCCATCAGGGAATATGCTGCCCCGTTTCCGATAATATTTCTCGGTGTCCACTTATGTTATTTTGCGTTGAGTATGTGGGAGAAAGCGAGGTCAAAGTGCGCACAACACCCAGTCAAAGGCTGCAGCGTGTGTGGCGCCCATACTTTTGACTGCGGCACCGTCAGTCCAGAAGGTGCCTGAAAAAGAAACTTTCAACATCTGCTGTGCCCTCATTTGCAGGCTGAGGCAGATCTGCCATGAAGTTTGGGAAAAGGGTGGCCAGTGAGGCTGCTAGGTCCTCCCATCAGAAGGACTTCCTGGACTACAAGGCTTGCAAACGTGCCATTCAGCAGGACGTGCTCTCCAACGGTATTCCCCAAGCACCACCCTCCTCTTTCCTCAGTAGATTCCCTGCCTTTGTGCTCCTCAGGCTCCCAAGCAAACCCAGCAACACGCACCAACTGTGTCCCCTTGCATGCAGATCCGAAAGGCGAGGCGTTCAAGGCAGTGCTGGAGCGGGAGCTGTCCAAGATCAGCGACTTCTTCCAGTCACAGGAGGCAGATCTTGAGGTGCGGCAACTCCCGCCTAGGGCATGAGCGTGGATGACCTGTGCATGCCCAAGCCTGTCCACATGCTCTGCTCAGCAGCCCTACCGTTCATCCTGGGAAGAGCCAGTGCATGCTCGAGCATATTAAGATGCACTGCTCAGTAAGTTGCGGCATTCGTGGGTAGAGCCAATGGAGGGCTTGAGCCTCCCCAGACGCATATTGCATAGCAGACCTGCAACCCTCCCTAGGAATGCAGAATGAGTGCTGGGAGAGTGAATACCACTGCGTGCCTGAGCCTCATCAGGTGCAGTGCTCAGCGAAACCTGCAATCCCGCCTAGGAACGCAGAATGAGCGCTGGAAGCTTGCAGGGCAAGATGGGCGCGGCCGGGGCGATGTCGCACAGCGACCTGCACCAGCTGAGGGCGGAGATCACCGACCTGCGCAAGTTTGCCGTGCTGAACTACATGGCGGTGATCAAGGCGGTGAAGAAGCGCAACCGGCACCTGGGCGCCAAGGTCGGCGGAGCGTTCGTGCAGATGCGCGCCATGAACGTCCTGAGCCGCCAGTACTTCTACACCTCGCCCAAGCTCGCCCGGCTGGCCACACAGGCCGAGATCATTGATCAGGTATGCCCATGACACATTGGAAGGACAGTGCTTACGCTATTCTGGTAGACAAACCTCAGCCCTGTGCATGGGGCAGAGGGGTGCTCAGAACGCCTTATTGGCACATCAAGGCACTCTGCCTAATCAGCTTGGCATTGCGGAGAAGAGACTGGAGTAGAGCCTGCTTCAGACCTGCGCTAAGCCAGTCTCTACTGTGGATGCCGAGCCAATCCGGCAAGGTGTTTTAATCTGGCAACAAGGCACTCTGATAGGCGGGCTGCTCACAGCCTGCATCTGATCTAAGTCACTTACTCTGCAGACTTTATCCAGGATCTATGGAGGAAGGTATACTAGCTGTGTTGAGACATATCTGCTGCATGCAGGGGCTGGAGTCACCTGCCGCGCCAGCAGATGAGCTGCAGGCGGAGTACGGCTGCCCCATCTGCCTTGGGCTGCTGCACAACCCAGTCGTGCTGACCTGCGCCCATCGCTTCTGCTGGGGCTGCCTGCTGGCCCATTGTGCCACCAATCTGCAGTCACATGGTGGGTTTCAGAGTCGTGGAAGCACTTTATGAGCAGCAGGTCTGGCTAGTGCATAATATGACCATGTGGGCACAGTGTATGGTGGCCTTCATGCCCCATGTCCGTTTGTAGTGATGCAGCTCTTAGTAGTGCTCATGTTCATGCTGGCTGCACGCCTTTACTGGTGTCACGCTGATGAATTGACTGCCTCTTGTGCAGGGAGTTCGGGGCTTCATGACACATCGAGCGGAGACCATAATATGGAGAGTGATAAGGCGGGCCAGAAGGGGCACAGCACGGCTGTCGCAGCTGCAGAGCCCTTTGAGGACTCTGCTACTCCCACTGTGGCCACCTATGACTGCCCTGTCTGCAGAAAGGCCCATGTTCTGGACCTCGACAGGCTTCAGGTGCAGCATCCTGACCCCCTGAATGTATAGCACAGCACACGTTGCAGATGTCTGAAGGGCAACCAGAAGAAAAAGCGTCGGCTCTGCAGCTCCCTGTGTGTCTGGGCCAAACACCAATCAACGAGTTTGTGTCATGCCCTAGGCCATGCAAGGGCTCACAAGTCTTCAGCATGCATGAGGGTGATTGTCTGTTTGGCATTGCTGTGTCCTGCGCAGCTTGACGGGCCAAGAGATGTCGGGGGGGGCGCTGATCAGGAGGGTGTGTGCAGGTGGACTCCCACCTGGACCGCTTCATGGTGGATCTGCGCAAGCGCATCAAGCAGCGTGGCGAGGCCTCCAGCAGCTCCGAGATCGACCAGATCTCCGAGAGCATCCACCTCGCCCTGAAGACCGGCGGCTCGGCCACCCTTGACACCGCCAGCTCCAAGGCCGCGGCCGCCGCCCCGGACACGGCGGCTGCGCCCGACGTCGCCGTGCACAGCGTGGCCGTCAGCGCGCCGCTGGCGGTGCCGCAGCCCTCGGTGAGCCGCAAGGAGGCGGTGGCCATGGAGCTCTGCAAGCCCACTGGCGCCCCAGGTGCGGCTCTTGACACCGCACATTCCATCAAGTTTTTCCTATGGCGTTCAGGTCAGATGCTCTGACACTGCGCATGGCATCAACTCATTCCTGTGGTGTTTCGGTCAGATGCTCTGACACTGCACCTGGCATCAACTGATTTCTGTGACGCTGTGGTGTGAGCTCATGAGCACTTATGGGTCCGGGTGCTGTTTTCAAAGCCTATCTGGCATGTTGATACCTGTGCCAGAGCATATACCCATTGCCTGAGCAGTCACCATGGACATGGATCGGGAAGGTGGGAAATGCTAACTGATGCTGTCATGGATGTGCAGAGCGCTTGCTCACAAGCACGCTGGCAGAGGAGGCGGCTCCCGGTGTGAAGGAGATCAAGGCGGAGGTGGATGCTGTGAGCGCTGCTCCTGCAGAGCCGCCCCTGCTGCCACCCCAGGTACCTGCCACAACTCCAAGCCTGACCTGTCCTCAGATCCAGACTTCCACCCTGATTGCATATGCTCTATGAAAGGCATCATCCTGACACAATGTAGCCCAGGGGTTGGAAGACCCGGGCAGCAGCACTGCAGTGTTGCCGCTTGCATGACGAGCTTGAGCTGCTGTGGCAGGCGCCGGAGCACAAGGGCCGTCTGACAGTGGTGCTGGACATGGACGGAACCCTGCTGAGCAGCTTCACCCCCAGGAGGGCGCCAGTTCTGCCGCCAGGTTCCATCGCCTACGTGGTCGGCCGCGGAGGGCGCCTCAACCCCAACGGCGTTTTTGTCGTCGAGCGCCCTGGGCTGCTGCAGTTCTTCCAGCGCCTCTCTGAGTTTGCAGGTGATTCCCACTCACTCCTGAAATCTCACCTCCCTATCCTCAACCCTACTCACTGAGCAGGAGGTTTGCATGCGGGCATTGCCCCTGAGGTACGGCAGTATAAGTATAAGGCCAAGAACGCACCTATCATGTTGCAGTCTCCCTTCTCCTTTTACCACCTATCAGCATTCTTGGTGGAGGTCATTGCAGCACACGCAGGCCCTAGGTCCCGCCCTTGATATGCAAATGCTGGATGTGCAGAGGTGGTGCTGTTCACGGCTGGCCTGGAGGATTACGCCAAGCCCATTGCGGACGAGCTGGACCGGCGCTACGGGGACGTCTTCCACCACCGACTGTACCGGCCCGCCACGCGCACCTGCTCTGCCTACCCCTGCCTCAAGGTGCTGCAGCTCGTCATTCTCTGCTCACATTACACCCTTGTGTCTGTCCATCTGTGCTGTCCCGGGATGCTCTGTCTGGATTGCAGCTAGTGCAGTGAGAGAAGACTTCCTGTGAGTGAAAGTGGGGTGGTTATGGGATGATGATTGCGGCTGACACGTGTTGGGATTGTGCAGGACCTGTCGAGGCTGGGCAGGGACATGAACCGCATGGTTCTGGTGGACGACACGCCGCTGGCCTTCCTGCGCCAGCCTGATAACGGCATCCCCATCTTCAACTTCAGGTGTGTGTTGCCGGGCACCACTGCCTCCAGCCCTCCCTCGGGTTGAGAAGCTACGCCTGTGCATGAATCACGCACATCACTCGCTCCTTTATTGTCTGGGAGACAACGGCCTGCACAATAAGAGCTTGCTGTGAAGTGCTGTGGCATGGCATGAGAAGTGGGACAGCCGGCTGACTGGAGGTGGGCGCATGTGCAGGGGCGATGTGGATGACCGGGTGCTGATGGAGGCCATTCTGCCGCTGCTGCAAGCCCTGGCGACCAGCCCTGATGTGCGCCCTGTGCTGCACCGGCGCTTCGACATGCGCCGCTGGTTCATCTCCCAGGTGCGCCTGCGCCTCACCCTGAGCTGAGTATAATCACGGGCAGGCTCCATGGCCCACTGCACACTTGCTTCCCTGGGAGGCCTCTCACATGCAAAAGGTTTCTCTTGAAAGCATGTGTTGGAACAGAGCACACTGCATGCCACAAGTTGGGACATGTATCACTGATGCCTTTTATATAGAGCTGGTCCGCTATACTCACTGTCATTGCTTTCTCGTGTAATCACTACACACCGGGGTTCATGTCTCTTATGCCTGCAGCATGCATGCAGGGTGTGACAGACTCGGAGGCGCCCAAGACGCCCAAGGCAGCCGGCAAGGCGGTCGTCAAGGCTGCCCGCCCAAGCCCGGCATCGGTGCGGCCGCCGCTGTCGCCGGCCGCGCAGGAGGCGCTGCAGATGCGCAACCGCGCCTGCTCCCGCACCCTCCTCCTCTGCGACTTCGACAAGACCCTCACCGACTACGATGCAGGTGCCCTGCTGCCCTGCTTGCTTGCTGGGCACACCTTCGAAGGCACTCTTCCAATCAGGTTGTCTTGGGGATAGCTGCTTGCAGAGCAGGCATCCAGCCGAAACTGGGGGTGCCATTATGTGCTGTACGCATGGACAGCACATATTTGCATCAATTTCATGGTCATTTCATGACACATTCATGGGTGTAAGTACCATTGAGGTGAGGTCTGTGAGCTCTTGAGCATAGTCAGATGCTGAACGTGCAAGGATGTTCAGGTGAGCGCCTGGTGGAGGAGTTGGCGCCCGAGCTGGTGCCGATGCTGACAGCGCTGGAGATGCCGGCCAACTTTGTGCCAGTGACAAACGCGGTGCTGTCGGAGATGGCGCGGCGGGGCGTGTCCCGGGACAAGATCCTGGCCACGCTGCGCGCGATGGGCAGCGAGCTGCCGCTGGGCACGCTGCGCCTGCTGCAGTGGGCGCAGCGCACCGGCATCGACGTTCGGGTCCTGTCTGACTGCAACACCCTCTTCATTGGCCACATCCTCACAGGTGCCCTTCTGACTATCCTCTCCCTGCTTTGCAGTGTCCGACAGTTGCAAGGAAGAGCATGCCCAGATACTTTACAGATGCTGAAAGCAGCATCAGCCTTGAGTTTGTCAGATCAGTGGTCCATGATTTCCTCATGAAGTGGCTACCTGTCTTCCTGACATCCTATGGCATAGCTGCAACTGCTCCCCTCCATGAGGCTTGCTGAGAGATACACTTTTCTTGCAGGGGCCAAGGTCAACATGCTGGTGAAGGAGGTCATCACCAACACGAGCAGCTTTGAGCGCATTCAGAGCGACTCTGCCATGGACCTGAGCCTGCACAGCAACAGCAAGGCAGACGACTCCTTCATGGGCGCTGACCTGGCGCTCAGCAAGCCTGGCAAGCATGAGTCAGCCGTCCGACCATCCAGCCACCGCCTCGTGATCCACCCTCACTTCCCGTACGAGTCTGGCGTGTCCCACGGCTGCAAGCTTTGCCCTGCAAACCTCTGCAAGGTGAGAACATGGTGCCTGGCTTCCTAGCTGATGATAACATCACACATGCTAGTGGGCTATGAGTATGAGGACAACTTGGGCAATTTCTGGGCCCAGAAGCATTGAGCATGCCATATGCATAAGTTTTATTGTCTGCGTGATTGCAGACTGTCAGAGATTTGTTGTGTCTTCATGGCAGGTACAGCTTTGCATAGGATGCAGATTGGGCTGGGAGCATCGATTAGCATTAGCGCTAAGCCTTTCATTTGCCTGTGCAGGGCCAGGAGCTGGAGAACCTGCGCAGGCAGCACCCCTACCAGCGCATCGTGTACTGCGGGGACGGCGCCAACGACCTGTGCCCGGCGCTGTCGCTGACGCCCTCGGACGTCGTGCTGGCGCGCCGCGGCGCCGCGCTGGAGAAGCTGATCGCGGAGCGCGCCGACCGGGACGAGGACGGGCGCGTCGTGGCGCAGGTCCATATCTGGGACGATCACAGCCAGCTGTTAAGCCTGGTGCAGCGCCTGGTGGACTAGGGCTCCTGCACCCGTGTGTCAGCTCTGCGTGAAGCCCGGGCGTATCTGGGACAACCAGAGGCAGCTGTCCAGCGCCTTGATGACTACGCCTCCGTGGTCCCATCAGCATTGTCATGTCTGTGACACATCTGGGACGACTGCAGCCGGCAGTCCAGCCTTGCCCAGCGCCTGGTAGACGGCTGCGCGTCTCATAACCTTTTGTCGAGCCCCCGACACTTGGATCCGGCCGTTCAGCCTAGTGCAGCACCTCGTGGGTGAGGTCTCTATGTGCGCCATTCATAGCCTTCTGAGGCGCAGGCACAGATCTGGAAAAGATTGCCGCCAGCTATTCAGCCCATCCAGTGCCGGATTCCAAAGTCGGAGCTCAGCATGTTCAGGTGCTGCGTAAGGCTGTAATACAGCTGGCTTAGAGGCAGCCAGATGACACTGTCACCTGATTCAGGCTCCAGGAGGCACCAGCCATCTGCCTCATGACATAGCACGAATACCACCGTGGGACATCCCACAGATAGTATCTTCTTGCCTCTTGCAGCGCCTTAGTGCAGTAGTGTCTTGCCGTCTCTTGCCGTCCCAATAGAGCACGGTCACAGAATCGTTTCTCCTTTGTACAACCCATGCAGCAAGACTGTGGGTACTGCGGCATGCTACAGCAGGTCTGTAGCTGTGGTGACACCTCTACAGGTTTCCATTAGGTACCTCGTCCCATGCCCTGCAGATATGGCCATGCCGCCGCAGGCACAGTTGTACTCCACACATGGCCTTATACAGATATCTTTTGGGTAGCACATCTACCCAATGCACAGCGGATGCGGTTCACGCCATCAACATGCAGCGCAATCCCATCAGATCTTTTGGCAGGCGACCTTGCTATTCTCTGGGAGGAGGACTTTGGTGTAAGAAGGAGCGAAGGGTGGGAACAATGTATGTAATACTGGAGCAGCTGAGGCATGCTGCCTTGTTGGTTGCTGCACTGCAAAGCAGCATGTATTGGTCGCTCATTAGACAGTGTATGGTGTCACGTTCTTCTGTAGATCCTCTTGGTAGTCTTAGTGCAGAGGAGCATCCATTGGCCGATACATCAGAATTTTGTATAATGTTGACTGGGCATGATGTCTTAGCTAGTGTGCGGAACAATGTCACATTGAGCAGGCCATTCAGGGCTTTCGCTCAAGCGTTTGACTAGGTCCAAGGTCTGCTGTCCTGGGTGCTGTGGAGAGCTCCCATGTTCTGCAGGCACCTTCGTTGCAACATGTGTAGGCGGCTACACCCAGCAGTTCATCCTGGTTGTAATTCCCGTCCGTCGATCAACAGGTGCCACCATGGCATTGTATGTGTGCAAGGCGATCTCATCCATAAGAGCTTGCTTTGCTCATGTATTACTAGAGCTGGTTTCGTAGGTAGTGGTGTGACATAGGGCAGTTTACCCCAGAACTTGAAGACCTCAGGTCTTGGTAGTGTTTGCAGTCTCACTGGGTGAGCACTACATGATGCATGCTTGCATGGGATATCAGGGAGGACGATAGGAATGATGATTGAGTGGAAGCCACATGTAACATCCCTCAACGAGAACTTCTCATTACACCTCTGTACACCTCACACAGGCACAGCCATGATCCTGGCTCTGATGGAATCTAATCCTGATTATAGGACAATTATCAATATACCACTCAGGTTTACTGGGGTGTTTTCAAGGCCTGTACGTGCATGTCCAGTGAGCATGTGTCTTTGCATAACTCTTGACAACTGCACTCTCCAAATTAGCCAAACGTGCAGATTGCATTGGCTGCTGGATCGGGTCCGAAGCTTTCATTTGGCACTGCGCACAGCTGCCTCTTCAGCCACGTGTATAGATCAGGTTTTGAGGACCTCCTCGACGTTGGAGATGACAGTCTCAAGACAGCAATGTCTTCACCCTCCTCTGGGTGCAGCGACTGGCGTCCTTGCAAGCTCAGTCATCCACTGCCCAGCACAGTCATGACCTGATCAGGTCTTGGGATTGTCCTCGACAAATCAGGTCTTGAGGACCTCCTCGATGTTGGAGATGACGGTCTCGACCGTGACCTCCTCGGTGGTGTACTCGCCCTCCTCCAGGCGCTCGCCCAGCAGCTTGGCCAGGCCAACCTGGTTCTCGTGCAGCCACTCCTCCTTGGTCTGGTACCACTCCTGCCACTCCTCCATCATGCGCTGGCGCTCCGCCACGATGGCCACATCCGTCTGCAGCGCAGTCGCTCGGGTCAGACCTTGCACATTTATATCTAAGCATTCACGAAAGCACCGACCCCGAGCTGCGTCAGGCGTCCCATCATGCCCAGGTGACCGCAATGAATGCAACGCTTTTCTCTTATAGTTCTTGCACCCAGCCTCATGACCCACACATAGCACTCTGTCCCAGGCAAGCTGTGAGGCAGACTCCACTGCAAATGCACTAAATCCACAGCCAGAGAGGAGGCAGCAGGCTTCCGCGCAGGCAAGCTGCGAGTTGATCTGCGATCTTGCTCTGCTCATTAGGGGGGGTGGGCGGACAGCGGCAGACCTCTTGCAGCAGCTTGGAGTCGATCTCGTCGTAGCGCTTGGAGTAGTCCTTGAGGTGCTTGGCGATCTCGGCATCCTGCTCCTTGGACAGCAGGCTGGGCGCCCGCGGCCGCCAGCCGAACTGGAAGAACTGATCTCTGGGCACCCTGCATGTATGCATCCACTGTCACAACCGACTATCCTGATTTGCAGGCATCTATGGCTTCTGAAGGCAGCAACCTGGTAGTGCCTACGCTGAGAGGCTGCCGCAATTCTATGGTGGACATTGGTACAACCCCTCTGCAACAAAGAGCAGGCGAAATGATGGCGTGTGGGCCATGCTGGCTCATGTTGAGGGCAGCGCAGTAAGGGTGAAGTGCTCACAACGCTTGCTCAGCTGCTCATGTTTGATGACAGGACACAACAATGCAGGCCTCAGGAGATCCTACAGGGGCGCCATTGAGAGATATGAAAAGCATGGACCCAGGCACATCCCCTTGGGCAATCTGGATGGGCACGGCCAGCGTGCCTCTGCATCCATCCATTCACCCACAGGAGGCATCATCAAGGATTGCTCTGCCCAGTGGGTACCCGTCTTGATTTCCCTATCTCAATCCCTTGCCAGAAGCTCAGCAGAAAGCTGTGGATGGTCAAGGCTTCTATCCTTCTCCGACATGGGATGTGCGGCGGCGGACCTGTAGAGGGGGGTGCCGTTGAAGAGCCAGATGTTGAAGCCGTTCTCCATCTGGTGGATGGAGGTGACGCTGGTGGCCACGTAGCGCCCCGTGGGGTCCCACTCGATGTTGGTGCACATGAAATGCTCCGCCGCGCGGTAGGGCTCCATGTCATCCACCCCGAAGAACTCCAGCTGCCCGTTCATGGCCTTCAGCCCGCCCAGCACCAGGTTCTTGCCCTGCGCGTTGCAGCTTACATTGTCAGCACCATGCTTCCTTGTACGGCATCTGCAACAGGTGGTCTGGTTGGTGCAGCTGGACACTGCACGTGTGAACTTCAGCTGCTGCCCGTTCATGGCCTTCAGCCTTCCCAGCACCAGGTTCTTGCCCTGCGCATCGCAGCCTCGCCTGTCAGGCCCTAGGCGCTCTTGCAGGACATCATTGACTGGCTCTCCAGCTGGTGCAGCTTGAAAGTTGCCAGACACGAAGCGAGCCAGAGCAGGCATATTGCTGTTACTGACTCAGGTGTAAATCTACTGAACGTGGAGGAGGAGGTAGTCACGGCAGATGCAGGAGCGGCCATGGCAGCAGTTTGCATGCATGTCAATCGTACAGTGAGCAGGCATGTGGAGGGGGGTCTGTACCCAGGGGGGCCAACAGACATATGTGGCGTGCTCGCCGATGCTATATGGACATCACCCACAACGGGGGAAGCATGCGAAGGGGAGGGGGACCGCACCATGGGGGACCAGTGGATGCAGTTGGCCTGCTTGCCGGGCTGGGTGCCCAGCATCTGGACGCTGCGCTGGCTGGTGCTCATGTCCTTCATGGCGTACACCGTCAGCGAGGGCTTGGGGCCCTCCCCGTGCAGCACCGCAAAGCGGTTCCCCTGCGGCTCCCACCGGAAGTCCACCACCTTGTCGTTCCTGTTCTGCAGCTCCAGCACCTGCGCCGCACATGCTCACGCTTCACTGAGTGCATATCAGTCATATGCCAGTCAATCACTCCTCAGACTGCACATGGCAAACTCCAGGCAACTATCTTCAGACGTCTGATTTTGAGTCAGGGACTCAAAGCACAAGCTCCCTCCAAGAGCATCTCAAGGATGGAAAACCTGGCAGCATAGCCCATCATGCTTCCCGGATAAACACAGTAAGCGCAGCCTGACAATCACGTACATCTGGCGACTGTGAGCTTCAAAATAAGCCGCATGCTGAGCACCAGTGCACGGGACTAAAAGTGAGATAGACACCACCATGCATGCCCTTCTTCACTACAGTCCCATGCGACTGCACCAAGTATGTGGCTTATTGTGTCTATGCAGAGGGCGGGTGCAGGGGGCAAGTACCTCCATGGGGATGTCCTTCTCCTTGACGGAGAACAGCTCAAAGGCGGTGAAGGTGGACTTGCGGGTCTTGGTGAACCGGTCCACCTGGACCGCCAGGTAGTCTCCCTGAGGGTGCCAGAACAGGCGCACATCTGCACCACAATCCAGCCTTAGCCGCAGGCATTGTATAGCAGTCAGCAGAACTCTCAGCTCCTTCGGCCACAACAACCAAGCCAGGCGCATCTTTTGTGAGCTGACCCATGCCATCGTGCTGTTACAAGCTGGTGCATATCATACACGCCAGAGTGCCCCTACCAGGAAATTGTGCTGCTACAGCCTTGCAAGCACATGAGAGGCTTTGCATGTCATACAGGGGCCTTCACCATGGGTTGAGTGGCTTGCCTGAGACAGAGAACAGGTTCTTCTGGCGCAGCTCTGTCTTGTCGGGGAAGCCGATGAGGGAGATCCTGGCGGGCAGGTTTCCCCCAGCCTGCTCGGTCTGGTAGGCACACAGGATGGGCTGCGAGGGCGACCAGGCAAACTCGTGCACGCCCTCCAGCTTCAGCGACTTCTTGTCCAGCAGGCCCATGTCCGGCAGGTCGTACACGCTGATGGAGCCCTTGCCCAGCCGGGCAATGTACCTGCATGGAACACGCCAGCTCGGTTTTGCAGCATTTCCTTGCTCCACGCAAAGATGACAGACAGCTCGCATGAGCATGGTGTTCTTCAATGCAATCGGCCTGGGCATCTCTGTGCCATACTGAGTGCTCCGCATTGGCAGCGGAGCTAGCTATCCCCCGGGCATGCTAGCCTCTTCTTAAGATGACAGGTGTGGTTTCCACATCTCTGTGAAGCCAGGGAGGTGCTCTTGCACCAGAGAAATGAGGACAAGGGGCGCAGGGCAGGGCAGGGCAGGGCAGGCAGTGTGGCGCACAGCCCACTTGAAGATGGGCCACTTGAAGGAGCCACCCCCCTTGACAGCACACCCCACAGCATGACAGGTACTCCAAGATGGAAGGTATGAGGGGTCAGGGTGTATGGGGTGGGGCAGTGGGGCGCACCCGCTGGCAGCCCACTTGAAGATGGGCCACTTGAGGGAGCCGTCCCCCATGGCGGCAGACCCCACGGCAAACTCCTCCACGCTGCCCTCGAACTTGCGCAGCTTGGCGCCTGACTGTGTATCGAAGACATTCACCACCATGGCGGCCTTCTCCTGGGGGTTGGTGGGCTCTCGGCTGCTGTACGACAGGAGGTACTTCTCGTCCGGGCTGAACTCTATGTAGGACACCTGCATCAGCAAAATCACCCGCTCACACCAAGTAGAGTTCCATGCCTCCCTTGCATGATGCAGGGCATGCAGAGCAGGACCCAAGAATGGTTGATCACTGGAACATCACCACTTGACCGGCCTGACGCAAACGTGCAGAGCTGCACATATGATACTTCAGGGCACCACTTACAGACACCCAGGTATGGTTGTATGGTTGAGGATGGGCCTGCGGAGGAGCTCAGATGGTGATGCTTAGGAGCTCTCCACACTGGCAATGTGATAAGCATGAAGGTGTCTCACATCTTGGTGCGTGAAGCGGGCGAGGCGCTGGAAGGAGGGTCCCCCCCACAGCGCAATGCCCTGTCTGTGCATGGTGGCCAGGTAGGAGCCGTGGGGGGACCACCCTACAAAGGACTCTGTCCAGAAGGAGCGCTTGTACACCTCCTCTGCCTGCGTCCTCTGTGCATCGTTCCAGCAGATCTCTGTGGCGTCCTGATAGCGGATCACAAATTGATCGCGCCCCCGAGGGTCCATCATCCAGTGCCAAAGGTTCTCCTGCACATACAGCAGCCAAGCCTTAAAAACCACACATCAAGAAAGCAGCCCAAAAAAGGAGCTTGCAGCATAGACATGTGCCCAATCTCAAGTTTGCAGAGTTAGCTTGCAGCAGTTAGAATACTGCCAGGACCTTTGTATGCTTGCCACTCATGACTGCCACAGGCTTGATTCCGCTTCGTGAGATTGGGCACTTCTCATATGATCGCACACATGCCGCAATGCCCTGACTACTTACTGGAGCTGCTCAGCCACTGGCAGAGCGACAATGGCAAATCAGACACGCGGCAGAGGCCAAGAGGCTTACAGCTGCTTTGAACTCCTTGTCCTCCGGGGCCTCATACTCGTCTGGGACTTGCATGTATCTGCTGACATCATCAAACAGGTTGACTGCGAACGTGTGGCTCTTGTCCAGCTTGAAGCCGTTGACTTGCTGAACCACTGCTTGCGCCTCCTGCATGTACAAAGGGAAGCTTTCTAGCTTTGGCTGCAACTGCCAGATGATCAGGGAGTGCATACAAACAAACAACAATTAATCTTGCACCTATCCTTGTGCTTGCAGCGCTTGAGCGCCCTGATCAGCATGCGGCATGCTGAAGCAATGCATGAAGGAAGGATCAGGGGAGACAGGGTGCTGACCTCAGGCGTGTTGAACTCTACAAAGGCGTAGCCCTTGCTCGTTCTCTGCTCGTCATCATCCTGAGGCATGTGGAAGCCCTCGGCCCCTGCATGCCAATCAGCACTTGTCATGTGAAGTTCCAGCGTCCTGCAAGCGCAACATGCCCGCTTCTCTGAAGCGAGACAGGAGATGCCGTGCAGCGGGAAAGAGTCACACACCTCCTCGGATGCTGACGCCTACTTGGCTGATGACCTTCCTTACAACACCTGCCAGCTTGTCATACTTCTCATGCGCCACCTTCGGAAGGTTGTCCAGCACTGCAGCAATCACAGCTTGCTCACGAGTTGAAAACAGGGACACTCATCTGCATGACTTCAGTACAGCTCACACAGCAGGGCCCGCTGTCCAAAGAAGCTGGGTGAAGCAGCAAGATGACAGCTGCCTGGTGCGTTCGATCAGTGTTGATACTTACCCACTACGCAGCCAAAGCCAGTCTCTGTCTTGACTTCTTCCTCCAAATCATCGTCTTCATCGCTCGGTATTCCCATGTCGTCATCTTCCGGTAGCATAACATCCTCAAGGTGGAAGTCGCCCAAAGGAAAGCCCTGCAAGCGTACAGTACACTTTTGTGCCCAGCGATCTGGAAGCACGAGTAGATGCAACGCGGTAAAAACAGGCTATGCGAACCGTCTCTTCGTGTGCGGAAATGACAGTATTCTGAGAATGCCTACCTTAGGCTGGCCTTGGAACAATCTCTCCTCCTCTGGACTAAGAAGGGCACTTGTCGCCATGACGGCTCGCTGTGCTCACACTTTGACAGGTCACATGAAGGTTCACGTGTTTCCTGCGTCGATGCAATGCAGAAGTTCGATTAAGTTGCAGTGTTGTGATGGCTGTGCGAGGCGGCCCTGCATCGAGCTTCCTTAATACACCCCATAGCCCACACATCCAATACACCCCAGCAATGCTCTAGTGTTGGAACATCACAGCAGCTTGATAGATTCCATCTCAAAGGCAATGATCCCTGTTCAATTCAGAACTTAACATCGAGAAAATGAAAGAGCGCTCGAGCGTCTGCCAGGGAATCAGCATTCCCTTTCTTTGTGCGCCTGCGCACCTCAGCAAAATGAGATCTGCAGAATCTCAATACTCTTGAGGGGCATGGATGAGCCAGATGCCTCTCATGGTGTCTCAGATCTTCTAGATAGGTTCATTGCAGTCCAACTGCATGATCCAGACTCTGTCAAGTCTAAGGCGCGGTTGAAGCGAATAGCTTTTACATTCCTTCTCGGCCTTGATAAGAATGTGGAGGTAATGGACAGACGAGGGTTTTTGTCCAGTCTGCCTCATCTGCTGCTATGCGCCCATACCAGCTCCGAGCTCTGGACGTACTGTGTTGTGCAAGGCATATAAAAAGATGTTTTCTGCAATCGTCATGTCTGAAGCTAGTTAATGCCCACTCGTAGTCAGATTATTCCTGGTGCAGGTACCGGATACTGTTGACGACCCACAACAGCAGAAATTGGCATTGTCTGGGGTACGCCTCTTAAGCTCTCATAGGCAAGTATAGGAGAAGCAATGACAGGGATCCCTGCAGCCCAGCCTGCAGTCCATGCCTCTGAGCCTGGAGTGCTGTGTCTTGCTGCAGGCAATCTTGAAGCTGCATAGAAGTGGCCAAAGTCAAGAAGCGCAGAGACTGGAGGCTTTGTCTGAGGAATTTCAGAGGTGACAGCCTTTATAGCGCCTGCACATGTGCTGTATATATTCCAGCTGGCAGCAATGATCCAACACCGATTGAAGCACACCAGCGGAGCGTGAGGGAGAACATGTAGTACAGCGAAACTGTGATGTGGTTGCTGTGATGCAGGGCTTCACCTGTGAGCGACCCAGTCAACAATGCCCACGGGCAATCTGAAACACCCATCTTGGACAATGCCGGGATCCTGCAAGTACTCCTGTCCCTGCAAGTGAGTCCTTCTATCTCCACAGAACAGCCTTTTGTCTGCTTGCAGCTGCACGTTGATCCAGCACAGGTTGCCTCTTAGGACCTGCACATCAGGGACTGGCACTGATCTAGTGTGGCTGCTCAGGGCTCTGTGGACAGAGGAAGGCAGCCACAGAGTAAGGGCGCAAGAGGGACGCTGCTGGAGCAGCTGCAGACAATGCACCAGCCGCTCAGTACACCAGAGCAGTCAGAGGCAAGCAGCAGGCCAGCTCAGGCCTCAGAAGGCAATGGCGCCAGTCTCATGCAGCTGATGTCCACCATGGCTAGGAAGCCCCACTGGCAGAAAGGCAAGCTTGGTGAGTGCACACAGCCAGGCTTCAGCAAGCATGCACCCCTATTTGCCAGCAAGCAGCCACACCCCATGACCCGCAACAGGGTTTACGCGTGCTAGTGTGGTTCAAGACGTGCTTGCTTCATATAAGAAATATGCAAGCCTGTGCTTAGATCAATATATCTTCCTTACGCCTGTGATGCTCATCTCTCAGGAGTGTTGGCGTCTGCTCTCTGCAGGCCAGCCGCTGCCACCTGCAGCGAGGGACACCCTATTGAGCGGAGCAGACTTGCTCAGGACCATGGAGTCTCAGCCCGAGACCAGCAAGCCAATGTGGGAGGCAGACAGCTCTGATGATAACTCGGACTCTGGCTCAGAACAGGACTTGTCCAGTGGCAGCCCAGAGGCCTATGCAGCGCCCTGCATGACCATAGGAGCCGGCACCTACGGATCAGGTGTGACCTCTCTCATGCTCCCAGGCCTCACCCATGTGTGCGTGTCTGCGCTGCACCCATAGCGCTGGAAAGCTCAATGGTTCATGATGCCTGCATCAGCACAGATGCAGCTTCAAGTCTTGTCACGGCAGGTGCAGGAAAGCAAGAAATGCTGCTGCAGGGTACCTGAGCACACAGGGGAGCCTGCAGGCTGCAGCCCGGCTGAAGGCGCACAGCGCAGCGGCCTCGGGCCGTGCAGTCTGGGGACGCCCGCTGGATGGCGGGAGCAAGACTGACGAGGGCGACCTCGCCAGAGCAGCACTGCTGGCCATGCAGGTGAGGCGCACTCCCAGCAGCATCCCCTACCCCTTCAATCTCCCGGTCATCCTTGCTTTGCTGTCACCAAAGTTGCTCGCTGGGAAAGCTGCTGTGATGGTGTGTTAGTGCGACTACTCTTCTCTCTGTCATGATTGCAGGAGATGTTCACCATCTGTTACAATGCCTTCACGGGACAGGTTTACATGTTGGTGTGTTTTTCAGGGAGTGGTCCCTGCAACTGTGCTCCTGGACAGAGATGACCTGGAGACCCATGAGCTGGGCCACGCCAGCCTGTCAAACTTCATCAGCCCCATCGTCAATGCAGGTGCTGACTCTACCTTCCTCAATGTCCAATGTGCCACTTCTGTGTCCCTCTTGCCAATACAGGGCTACTCTCTCCGATCGCATCCACAGCGTGGCGCAGCTGGATGTATACTCAGAAAACATGTGTAGATAGTCATGTGGTGGATCATCATGCATCCCTGAAGCGGTCGTGCGCATGCAGGCAAGCTGAGGGCGATCCTGGATGCCTTCCTGGCGGATCTGGCCGCCTACTCAGGCAGCCCGGGCACATCGGCAGGGCCCTGCCTGCAGGGCTTTGCAGCCGTGGCGCAGCACATGCTGCGGGCGCAGACGTCGGCGCTGCAGAGCGTGCCCAGCGCGGTGCGCGCGCGCCGCCTGGACGAGCTGCTGTACTGCGACAGCAAGCTCACGCCCGGCGCTCTTCAGCAGAATCAAGCCTACCTGAACATCATCAGCTCTCCCGATGACGTCACCATCCTTGAGGTCTCGATGCACACCCGCGGCCTGCAGGTGTTTCTGAACACTCCCACAGAGCATCCTCTCACAAGAGCTTATGAGGCTTCTTAGCCATCTGGTGCCAGCAAAGAAAAGGCTCCTTAGGGGCGTCACATGCGTTGCGAGAGTGGACCTCAAAACATTGGCTTCTGCACGGTCAAGATAAGCTCTATGGATTCGGCCGCCTCTTTAGGCGCTCTCCTTGGGTCACGATCAGCTTATCCTGCGGCAAGCATGTATTGAAAGGGTCTGCTGATACCTGCAGGCAGAGCTGGCTATGCTGGGCCGCCTCTGTGGCTTCAGCCAGAACAGCGAGGCACTTCCAGAGTGGACGATAGACGGCCTGCAGCTGCTGGAGAACCTACACGGGCAGCTGGTCAGCGCAGAAGTCCGGTCAGCGCCCCTTCTGCAGCGCCTGTTCCAGGGCGCCTACCAGCCCTTTGGGGAAGCTCTTGCAGAGTGGCTGTTCCATGGGGAGGCCATGCCGCACCCAGACAGCCCCTTCGCAGCCGAGCTGCCCTCAGACCTTCGAGACCTGCTGCCAGAGCAATCTCAGCCGGAGGTGAGCCTCAGATTGGGTATCCCTTATACACACGCAGAGATTTTGACAGCTGTGCAGCTGACTGCCCACACGCCAAAGCGTGTGGGACGGTTGCACCGCCTATGACGCCCCCTGATATCAAGGGAACAGCTCTCCTGGATGCCAGAAGGCAGAAAGGAAGGAGCAGCTGCCCAGCTGACTTGTGTGGAAGCCTGCATCATCTCTACTTCTGCCGGCAGGTGCTTGAGCTGAGTCAGACGTGCATGCATGTGCAGGCATGCACCATCGCGCTTCCAGGGTTCCTGCAGCCCTGGAAGCGGCAGATCCTGGTGGCCGGGCTGCAGCTGCGGTTGCTGCATGGCTTGCCGGCCCCCTGGTGCCAGGTGGCTGCTGACCTGTCATCAGTCGCGACTGCTGAGGCCGCTGCGCTGCGCGAAGCAACAGGTGCTGAGGCATCACATTGTTTATATGTCACCTGCATGAAGTCCGTGTGATAGATGTTTTTCCCAAAATGATATTTAATCAGCAGTCAGTGGCAATGTTCTTCAGTGACTGGCATTGCTAGCCATTGCAAATGCGGGACTGCATTGTGAGGTTGTCCCCATTCCAAGAGACATTGAGGTGCCAGCTCATTGCAGACGTGTGAAACTCGGAAGCCTTGCAGGTCCTCGCCAGGCTGTGAACTCATGGACGGAGGCAGATGCAGTGAGCGACATGTCCCTGACCTTTGACAGCCTCAGTGTTGCCAAGGTGGTTCACCTCTCTACAACAGCAACTCATTGTCACCGCCACACAGCCTGCCTGGCACCTACATTGGCCTCCATACAATAGAGACGTTGCTTTTGCTAATAAGCCTCTGTCTTTCATTAGCTATGTTGAAATAATGACGTAAGTGCTGGTGCTGCCCATGTCTTGGATGCCTGGTGCTTACCATCTGGCTTCTGCAGGTTGCAGCCGTTCAGGAGCAGGGGCAGACGGCACGGGTCAGCATTGTTTCAGAGGCTTTGCACTCATTGGAACCCACAGCCTCTTCTGAGCAGAGCCGCACTGCTCATGCTCAGAAGCGTGCCACAAAGCAAGATGTAGCTGCAGAGCATGCAGCCGAGCATGCGGATGCTCTGCAGACAGTAAGCAGGGGATCCGCAGAGCGGAGCGGCCTCAAAAAAGCCAATGCAACTCTTTCTGAGGCAGCTGAACTCAGCAAATGCCGGGATACAGCAGCAGCAGCCGGGAGACCATCAGCACAAACAAGAGCTGGTGGAAGGTGGCCATGTGCAAGGCCGCCACCGAAACGGGGCAGCATGGCACCAGACCCCCTACCAGCGCTGGGCAGCCCGGTGCCATGTGAATCAGACATGTCTCAACGGCCTGCTGCGGACGCTGCGGCCATGCCCCACCTCAACTGCAGCAGCCAGCAGCCAAACGGGACCCTGGACAGCATCAGCCTGTAAGGCTGTGCCACCAAACTGACAGTAGTGATTGTCACAATGACCATTCTTAATCTTGCAGCCTGAAGCCTCATGCACGTACTCCCTGCCCAGCCTGCCACTGCCTTCCTTAGGCAGTGTAGTCATGGTGCCGTTTTGAAGCTACCTCTGCTTCAAGTTTGCACGTCACATGTTCTCTTTGACATCAGGCCGCAAGCATCTGAGCGTTTTCTGCCCACTTCGCCTGCAGGCAGCAAAGACCCACAGCAGGAGGT
Source organism: Coccomyxa sp. LA000219 (assembly GCA_000812005.1). NCBI lineage: Eukaryota > Viridiplantae > Chlorophyta > Trebouxiophyceae > Coccomyxaceae > Coccomyxa > Coccomyxa sp. LA000219. The sequence goes on from KN714658.1 coordinate 1,123,176, forward strand.
CAGTCAGCCGGTGGATGGCAAGACAGGAGCAGCAGCTGGCAGGGCTGCGGTGGAAGCCCTGCGGCGGACGCCTTTGACAGCAGCCCCGAGGCAAACGAGGATGCTCCATTGCCGGCCGTCCTGGAAGCCCTGGTTCTGCGCAGGGTGCACGCGCAGTATGCATGCACGTCTCGTGCATGCCTGGGGTAAGCAAACCCTTTCATCTTGTCTTCACCCGTGGCATAGCCTGCGTGCTCTTGCCTGCTGTCTTGACTTGGAGTGAGTGCTGCATGACTGTCAAAGGAAACAGCATCTTGCCATTGTCTGTGAACGAGCAACTGTTTTCACATGGTGCATCAAATGGGTGCCCAACCTATGGGATTAGTTTCTACGCTATACTCTGCAGACCTGTCAATGCAGCCATGTAGCGCAAGCTGTACGCACCACCGCATGGGTGGTGTGATAAAGGAACTGTAATGCAGGTGCCTGGAGGCATTGCAGCTGCCGGCCACTCTGCAGGCGATCCAGAGATACTTTTTCATGGGCGCGGGGGACTGGGCGGATGCACTGGTGTCCGCCTTCTGTTCAGCGGGGCCCTCTTTGGAACCCCACTCCCTGCACGCCTGCCACAGCATGCTTGGCACTGCCTTACAGGTAGGCTGAACGCAAGGTCCCTCCTGTTGACATTTGTGCTCCAGCAAATGAAGGGCGCACATTACAGGGGCATGGAGTGACTACCACAGAGCTCTAGACACATGCCTCTACATGTCATCCACTGCAGCCAAGCTCCAGTCTGCCTATACATTCTCTACTCAGCGTAACGAGGCTCCCTTGCTGGGCCAGCGTCCTGGTATCCTCAGTCCAACTGCTGTGTGATCCCAAATGCCCTGCTTAACCCATGAACTCCATCTGCATTGCTGGTGTCAGGACGGGACTGTGCTGTCCTGCAGGCTTCAGCAATGGCAGAGGACCCTTTCGGGAGCCACCTACGCCTCAGAAGCAGCATGCCCAGCAGCAGAGGGGGCGCGCTGCCCAGGAGAGGCTGCTCCCTGCAGCTGCAGCTGGAGCTATCCTGGCCCCTGACTGCCTTCCTGCCCCCGGTGAGCTCCCTGGCAAGCTGCTGGGCTAGACAAGGATAGAATTGCACAGTCCCGGGGTCAGTCTCTCGCCCTCCTGCAAGATCTGCCTTCAGCATGTGAGCCCAGAAAAGGCGTCCGGAGCATCTATGCTTCTGGGTGTTGCGCATCAGGCCATATCGAAGCAAAGTCATCTTCTGCTTGCCACGCACTGCCTCTGCAAGAGGTACCCACACAGGATCAGGTCTCGGTTGCTGCAAGGATGCTGCACAGTCCATGAGTGGGTGTGTCAGCATGTGATGTGTTTCGGATCTGACCACAGAAAAGGGCTTGCCGCCAGGCTGAGGCGGATGTGCTGGTTGCAGGCGGTAATGCAGGAGTGCAACATGGTGTTTGAGGAGCTGCTGGGCCTGCGCAGCATGTACTGGCGCTTGGCGCGCACCTGGCTAGACTGCTGCCACCACCCTGGTGAGCCTTCCTTGTAGGCACACTGCATATGACCTCAAAGCACAAGTTGTGCAGCGGGGTTGCATGCTTGCACATGCTGACAGCAGGGCTTACAGGCCCACAGAGGGTGTATATTCTGATCCAGACTCAGGTGACATTTACCACCCTTGGAGGAGGGGCTGCATCCTGCGTGCAAGGTGGCTTACGCTGGATGTGCTGGGCAGGGGCGCATGGGAGCAGGACAGAGGCATTAGCGGAGCAGCGGCTGCGGATGCTGCGGGCCTTCAGGGCGGCTGCCGCGCAGCTGCTGGACGCCCTGCTGCGGCACATGCTCCAGGGATTGCACGGCCCTTCCCTGGCCACTGTCTTTGCGGAGCTGCAGGTATGCCAGAGCCATGGTCTATGCTCTCTCAGTATGGCTCAGCGTGGATAATTGAAGCGCAACACTGCTAGACCAAGTTCATGGACATGAGAGAATGTGGCCTGTGAGGGACTCTGTGTGCATCACACTCCTCATTGCTAAGTTGCTTGTCAGCATTGTCAGGCTGTAGCTTTACTGCAGATAAGACACCAGGGTGCGGGAGATACTCTGCTGAGTGGAGATCCTGAGGTGATGCAGGGCAGTGTGGATGTGCTAGCAGCAAGAGACACAATTGCAGCATGGTCCAATGCCGCAATGCAAGCTTGCCTCCTTCACGAGGACTGCCGGGCAGAGGCTGAGCTGCTGCGGCCGGTGCTGGGTGCAATTGGCGGCTGCTTGGACGCCGTTGTCGTCTGCATGTGAGCGCTTTGGGTAGCCCTGTCCTCTTCAAGTCCCCCATGCCTTGGGTCTTGCAGAAGTCTAGGGTACTTCCTCCTTGCCGTGAAAATGTGTTGAGAGTTGAGGGGCGCTTGTGATCATGAAGGTGATGTTGCCAGCTACCAAACGGCACCCCTTATTATTCCAGGGCCTGCAGGACGGCTTGTGATAACAACATGGCGGCGGCAGTGCTCTCGTTCCATGTATGGGAGGGGTTGCAGCGGGCGATCCAGAAGTTTGAGGGCGAAATGCACGTGCTGGCGGGCAGCATGAAGAAGAGCAACAATAGCAAGCTTCAACACCTTCTAGTGCCCATGTTGGTGAATGACTATTGGGTGCGGCAACCCTAGTGATGTTGGCAGAGCACGATCAACCAGTCAATTCCGGACAGCGCAAGCTCTCTATAATTCCGTCACAGGCTCAAGACTGCAGTTGCTCAGCACTCTGTGGAGACCTGTATGGGACAGTTGTTGTATCTTCTCCTACATGAAAAGCGCGCAGTTGCTGGCCTCACAGCAGGCATTTGCAGGGTGTTTGAGTACGTCTGTTGCCAACCCAGGCGCACACCTTCAGAATGCTGTCCTTGTGTCTGCATATCTGTCCTGAAGTATTCCCTTTGAATAAGTCGCCCTCTGGTGAGCGCAAAGGTTGTGCGCTGACTGACTTGTGTCAAGCCTCGGACTGAGCATGCAGTGCCCGTCGAGCTTCAGCCATGTTGTTCGAGTGTGAGTTAATCCTGAGCTGCCATACGTACGGCAGCCGCTTTCCCTCAGTTGCTGAGATTGTGTTGACATTCAGACAATATTGACAAGGATCTTGAGGCGTCCTTTAGCTAAACTGCATTCTTGCTGGTTAAGTCTGAGATGGATGGCGAGGGCTGTACAAACATATAATACTGGATGTATCGTACGAGCTCTAAGGGGCTTTGTGAGTCCTGAGTTGGCAATATCAATGTGCAAAGCACAGAGTGACTCCCATCATCCTGCATGATGCTGCAGGCATGACCATGTGAATGTTGCCTCAAGTGGTAGTCATGTGTCACGTCTTACTTTCCAATTGCACTTGCTGTCTGTCCAAGCTAAGCTGTTGGCTGAGAGCATCACCACTGCTAGCAAGAATGAGACAATGCACACGCTCACTGCGCATATTACAGGCAGTGCGATTGGCACAATCACTGATGTTGAGATCAAAAATCTGTGTCTTGTCTTTTCACAACTCTGCTTCACTCCCGACTCTGGAATACTGGTTAGGTCTCCAGACATGAGCCTGCTCTCCTTCCCACTGCCTGCACAATAGCAGACAATCCTCACACCCTCTTTCTCACGACGCAATGGCAATTGAGAGAGAGGAATTTAGGTTAATATCAGGAGGCTGATTAGGCTGTAGCCTACGTGGCAGACTGAGCCATACCCATGCCTCCCAGTTTATGTGCGCCAAATTAAATAGGAAGCCTCGCTCATTCATGTACTGGAAAGTGCGAGGGGCAAAATTGGCAGAGACACACAACTACGGATTCCTGTATTCAAAATACAAGCCTAGGCTGCCCAGGCACTCCTCATAAATCTGAAAGGTCTTATCCCTATCAATAAGGCACTGCAATGACTCTCTGGTGAGTTGACTACAAGATGAAACATCTGCATGAGAGCGGCCTCCGACCCTTAGATATTCAATAAATCCGCCATCAGCTTTGCGCTCAGTTGGATTGAAGTTCTCTTCATTGGCCGCATGCAGATCTCATTGGAGAGACAGAATGGCAGGTGCATGACGGCGAGCAGTGCTCACCAAATTGCGGCCAGTCATTCCAGGACAGGTATCTTTTACACTGATAACGCTGCTCCCAGAGCATCCCCTTGGCTGGTTCCCCGAGGGCCTGCATCATACAAGGCCTGCATCACATACTGGGCGCTACCTTATGGCAGGGTTTGCAAGACAGTCCTAAAGCAGCCTGGGGCTGTGATAAAGATGGGTACTCAGACAAATGCCTCGGTATCGTCTGCGGCAGCAGTGGTTCAGCAAGACGCTGATGTTGCCTCAGTCTCGTCATCTTTTTGTCATCACTGCACCCTTCTGAGAACCGGAAACAGTGCCCAACCCTTCTGTCTTGCTCAGAAAATCAACCCTGACAAGATAACAACTGACAAATACTCACGGAGGCTTATCGCAGAGAGCGGCACAAGACAAGTATGACATGTTACAGAAAAGGACAAGGTCTCTGGTGCTGTGTGGGATCAGGTATCTGGCTTGACCCCGAAGGGTATAAAACGCATGATTATCAGCATCGTCGATGCAGACGGGGAAAGGATCATCATATCCCACACAGCACACTGTACATCTCAGGGCCTTTCAGGCTCCGCTAGATCTGTGACAACATTCTATGCCATTGCCCCTTACCTCAATTACCAAGGTTCTGAGACTCAGGATTGTAGATGCTCTGCTCATGGCAGCTACATCAGTGCCACCTGCATGTGATACAGCTTCCTGTAAGCCATCTGTCCACTGAGTCATAGCTTATTCGTTTTTGGCATAGGTGTATGCAATGCATGTGGCACCATAAAATTCGACAGGGCGCACAGACAGTGCCCCGCCGTCTCAACAGGTGCCGGGTGAATTTTCGCCATATGGGGACCCGCAACACCACCCTGCAGCCGCCGATGCCGCAGCAACCGCAGGAAGGGTGGAGGGGGAAGATTAGGCGGGTCGCTGTGACATCTCATGCAACGCTGATCCTCACAAAATAATCCGGCTCGTCGCAACTTGCAGGCATACCTGAAGCGCTTTGATCCTCAGAGGCAATTGTACTGCCTACTGTGCATCCTACTGTGCATAAAGCCAGAGGGCCGCAGTAGACTTGATGCTTGGAGGTCTGCTGGAAGTTTGACATGTCGCGTCAATTCCTGAATAGCTGCTAGGGCTACTCAGCTGGGCAGCTTTGTGAGAAGAGGATCCCAGTGCAAGTTCATGGGAGAGCAGCCCACCTTGCATGGCGCAAGCCGCCCATGGCAAGGCTTCCCAGAATACTGCAGGCCAAGCAGGCCTGTCTCCACTGCATTGTTAGCCCTGGCCAGAAGCACACAGCATCTCAGGACTGCACAGGACTGGACTTGCAAAGGCTGACCGACACGCACACAGCAGCGGGTCAGGTCTGAATGGATATGCCTCAAGTTGTTACGTTCATAGAAGGACTTCTCACACATCTAATTGAGAATCATCATCCCCGCGCAAAGCAGTCATCACATCAGGCCTCAGACGTGCCGCAGAGTTGTCTTCAGAAGATCAGACGGTAATTCCATATTGATAGCAATCATCATTGGCCAAGCTGACTAGGACTGTTAAGCACTTACAGCCTGACACATGTTTCAGGAGACAGGCACGTGAATGAACATACCATGCATTTAATTGCGCCCAGGCGAATCGTCAAGCCTCCTTCCCTGCACATTCACATATTCAGGTCATGGATGCACCAGAGGTATCCCTGTCATCACACCAGGAGGATTCGGGTACCAGGCAAGGCAACACATGGGATGCTGCTGAGCTCAGAACTTCTTAGAGGGTTTGTATCTACATAAGGAATTCAGTGGATTGACAGATGTCAATATCATCATTGCTCGCAGCATCATCCGTCATGCCAAGTTCAAATGAACGAGGGCAGGCCTGACAAAAAGTTGACACACACAGCATAGCGCTATTACTGACAGGCAAGAGGTGGTTATGCCAGCAAAGCTCTCAGGGAACCCATGAATCAATCACTCAGATCAGACGGCACTTCCAATCAGGCTGTTGTCATCATTGAGCTTTTCAGCCAGCATACAGCATGCATGTCTCTGGTCATAGCAGTCACAGGCAGGTTTACCTTAGCAGCTTTCCCATTTCAAGCTCCTCCAGTGATGGAAAGGCCGCTTTGCATGCCTGTATAGAGCAGTGGCTTCTGAGAGTATGCCCAACAAGTGCAACAGGCCAACATAGAGAGTGCACATATGCAGCAGATATCATTGCCAGGTTATGGCACTGCACCAGCATGAGAGGCTGGCCAGCTTCCTATCAGGAGGCAAAGATCTCTCTGAGCACATCTGTGAGCAGTCATGGTCACGGCACAAAGCTCCCATGACCGTGGCAAGAAGGCTTCACAAACAACCTGTGGTACAAAGCCAAAGCTGATATGGAGAGGCGGCTGCAACGAGCAGAAGACTGTCACTAAGGTGGAGGTGTACCGGCATACTCGAAAACTTGCCTGCGGACGTTGCCTGGATACAAGATATGCTCCCTGAAGCCTGCAGCAGGTAGAGGCTTCATGCAGGCAGCCGTCTTCCAGTGCTAGGTAGCTAGGATTTTTTTTGGTGTCCGCTGCAACATATATGATGTCGGGGTCATTATAAGACACACTTGAGAGCATGGGAAGCCCCAAGTGCAACACGAGACCCTGGCTGAATGTCGCACACGGAACAGGGACATGCAAAGCACAGGGTTGCAAAGCTGTCCGGGGTATGGTGTGTGCGTTCGTGCATCGCAAAGCATCTGCGGGGTTTCGATTCGTCTACCTGAATAAGATAGTATGCATGCGGCCCTGCAGTCGACTCCACTGTCGGCCTCCATATACACTGCATGGAAATGTACCAGTGAGACAGGTCGGCAACAGTCCAAGGGGAGGGGCTGATGTCGGTTTTGATCTGGCTTATACAGTGTTCGGCTCCCTTACCCCTTGTCAGTGTGGGCGCCTCTGACAAGGAACGCCTCTACGGGGAGCCATACAGGTGAGGCAGATCCAGATCAAGACCTTACCAGGTGAAGACTAGATCGCCTGCCTTGACCAGCTGGTGTATCCTGCGGCAGGCACGCTGCAAAGAAGGAAGCGTGCACAGAGTCTGCAAGCAGCCGAAAGTGAGGGGCGGCTGCTTTCCTTGCTCCTTGATGACACATTCCTGCATGTAAGATTTGTCATGCATTTGCAAATATTAGGTGGCTGCTCCGCATGTGCTTTGAGTGCAGCGCTGCTGGCTCCTCATACGACAGACAGCTTGGGAAGCACACGCAACCTTGTGATATACCGAGCAGCAACCTGTGCGATCAGGACATCAGTGGCGCAACCCCAGACTTACAGACCACCCACTGTTTCTTGCTGCCCCTGGGATACTGCGAACATTCCTGTAGGATTTGCAATCTGAAGATTAGTCTCCACATAGTTCAAAAGGACATAGTGCAGCGCTGAGACGACAGAAACCGCATCGTCGGACTCCAAGGTGAGATCACAGCAGTATTCAGTTTGCCAGCCGGAGCTCAGGATCCAGCAGACAAGCTGTGAACCCCCATCCTACACATTGCTGATACCCTGCCATTCGCCATGGCGAGCTCTTCGAAGCTCAAGGAGCTCAGAGAGCAAATGGAGAAACAGGTAGGAAACCACCCCAGCGTATCATATGGCCCTGAAGACCATGAGAGGGCCCGATCTGACTGTTGAGCTGCCCCTGGCTCCGAAAGTTGGCCTTTTCTCGCCCAGGGTCGAGATCTCGAGAGTGCCTTCGAGGCAGGTCCCTCATCCTCTTCAGGGCAGCAGGAGGGTCATGAGGTATCCTTCAAGGGCGTTGGAACCTTCCAGGTCGACACAAATGAAAAGGACCGCCTTCTGAGGAAAGAAAGGTCCAATGCAAAGGCAAGCACCATGTTCTCCACACATTATGCTTCATCGTGACAACTACGTTGAGCATCACAGCCTCAGCTCAAATGACAATTGCAGTGAGGTGCGTGAGACAATGTGCAGGCACCACTGCTTCCCCATGACACCTGGCAGAACCTCAAGCTTGCAGGGGTGGTCATGACAGCTGCCCTCCTGGCGGTCTTTCTGCTCTGGCTGCTTTTCAGCGGAGGTGAATCTGAAAAGGTACGCGGAACACCTCTCTTGGGAAGCTGCAATGCTGCAATTAAGTGTGCCTTGCTCAACGCAGTCCACTGAGGGCTGGCCATGAAGTCATGCGAGCATGTGCAGGTATCCCCAACTACAGGAATGGGCTTTGCACACCCACCTCTCAATGCCAGGTATGTGCAATGACATGCGCCTGTTGCCTTCAGCCTTTCACATGCCATCTGCATACGCAGTGGTCTGCCATCTGGATCTGTGTAGCTGCATCTCTTCCTGCACTGACAGTGAGGCTGCAGGACATCTGCATGTCTGGCAGTAAGAGGCACGCCTACCTTCCTGTCATTGGAATCTTGCATGTGCTCTCAGGACCATCTGGTGCCCCTTTGCAGTGAGCTAGCAAGGACGCAGCCGCAGAACGGGTGCCCAGAGAGGGAATGGCTCCCAGAGGAGTGCATTGGCAGCCTGAGGGAGAAGAGCAAGAAGGTGTATGACCACTGCGAGCTCTTCTTCTCTGAAACAGGGTACTCACAGGAGCTTCTCAGGAAGTGCGGCATCATTGCGGGCACTCTGCCTTGAGCACCCACAACTCACTGAAGAGGCGGGGCTAGGACGCATGGCGTCTTGCACATAGTTTAGGAAAGAGATGGCGCAACAGTAGGACAGGATGCTGGTTAGGCTATCTAGCTAGCTGATGGGCTGGTGTGCATACTAATATTGACTACAGAAGGTCTTTAACGTCTCTGAGATGCGCTGGCTTGTATGCGAGACAGACTTCACCCTGCTACGGTGCACCGCTAGCGGCAATGCGAAGGTCCAGAGCTCTTATGGCTGTAAGCACTTTCAATAACGTCATGTCTGACCATGGCACAAGGGAGATCTATAGCTAGATCTCACTCAGACCTCATCATAGACCTGCATGGTATCGTCTGTGAACCTGCTCACACGCCCTCACAGCTCCTCTCAGTGTTCTCTCTTTCGCTCACTCAGTGCTGCCGGTCATGCCTTTCACTCTTCATGCTCTTGCCCGCAGACTAGGATTGTGCTATATGCTGTACTTTGCCGCTCAGTTGCGCTTCAGTTGCGCTTCTTTGGAAATTGTCTCTGCCGCTGAGGGAAGGCTTCCTCAGAGATGAGCATTCTAGCGGCCATCAGTGCCGGTATCAGCAGGTATGGCGTGTATATGGCTATCAGGGTGAGCCTATTGTTGAGAGGCAAGGCTGCTGCTGCAACTTCCGCAAGACATGGGACCACTGTGGTCGCTGTGGAGATCCCATAGATGATGGCTGGGGTTTTGATCCAGGGCCTCCCAAGCGCATATGCGTAAGACCCTGCACGGGCTCACGTCGTCTCAGATGTGCAGAACGCCCCTGGCGTTGGCAGCAGCAGCAGACTATTCTGCAAAGGTCCCTACACGTGGCCCCTGCATGATGCCTCACATCAAACGCGTGCTGATGGTAGGCGCATACCTGCCACAAAGAAGGGCAGCTGAAAGATAGTCTCCAGCCACGCTAGGCTTCTGAACCAGGGTGGGGTGTACTTCATCTGCAGTCAGGGAGGCCACGTCAGCCCATCCTTGCATGCTTTCCCAGTGCCAATACAACACTTCCAGAGGGAGCTGCACAGCTGCATGTCATGATGGGAGAGCATTTCTTACCAAGGGATCGTTCAGGCTTTTGACATATCCGTCTAATAGGTTGACTGCCGGCTCAGGAAACCACTCCCTTGGCAGGACTGCATGGCAGGCATGGCCATGTCTGTGTCAGAGATCCTTCTTCCATGATAAGTCATGTCCATGCTCCACAACTCCACTGCTTGCATGACAGGAATGACTGGTAATGGGGCATCAAGGAGGCTCACCAGCTTGGCTGTCAACAAAGAGTGTCACAGGTATATGCACAAGCAGAAAGACGACGACCAGTAGATCAAAGGGTCGCTTGTGAAGCGCTAATGCGACCATATTGCCCTAGATGCCGCTCGGACCTCCAGAAATCTGATGGGACTCCAACCCAATTCTCACTCTGGGATGTACAGGGCGTATCAATGCGATCTCTGGGAACATTTACCGTCAAATGGAGCGACTTTGAGAATCGCTGTGGTGAGACCATTGCTCCACTGGCCATGTAGAAAATTTGTCATGGCAAACTTCCAGAATTATGTCCTGCCATGGCAGCTTCATCCTCGGAAGGTAGCTGCCTCATGTCACAGATATCGTCTCGTCACGGACGTGGAATTCTCGTGTTCGTCTCAGCCTTCACTTTAGAGGTAAGAATGGATGACTGCCAACATGCAGTTGTCACAATCGCTATCTGGAAGTAAAGTGGGACAGACTTGCAAAGGTGGAGACTTGAGAGGACGCTCTGCTACAACCCGGCCACGCAGACAAGCTCCCATGACGATGGCGGAGACCAATGGCGCATCGGCTAACGGACAGGTAGTAAATCTTGAATACCATTGTACTTCTCGGGATGCTCGTTAGCTTCTTGCAGAAGGTTTCAGACATGGCTCATGTTACGGCATGGAGTAGCGCAAAACCAACTGAGACAGTGTTTCAGAGCGTTGACAGTCACAGAGTATTTTAAAAGACAGCCATAATATATCAGGTTAAAGCTTCAAGCTTTTACACCCAGATTCCATGACAGGCCATTTGCATTGTCGGACCATCACTCGGGTGATGGAGTTGCACGTCTTAAAAATCTGTCGAGCATGTGTCAACCCAGGAAATTGATACAGGATTTCTCTATTGTTGAAGGCATATGTGGGTACACATTTCTGATCGATGCAGAGCCCTAGGGCTTTGCCGAGTTTGCAGCGGGAATCTGCTGTGCTGACGAATTGTCTGCTCTCTCGCAGGGCAGCTGCAAGGACAAGAACGTGCCCTGCATGCCATCAGTGAAATTCAATACGAAGGAGCTGACCACGAACACTGGCGCTCCGGTCATCAGCAACGAGTTCTCCCTCAGAGCTGGGAACAGAGGTGAGCAGGAGCCCTTCGAGGTGCCTATCTCTGTCGTTAGGAATGTCCTGCTGCAATTGTCGGATCTGTGGCTACACCTTTACTGACACGAGGAGGGTTCGTGCTGGGCAGGTCCTGTGCTCCTGGAGGACTACCACCTTCTTGAGAAGCTTGGCCAGTTCAACAGGGAGAAGATCCCTGAGCGTGTGGTGCACGCCAGGGGTATGGGCGCCAAGGGTTACTTTGAGGTATGTGACTCTGGCAAACTCAGATTCTTCAGTATGCGCTAGTCTGCATTGCTCTCTTAAGCTGTCTGGCACCATGTCCGCACTGCCTCATGAGTTGTGACTGTGGAAACCCTGCAGCAGGAAGAAGGGAGTCATGTGCTTGATCATGGTGGGACCCCCAAAGTCATGCAGGTGGTGTGCTTCTGTGATTGAGGTCAAGAGTTATCTCTATTGTGCAGGTGACCAAGGACATCACAGACCTCTCTGCGGCAGCTTTCCTGAAGGAGATCGGCAAGAAGTGCCCTGTCACAGCCCGGCTGTCCACAGTCGTCCATGAGAGGGGGTGCGCCATCTTCTTCCGCAGTTCTGTCCACATCCTTTGGCAGCACAATGGCACACTGTGCCCGCAGGCTGAAGTGCTATGTCAGAAAATCTTCATGATGCGTGTCCCCAACAAAGTGGCGACTCTGTGCAGGTCACCCGAGTCTCTGAGGGATGTGCGAGGCTTCTCTGTGAAGTTTTACACTGAGGAGGGGAATTGGGACTTTGTGGGCAATGACATTCCGGTGCGTCCTTTCTCTGAGGCATCTATGGAGTGTCCCTTGAGCAATGTCAGGTTGTGTCTGCTAAATTTTTGGAAGACTGCTTGTAAGCACGCCCTGGTGCCCTGCATGTCAGTGCCTAGCATCTTCAAAGCCCTCAGCAGGCAAGGTGTCGCTGAGCTGAGGACGCACTACGTCTCATGAGGGCAGCGAGCATATGGGCCCACCTGACAAGCTCTCTTGTGCTTGAGCAGGTGTTCTTCATCAGGGACGGCATCCAATTTGTGGACCTGGTGCACAGCCTGCGCCCCAACCCCAAGACCAACATCCAGGAGGGCTGGCGCATCCTTGACTTCCTGTCCCACCACCCCGAGTCTGTGCACATCGTGAGGCTCTCCCTGTCACAGCTCGTGCATCGACCTATGCTACTTCTCTTTGTCTGCCTCTGCAAAGGACATCATGCTGTTGTCCACTGTTGCTGCCAAATACTCTGATACCCAGAAAGCAAGGGCAGCAACGTATTAGTGAAAGTATGACTCTGCACGATCAGGGTACTGAACAATCAGGGTACTGAATGGCTGCTGTGCTGCTGCAGCTGACATGGCTGCTGGATGACAATGGCATCCCAGCCAACTGGGCTAATATGGTGCGCTCCCTGCTCAGAGCCATTTCCCCTCAAGTGGCATGACAATGACAGGTCTGACATGCAGGGAGAATCTTCATCCCTGCCAATCTCCTTGCATCCGGCTCAATTGCACCAATGCTCGTGCAGGAGGGCTATGGTGTGAATACCTTCAAGCTCATCAATGCTGAGGGCAAGGAGAACCTGTGCAAGTTCCATGTGCTTCCCAAGGAAGGTAGGACCGGCCGTCCTTACCTTGCATCACCTCCTTTCGCAGTGAGCGGGTTCCAGCTCCTCCCCTGAGTTGCAAAGCCTAGAAGCTTGGAGAGTGGCAGGAGAAGTCTGTGCCATAGCGCATGGCACAGAACCCGCATTCTTCACCCCTCTGTGTGCGTGACAGGCTGCTCGCCAGAAGCGCTCACCCCTTCGCAGCGCCCCACATTGCTGTTCCGCAGTGGGCGCTAACAAGCTATTCACATGGTGCAGGCGCCAAGTTCTTGACGAATGAGGAGGCGCAGTCTGTGGGCGAGCTCAACATGCGCCACAGCCATGCCACGCACGACCTGTACAACCGGATCCGCGACGGCAACGCGCCTGAGTGGACCTGGTATGTGCAGACCATGCCTGTGTCTGCAGACCCTGCTGAAGTGGGCTTCGACCCTCTGGATGACACCAAGGTGAGATCCCCGACACCTCTAATCTCCCGATGTCTTCACTAGTGCTGTGTATGCTGGTGGTGCCTGCTGGAAGCACATGCACAGCGTCATGCAAGCAGACATGGTACAGTGTAGAAATTTTGAACTTGATTTGAGCCTTGATTCTGGGCATTGGGATCTAGGTGCTGACAATTCTGCCGAGCGCTGACCAAGTTCGTCTTGTGCAGCTGTGGCCAGAGGACAAGTTCCCGCTGCAGGAGTTTGGCCGCATGGTGCTGGATGAGAACATCAAGAACTATTTCTCTGATGTTGAGAGCATTGCATTCGACCCTGGAGTCACTGTGCCCGGTGAGCCGCCTGCCCTTGTCATGAATTCCTGGCATACACATAAGATGTTGTGCACACCAAGCCTGTTCATGGTGCTTGGATGACTTGTTTGCTGACATGTATTGACTTATGGTGTGTAGGCATTGCTGTCAGCAATGACCCAGTGCTGCAGACCCGCGTGCTGGCCTATGCTGACACACAGAGGTACAGGCTGGGTACGAACTACCAGCTTTTGCCGGTAAGCAGCCTTATATCTGGTACTTTGTTATGACTCCTAGGTCTTGCAGCCATATTTGCTGCACTCCCGTGTATTTAATATTGTGTAACGCCTCATCTGCCATTACTCATTGTGGCTCTCCTTTATAAAGACGTATTGGCAAGGGCTGAGGTGCATGCGGTGCGCAGATCAACATGCCGAAGTGTCCCTTCCACAACAATCACATGGATGGCGCCATGAACTTCACGATTCGTGATGAGGAGGTAAGCCTGGCAGTTTCTAGATGCTCTGGGGTCCTTTTCATTTCTGTAGTTTCAGGCCTTCACTGTGGAAGCTTCCAAAGGCTGGAGTGGGCTCAGCTCCTTCCTGGACATCTTGCAGAAGGTGTCACACCATTGGAAGCAGTTGGAGTCATAGTTTGCTGGTGTATCTGCACAATCTCCGTTGAGCTGATGCTGGAAAATGCTTTTCCATCCTGAATTTCCAGCTTGGCTGGGAGTCGGATCCCAATCTCTTCCCTTGTGCGCAGGTGAACTACTGGCCCAGCAATGTGGAGCACGCTGGGGAGACGCAGCAGGCAAAGTACATGAAGACCTTCTACAGCTCTGAGCCCATCAGCGGCCAGCGCGTGAAGGAGGACCTGTTTGTCGGGGACGACTACATCCAGGCTGGCGACCGCATCCGCTCCATGGACGAGGGCAGGTCAGCATCACACACTCCTCCACCCCGTGAGATTAGGCAATGAGCTGAGACGAGCTGAGATGTTGTGAATGTCCTGAGACAATGTGCCTGAGAGAGGCCTGGTGCCTTCAAAGTGACTTTGACGCGGCTGTAGGAGAGGGTCAGTATATCAGCTGCTGCCTCTACAAGACAGCTGGTCTTCATTGGTCAGGGAGCTCTGCCCTAGGGTGTGATTTATGGCAGGAGTGTGAAGCTCTCTGCCATAGTATCGATTGGTGTGTGGCTGCGATGCAGGAAGGAGCGCTTCCTGACCAACGTGATGGGGTGGATGACCGACCCCAAGACCACCGAGGAGATCCGCCAGAAGTGGTTTGCCATCTGGAGCAGGGCTGACAAGGACTTTGGCGCCCTTGTCAAGGAGAAGTGCTCTGGTGAGGAGGCAGGGCACCCTGCCATGGCTGGAGCCACCAAGGCCTGATGGGAGCAACTCTGTCTCTCCCGACAATGTACTGACCCGTCTTTGCGATACTGCATTGGCTGCGAGAGGGGGCTGGTTGCACACTGCCCTTGCGAAGTACCAGAGAATCCTTGCCAAGTGTCCCAGAGGGAGAGTGATTGCTTTCCTGAGAGGCTGCATTGTGCCCGTACATAGATCCCGAGGCATCCTTGGCACTGTGCTGTCTCGTGTTGTGTTGGCGTCCATTGTTACGTTTTCACTTCAATTATGCAGCAGACAAGCCTGGTGAGCAGATAGCCTAGTGAGCAGTCTGCTGTGCGACACATTCCTCCCTGTACCATTTTAAACTATCTTACAGCTTTGTTAGACTGATGTAGATCTAGATATCTATGTGTGCTCTGGACTCGCTCTTGTAAGATTTGCTCATACTCCTTCCCATATGTGTCCTTGTATTTATGCAGTACAGACATCGATGTGTACATGGTGCATTGCCAGTAGTTGCAGCCAAGCAGTTGCAATACCCTTTGCAGAACCCACTCTTGAGGTGCCTACTGTTCCGCAACATTGTGGCACATGTGGGACAGGACTTTACAAGCCATGCTTTGTATTAAAGAGTGTGCCCAGTCTTTTTAGCTCAGTAGCTGCCATGTCAGAACGCGCTGCCAACAGACACTTGCAAGTGATGCTCTTCAATTCCTCATTGCAATCCTTGTGAGCATGAAGGGAGTACAATGCTTCTGCCAGAGCCCTTGTGATGCCTGCATCCTGCCACCCCTTTTGCTTAAGCAGGCTTGCTAGCAACGACGGCATGACCTCACAGGCAGTGTCGCTAGACTGCATGCTGATGTGTGCTTGCACGCTATCTTTCTGCACACTTGTCGCCAGAGCCGCTACATAGAGGGCTGCCAGGCCCATGCTCGCTCCTTCAATCATGGGTCCACCTTGATCGGGAAACACCTGCACCACAAGGCTTGGTATAGCAGATCCGGTGAAGTGCCCAATCACTGTACGGTCATGCTACCACATGCAAATGCTCTCCCAATGTGCAATCAGGGGAGCCTCTATCTAGGGCAATAGATGAAAGGGTGCAGACACCTGTCTAGGGTTGAGCAGCTGGATCAGTAGCTGCCCCTGGCTTGCAGAGGACTGCCCCTGAGAGGTCATTGCATACGCACGGGCCACAGTGGCCGGCACTCCCAGTGTTCCTGCAGCTGGTGTACTCAAGCACCAGGCCCTGCATGCCAGCAGCTGCAGTCTGGGACCTCAGGGTGTAGCAGCCAATCTCCCAGTGCAAAATCATTCGACTGTCAAGGAACCTTCGCACTGGATGCAGCCTGCTCTAACTTGAGTTTCAGGCCGGACATCCTTGTGCAATTTTGGAAGCAGGAGGGAGTACACGCTTCACTCAAGCCTGTATCTAGAAGCCTGTATAGCATAGACTTCAGCATGTGAAGGGTGCATGCAGGCGTGCAGGGCAGGGGAAGGACCAACCTGCACTCTGCAAGGTGCTGTGCAGGCAGCTTCTGCCAGGCTATCATGACAGCAACCGCAAAGACTCGCTGGACGCTCCAGTCTTGCTGCTGCTCGAGCAGCAAGGATCCAAGCTGCAGCAATGGAAGATCCGCCTAAAGTACAGTGCAATCACAGTTGCTCTTCAGGTGTATGCCTTCAGGGGCATCATGAAGCTCACAAGCTGGTGCGAGCAGCAGTAGATCATTTTCCACTGCTTGTCTTGCAAGAGAAGACGTGCCTGTGCCTCAGGCATAGCAGCGAGTGCATGCAGCGCAGCACTCCACAACTGCCAGTTTGGCCCCATGCTGTCGCTGCACGCCAGCCCGCCGCTCTGTCTCTCCAGTTCTGCCAAAAGTTGCTGACCTGCTGTGCTGGAGTCCTCTTTGTGCAGCCAAGCCTCAATGCCTGCATGACAGGGCCCATCTGAAGCAGAAAGACTCCCACATGAGCCCAAGGCCTCCAGAGTCTCTCCAAGTGTGACAAACCACTCTTGAGCTGTCCTGCCATGAATTTCATGAGGTCAGGCCTTCTCCAGTGTCCGTGTGATCATATTGAATAGCTGATGCACAGGGCAATGCATCACCTGGTGAGGGCTGTGCAGGGACTGGAAGAGTCTCAAGCATCTGTTCCATTGTGGCGCAGGCGCTCGATGGCACATCCGCTGGCGGTTGTGCCTTGGCTCTGCGCCTGAGCCAGCTGCCGAGACCCCTCCAGGCACATGCTGCTAAGAGGGCATTGCCTGCACCACAGCTTCATCCCTTTGCCACCATTGTAGGAAGGGCCTCAGCCATGACACCGGAAAAGGCCTGCACTTTGTGTGTCCATGATGAACAGATTCAGCCAGCTGAAAGGCCTTTTGATATCCTGAGCTGGCTCATGGCTGCGGGTGGCATCTCTGATTCTGCACCTTCCTCTATGCCCAGCGGCCTGCTCAGCACTTAACTGCCAGGCAGATATGCTTCTCACCTGAGCTGAGCACGGGAAGGCTTCTGATGACCTGATCCTGCTGTGCTGGGCTGAGGGCGCCCAGCACTGAGCCACACCCCTCCAGCAGCTGCTGCCTGGCCGAGAATGGAAGCTCCTCAAATTTTTGCTTTCCCAAGAGTTTCAGCAGCAGGCTACCTGCATGTCATTGAAGGGTATGCTGACTCTCAGCCCCCTTGTGTGCTGATCAATCTACTTGTACAATGAAAGCTTCAGCTCAGCGATAAGCACTCACCACAGCCCTGGGCATCTGGATGTAAGATGAGCAGCTCAACTGCAGCTGACACAAGCCTGTCATTTTCTGGACCCTTCTTCCTGCAGCATGACACACAGATGCTCCCATCACCTGATCAGAGCAGAGGACAGCAAAGCTTTCAGATGTACTAAAGAGAGTGTTCTGACAAGGGTACTATGAGCCCTAGATGCCTTTGAGCATTTCCTTAGCACAACTTTCCTCTTCACCAGCAGGATTGCGGCATTCACAGAAGACCTCCTGTGAAAGCCCACATCTCAGGTGGTGTAAGCAGGCACCCACCTGGTTTGTTGGGCACAGATGTGTTCCCAGTCCACAGGAGGCAGGCGCTCTGCAGCTGCCAAGCACCTCAGGATGGACGCACTGCACTGTGCTGCATGCTTTGGTGAAGCTTCCTTGGGGCCTGCACAGGCACATTCAACCTCGAAAAGGTCATCGGTCTCATGTGGGTGTCTTGAGTCCTCATCAGCTGCTTCTGAGTCTGGCACTTGGCATTGTACGCTGACGCTACCAAACTGAGCAGAGACAGCAGCGGCTGGGGCCACAGTGGAGTGAAGTGGGGTGGCATGACGTGACTTGAAGGTACCTGAGTCATCGCGTGAGGCCCTGAGATGTTTGATGAGGGCTCTCATGGCGCTCTCTTCAGGGAGCGCTGCCAAGGCTGCTTCGTCTGAAGAGATTGCCTGTGCCCTACCTGCAGGTAAAGAGGTAGCGCATATGCGGATGTATACTGGCCTGCAGGGCCAAAAAAATCACAGAGGAAACATGTTGCAACTGATGCTCCAACTTATGTAAGACATCTGTGGAGGCCTCCCTCTGTATTTCACTGGCATGATCAGATGCAGGCCACAGTGGCTCTTCACCTGCGCTGCTTGTCTGCAGGCCCTTGGAGGAAGCCCTGGCTGAAGCTGCAGCGGCTGCCAGGCACCATGCAGCTGCCTCCCTCACATTTGCAGCAACTTCCTGCTGCGTCAGGGCCTCCAGCATCTGCACAGGCAAGGCACAGCTGGAGCCTCCACAGAAGGGGGTTCTTGATAGTATCCATGCGGATCCGTGGCACTGCTCTCCTCTCCTCTGACCATGTCACTATACCAGATCAATATGGCCAGTACATCAGCATCACCAAAAAAACCAAAAGTGGGAGGAGATCTCCTGGCAAGGCGGTCCATCAAATTTTCAGTGTCTCTCCATGACATACAAGTGAGCCAACAGAATCTGCTGCATAGTCACCGATGTCCTTTGCCAGAAAGCCAGCCTTAGCGCACCTCTAGCGCCTGCTTTGCATGCCCTGCACAGTCAGCCCGGGTGAGCAGCCAGGTGTCTCCGCCCGCAGCGTCAGGCAGCATGTGGGGCGCGCCCAGCAGAGCAGCCAAGCCATGCGCTATGCCTGTGCTGACGCTGGCGCTCTGAGACTGGCGGGGCGCCCTCTCTGCAGCTGTCTGTAGGGCTGACAGGGCCTTGTCCAGTAGAGGAGCGAGGGAGCCTGTCTGAAAGTCAGACCTGGATGGCAGCAAGTTGATGACGCACCCCAAGGCAGTGGCGGCCGCGCCCATGCCCTTCCCTACAATCAGATGTCTGCTTCAGCTCCAGCAAAGCTTTTGGGTACCTTGTGAAGCAGGTTGTGGGCATTTCTGCTTGCCAGCAGCGTGCGACTGCATATGCCCTCATGCACAGCATGCCAGACACCAATCGAGACTCCAGTGGCAGGACACCATTCGGCCAGAATTACACACAGCTATTGATTCTACATGCGCGCATTGCAATAGGTTATGCCCTCTAGACCACTGTGCAATCGGACTTGGGAAGCATTAGGCGTCATCTGATGTCATCCCTCTCAGATTGGGCAAGTGAGATGCACCTGCACTCTGACTGGGCCCTTGTTGAACATGTGCATTTCTTGAGCATACACATCAAACCCGTCCTTGCACCAACCTAAGAGCACACATCTCTGCTAGAGAGGAGATCGGACATACCTGGCGTGCAGGCGTTTGAGATGATTGATATCAGCCAGTCCACTGTTGTCTCGCATTCTGAATGATCCAGAATGGATGATTGGAGCATTCCTGGCACCTTTGCAAGCTCATGCACGCTCTCACTGGCACGGGCCTTGTCTCTCTTCTGCTGCGTATGTGCTACCAGGGCGTGAGTCTCATCGAGGAATTCTGTCACTGCTGAGCTGCTCCGCTGAATGCTGTCCGGGTCGATATCTGTCAGGCTGTCCAAGATTGCCTGGCTGAGGCTCTCAGACCTGCAACACAGCAGTACAGCATTCATGGGGCAGAATATGGCTGGCATTGTCAAGCCTCTTGCTGCATCCCTCAACAGAGCAACTGTAATTTCTCATGATGAAGCACGTGGTGAGACTGTTGCAGCTGATTGCCAAGTATCATGATATGATCTTGAGCGCTCTCAGTACTGTGTGCCGAGCTCCAATCGAGTCCCACAGTCTCTCTCCCCACATGAAGGTGTGATGCTGACAAACTGTAGAATTACAAGGAATGTAATCTTAGGTGAGAGAAGGACCTGCAGTCGCTGGCCATTTGTTGAAGCGTCAGTTGGATTTCCTGAGTCACTTCTGGGCATTGCTCCACAGCCAAGCCTTGCAAGGCTCCAGCTGCATGTACCGCAAGGCAGGCTTCTCTGGTGGACTGTTGCGTCCCAGCTTCTATTGCGTCCCACACCTCAGCAAAGGCATGCTGCCTAGCTTCCTGAACACAGACAGACACGCACACCCCTCAGTCTCTATCAAATATACCCTGACGCATGGCTTGCAAGGGTGAGTGGGCAACTCTCGCGAGGCAAGACACACCATCAGGTGCAGGCTCTGTTCTGTACATAGCCTCAGAAAGTGTTGATTGGTGTGGAAGGGTGCAGCAAAGGTGAGCTTGCTGAAATTTGTTTGGATGGCTGTACCTGCGCCTGCCCTGACATATCCTCTTCAGCAGCCGCTGAAAGCGCGCCCACCCAGCGCCCAAGGAAGCAGCGCCAAGAATGCAGCAACAGAGGTGGGTCCACCACTGGAGCCCCGTCCGCTGCCTGGCTGAGAATCTCCTCAAATTTTGTGGCATACTCCTGAGCTGCCAGTGCAGCCAGCTCAGCCCTGCTGCTGCCTGCCTTTGCAGAGGGCTTGGCAGGTGCCCACAGCAGTAGCACAACTCCTGTGTACCAACATCACTGCTCAGCTACCACCATACGTGGGTATGCACATAGCTCAGACTTCCCGCGAGACGCTCCTCTGCATGAGCAGCGGTCCCAGCAAGAAATATACGCCACAACACTAACAGCAGGCTATCAAGAGCAATGTATGCAGTGCCGTGACCCTCTTGCATGGCTGACATGTACGAACAACAGAGCACATGATGGGTGGTCGTACCAAGATTGTCAGAGGCACTGCTGAGCATGTGCCTTGGTATGAGCCGAGTCAGGCGCCTCGAAGTGGGGCCTTCTGCTGCATCTGCTGCTCCTGCAGCTGGCTGCCCTGTCTTCCCTGCCTTTGGCCTTGCCCCTATATGCCTGCACACAAGGTCAGTAGTGAATATCTGGGAAATAGGGACGCCTAAGTGGGGTATAGGGATGACTAAATGGGGTATCTTGGAACCCTGAGGACTCAGATCATTGTGCCTCAGCATTTGTGACAGTACATGCACACCATGTACATATCCTCAAGCATTGGCGGGCTGACATCCAGACCTCTGCAAAGAAGGAAGCACTCAACTATGCAGATACCAGACCACCTCACAACAAGGGAAGGTGCTACCTTCTGCGGCGAGCATGCTCATACGCCAGGGCTTTGATGACTAAAGCTTCGCAGGCAGCGAGGGCCGCGCTGTCTGTCTCCCCTAGCAGCAGACAGCTATACTCATTCGGCGGCCTCGCCAGTTCCAGCAGCTCCAAGAGCTCAAAGCTCCAGCATGCGAGAGCGCCGTATGCTGCAGCCCTGACCTGCAGAGCAGCACACACACGCGTCTGTTCCCAAGTTGAGTAGCCCTGTTGGTGTGGCGGATGCAGTGCTCACCTGCTGCCTCGGTGATGCAGCTGTAAGAAGGTAGCAAACATGAACAGGAAGCAGATGGCCTTCTTGATTTGAACAGAGCATGGGGCTTTATCCCTCTCCCTCTGGATATAATGGGGCTTTATTTAGAGGGAGAGGGAAAGCAGCAATAGCCAGACAAGGAGGACACACCCTTGCAGAAGGGTCCCTTGTAGCTTCCCAGAGCGTGCGCTGGTGCGCAGCCGCCTGCTCAGGGTGCGCCTCCGCTGTGGTGTGGGCGTGGCCCAGCAGGGCAGTCCAGGCAGCGCGCGGCAGCTCCTGCTCAGGGCGCTGCAGGCGGGCCTCCTGCAGCAGCTTCCAGGCGTCGGGGAAGCTGAGGCCGCCCCGCTGGCACAGCACGCCCAGCGCCTCCAGCGCCAGCGCAGCCGGCCCTGGCGCAGCGCTGGGCAGGAAGAACTGCAGTGCACACAATGATGTGAACTTGTGAGAGCACATGGTCGCATCACTTGACCTTCGCTCCTGAGGGGAAAGGCCAAGCTAACGCTGACTACCTGCCAGATCAGGCCATTTCGAATGCTGGCAGAGGACACCTCAGACAGGTGTCTCCTGCTTTGCACCACATCGGCAGTATAAGTGCAGTCATCATTTCCAGAGTCCCTGTAAAGAGTGCTGAGGTTACCTGGATGCCCTCTTTGAGCTGCATGCCACGATCAGTGTCACGGAGGCAGATTTCCTTGAGGGTAGCTGCCATTGTGAGAGCAGCACTGTCACTCATCCGCAGCTGCGTCTTGTCTGGGATGAGCAGCTCTCGCAGATTGTTGAAGTTGTGCCCGGTCTCCCTCCACAGCTGGCAGTGCAGCTTCACTGAGACCGCATGTAGCCTCTCTGAGGCGCCTGCACCAAAAGCAGCTCTTATGCTGTAGCGCTGACAGCATGCTAGGCACACTGAAGCGTAATCCTTGCTGTAGAAACCTCAATCATGCGCTAGGCATGTGTACGGTGAGCAATTGCAGGTATCCCGAAAGAATTCACAGGTATCACAGGCTGCAGATACTGCTAGAGCTGACCAAGACTATCCTAGACATGTCAGGCAAGCAGACACTGCCGGAAGCAGCCTCACCGGGTGGACACAGCTGCCCCAGGACTCGTGTCACGTATGGCAGGGACATAGCATCATGCGCCATGGCTGGGATAGCGCGCATGAGCGCAAACTCCACCTCCGCATGCTGTTGCACACCTGCATGGCCACTCAATGCTCACATTGTATCATATCCACATGTATGCATAGAGACATATTGCCAAAGGCTCCCCACACCCCTGAGAGCTACGCTGCAGAGGGTTGGAAACGTTGGCCATTGTGCTAGAATCCTCCTCCAAGCAATAGCCTAGACAGTGCTTTTGGGGGGGGCCTCATTCTTCAAAGCCAGATTGTGGCTTGGCCTGACGAAGCAGCAGCAGTGAGATGTCTGAAGGGTGCGTGACGCACCAGAGTCCGGAGTCTCTGCTGCCAGCTGCTGGAGGTGGTGCACCAGCACAGGCAGGAAGCTGATGCCACACACCGGCACGGCCTTGGCTGCGGCTGCCATGGTGTCAGCAGCCGCCATCTTCACGCTGGCCGCGCTGTGCTCCAGCAAAGCGCACAGCATGAACATGGACACTTCGCTCAGCTGAGCTCCCCGGCTGCGTGCAGAGCTGAGATCGCAGTGGATAGACTGGAGCCATTGCAGAGCCTCTGAGCCCCCTGCAAAGTGTGCAGGAGTATTTCTGCCGAGGTATGAGGATGTACCTTCCCAGGTCAGATTGCATGCTTGCAATGGATGTCTTTCCGTCTACACTCTGCTGTCACAGACGGCAGCACTCGTTTGTATTGCTGTCAAGCAAGCACATGATGCTGAAAGTCTGACAGTAGTCATACCGCTGCTGCAATTTATGCTGATGAGCTATATACTGTGAGCGCAGGGATGTTCAAGGCCTAGCACTTGCCTGTGTCTGCTTGGAAGAAGCTGTCCAAGGTAGCTGCTGCAACAGCCACCAGCGCTGTCTGACCCAGGACACCTTCTCTTTCCTGTAATAATGCCGGCGTCCTGCCTGTTTTGGAGGTTGCCATCAGCCAGTCTAGCACTGGCTTGGCCTTCTGTGCGTGGCAAGGCCAGCCAAAAGCCACTGATGTCAAGAGCGGCATCTTCAGCAGGCCTGCATAGGCTCAGTCCTTCAAATTAGATGACTCGGCCTAAGTTGTTGCATGTTCCAGACAGATTACCATCAACTTGCACCATCCAGATCTGATCTCTTCCCGCGCAGCCAAAGCCAGCAACGCTGTATGAATTTGACAACATGTTGAAATGACAATGGCTCCAAGATCACCAAAGAGGTTGGAATTGCTACCTATTAGTGAGAGGGGCAGGCTATCCAGGCCTGTGCATAGGCCTAGCATCTCATCCATGATGGCGTCTGCAGCATGCTGCGGGGAGACCTGAGCCAGCACAGCCAGGCTGGGCAGGCAAGCTTGCAGCAGGGCTGTGTCCTTCTGCAGAGCTCTGGTTAGCTCCAGAAGGATCCCCATGATGCTGTTGCCACGCTCAGTCAGCTCAAAGCTCATGTGCAGCACTGACACTGCCGTCCTTCCTGACAGCCCTGCATGGGCTCAGCAGATGTCACCCTTATAGCAGGGCGCAGGGTCTAGTCGAGGATAGCCCCCTCACAAAGAGTGACATTGCCTGTGAGCAATAGGCCCTTGAGAGAACTCCCCGGCTGTAGGAAGGGTTGACTCTGTGTACACTGCTCCATTGCGTAGGCATCTGGTCTCGTGATAGGTACAAATTTTTATAGCCTTCCCTGTGATGACCCTCCTGGAGGAGGATAGCATGCTCACCCTGGTAACTCAGCATTTCACATAGATCCAGCATGGCGACGCAGCAGGCAGCAGCCCAGGACCTCTGCTGTGGGGTCCTCAGAGGCAAGGCTGGCAACGAGCTGACCAGCAGAGCTGCCATGGAATCGCTGAGATCCCCGCAGAAGGTTTCCCTGACGCCATTGACCATGGTCGCATGAAGCTGCATGGCGAATGGCAGCCTAGCAGCACCTGC
Organism: Coccomyxa sp. LA000219; assembly: GCA_000812005.1. Lineage (NCBI taxonomy): Eukaryota > Viridiplantae > Chlorophyta > Trebouxiophyceae > Coccomyxaceae > Coccomyxa > Coccomyxa sp. LA000219. Next base: position 1,147,836 of record KN714658.1, read on the forward strand.
ACATCACCCAAGGAGCCTCCCTGAGTACGCCATCGCCTTCAGCCCTCCTCGCAAGACAGGTCTTTAATCTACCAGCAGCTCATGTATCAGACTCATGCACTTAAGGAAGAGATGCTTGGGTACACATTCATGATGTTTCTATGATAGTCCCATGACAGTGACACTGACACTGCTATGCTGATCATCTCCTTCCTTCATGGTGGACACATTCCATGCCAGAGGGTGAGCTGCTATTGGCCTCACCTTCGCCATGATCTAGGAGGACCAGACTGATGAAGGGCTGCCACAGAAGCCATTGCCTCCTGGTCTCGGGTGTCTCTTCTGGCTGTGCAATCAGAGCCTCAAGGCAGGCCAGAAGCTGGGGTGGGGCGGAAGGGTGGGCGCAAAAGCTCTTGAAAAAGGGGTGCCCGCTGGGCAGCTTGGGCAGCGCTGTGCCCTGACCAGCACTTCTGTAGAGGAGTTCTACAAGTCCATTGACCAGCAGACCTGCGCCTGCTTCACCTACAGCACGCAACAGGGTGACACCCTATTTACTCGCATATTTTCAAGGCTGCTTATGTACTTGATTGGTAAGAGGAAATCCTCACCGCTAGTAGCTAGTGCTGCCAGAAGGATTTGGATGCCATCAGCTACATTTAGCCCTGAAGAGCACACAAGGTAAGATTCAGGGAAGCAAGCTATGAGATTGCGCTTCATGTGAAATGTACTGGCATAGCTAGATCCCACATAGACTGTACTGAGCTGTTGACCAACACAGAGGGTACTCACCGGGCTTTGGTACAAAGCTGATCAACTGCTGGACAGCCTCTTCAGCCACAGCCTGCATTGCAGCTTGGCTTCAGCACAGATCTTGCCCTTTTATGGGAAATATCAGCTTAATGCCAGCTTTGCCATGGTGCCTCTGAAAGACTCACCCTGTCCTGGCTAGAGACGCACTGCTGCAGCAGTGCAGCACCCTCAGCGCTCTGGTATTGGGTATGCTGTCCTAACTGTCTGAAGACTTCCGTCACTGCTGTTCTTTTTACTACAGGGTGCTCTGCCTGAAGACGTCTGAGGACTGCCTTGGGCATGCCATGAGGGTCCTTCATTGGCATGCTCAATCATTGTAGGCCCATCAATACCAATTTCTTTCGCATGCTCACTGATCGACAGATGATTGAGTTCTGTGCCAGGTATATTGTCTAGTCTCTTCTGACGCTAAGCCCAGCAGGAGTACAATTGCGTGCATGCAGACGACATGTACACATTGCCACGCGTGGGATTGAATCAAGCGCCCTCGTATGGCACGCTTGTTCCCTCTGTGCATGTGTCGTTCGGCGTGGGTCACCGTTGCACATTTGCAATGGACTGGGAAGGAATGGGCGCAGTGATGTCCTGCGGCAGCTTCCTCCAGCATTTGGGAAGCTGACCGTGAAGGCATCGCCGTCAAAGTGGTTCTCCGAAACGGCCTTGCACTCACATCCGGAACGGCCCCTCTCTCAAAAGTCCTCTGTAAGCTAGATCTGAATACGAAGAACGCCAGTGTTAGTTGCTGTGAAACATCGCACGCAGCGTAGAGCAGCGAACGTTTCAGTCGCCACTGTCAACTAGCAAGCAGAGGCGCCTAGCAAGTATAAAGCATCTCGGCTCTTTTCGCTGCGTGAGACATGGATACGATTTGCCTTATTTGAGTGAATTATGCAGCGCTGAAAAGGTAGAGCGTCATGACTTTATCTGGTGGCGGTACTATAACAGCCATTGGGGCGCTTGCAAGTCCCGACGGCCAGCATATATTGGCAGCATGCGCTGCAACCGTAAGAATATACAGTGCTCTGACTTCCGCACTTCTCGCGGAGCTGAGAGGCCATACCGAGGATGTCACTGCTATTGCACTGGACCCCAACTCCCTGACCAAGGTGCTGCTCTTTGCGAATTGCTTCCCCTACGGGTCCACCGATAATTGCAAATAAATTGTTGTATGACGAGCTGGCTTTAGACACAGTGCTGCTTCATCACAGGTGTACTCTGCATCTCTTGATGGGACAGTGCGCCACTGGGAGGTCTCAGAGAGGAAGCTGCTCAACACCTTTGCAGTCAATGCTCCGATAAAGAGCTTGGTAAGGAAACCCGCCTCTCAAGTGATGCACGATCTGCATTAGCAAGTGCCTGGAGCTGAGAATGGGCGAGGGCAAAGTTTCCATGAGCAAATCAGAGTGCATGTCATCGTAGGTGGTCCCTGCGCAAGGAGTGCATGCGTACCTGGTCACAGCACATGCCACGGGGCACAACAAGGGCCGCGTCATGCGGCTGCACACCGTGACCGGAGCAGTGGACCCCAGAGCCATTGCCACCAGCAAGCCGCGAGCCCTAGCAGTAAGCACCCGCCCGCTCTTGCTGTAAAGCAATGTTCGGACTCGACTCGCTCAAGCCATGTGTGCTCTCCTCAGCAAAACACTATCGCAGGGTGAGCCCATGTCGCAGTGACGGAGACAAACGTATGTGCTGTGGCATCATCTAAGGTCAGAGTGCAGGCATGGCGCATGCTGCAATTGTTGGACGAGACACAATATGTTGTGGCTGGTGTGCAGGTGAGTCAGAGTGGCGGATATGTGAGCACGGTGGACAAGCACACGGTGCATGTGTGGTCCACTCAGCACCCGGAGTGGCCCTCGCTGAAGCTACACTCCACCAAGGCGCTCACAGTAAGCCACTCCACCTCTCATGTCCAGACGGCTCACCTCACTCTGGCTGTTGCGCTTACAGATGATGAGGGGCCGTTTCCAATCTCTTGCGCCATTCATGGGGTCCTTCCACTTGGGCCTCTGCTGTATGTTGTGGCTATCCTTCTCTGGTGACCTGAAAGCTATGTACTTTTGGCACACCTGCGACAGATTGACCTACCTCCCTGAGCTTTGATATGCATGGCTGAGGATACTGCCCGTGCAGTGCGTGGCATTAGATGCTCGGGAGGAGCGCATAGCTGCTGGGGACGTCAGCGGGCGCATCCACATCTGGAATGGCTTCGGGCCAGCAGTGGCAGCAACAGCCGGAGCCTCTTCAGGCAGCGCCAATGACCAGCCTGGGCAGCCTGGGCAGGCGGGCAAGAAGAGGGACATCCGGGATGCCAACCTGGCCAAGGAGACGCTGCACTGGCATGCAGCAGCTGTCAGCAGCATGGCGTTCAGCACTGATGGCACATACCTCCTCTCAGGAGGTAGAGAGGCAGTCCTGGTATGCTTCTTGTGTCCATAGCTCCATCCAGATTCCAGTAGGAACCACTCCTACGACATTGAAGATGGCCTGCAGTGAGCGACCAAAAGAATACAAGTCTGTGACCACATCAGTGCATGCAGCAGGACGGACGGTGAAAGGCCAGCATACGCAACGCTCCCAGATTTGCAGCGTTGATTGGCAACTGTCTGGGATGCAGGTGATTTGGCGCCTGGACTCTGGGGCGAAGACCTTCCTGCCGCGCCTTCAGGGCGCTCTGACGGCCATCAACCCCTCGCCCAGCGACGCTGCCTGCTATGTTGTGACACAGGCAGACAACACCATCCGATTGGTGGGTCACAACCTCCCATCCCTGCATGGCCTGTCCCTCGATTCCCCAGTGGGGAAAGAGATCTACCAAGCATGCAGATCCTGCATTGCTGATGCAGGTGAAGTTTGTGCTCCCATACTGTCATTGCCTGATCCTGGCACTGCATATGAGCAGTCAGACGCACGTCTTCAGGCCTGATTGCCGTGCAGGTGAACATTGCAGCGAAGCGGGTGGCCTGCAGCATCCATGGGCTGCGGCCTCCCGTGAAGGGCATTCCCAAGACTGTGGCGGTGCTGGTGCCGGGCACTGGCGAGCTGGCGCTCGCCGGGGAGGGCGCCCTGCTGCAGATCTTCGACCCCTCCAGGAACCGCCACGTCGACAAAGTCCAGGTGCGGTGCAGCTCCAGCAGCTCACTTCGCCCACCCCTGTTGCAGAGCAATGTCTGGACGTGCACAAGACCCATCTGCGGATGCTGCTGAACACTCTAGGGCAGGCTGCTGCGTGGGATGTCTGAAACACTGTGCAAGCGAGCACAGCGGCTGTGCATGCCTTGCTGGTGTCTCCCTGTCCTTCAGAGGCCGTGTCGCCAGAATTGCCAAGGGTTGAGCCAAAAGCTGAGCCACCTTTGGCGACATCAGTCAGGGGAGAGCCATGACCTGAAGGAAACCCTGCAGGTGGGCCACCGGAACCCTGCGTCCACAAAGACGCTGGATGCAGCAGCGGCTGACGAGCCGGGCGTTCCCATTCACATCTCCCACCTGGCGTTTTCCGCGGAGGGCGCCTCCATGGCGACCGTGGATGTGCACCCGAGCGCCAGCGCCAGCAGCGCGGTGGGCTGCAGCCTGAAGTTCTGGGACCGCCGAGCCTCGGGCGCCTCTGCGGGCGGGCAGCCCCTGTACAGCCTGAACAGCCATGTGTCTGACCCCCACAGGTGAGAGGATCCCACTGCAGCCCCTATAAGTCTCCCCGCATAGCAGTGCCCACAAGCACTCCGCTGCGTCTCTGCCCTTAACCCGTGCGGGGCGACTCTCAGAGGCACATCTCAGCATCAGTGGAGTACGAGTAACATGGCTGGAGAACGCCTCATGAGGATTCAGGGGAACTCTGGCTGATCTGCTTGAATATCTATGGAAATTGCAACATGACAACAGCAAGAAAGCTCATGTTGATCTGACACGTGTGCAGGAGCCCAGTCACAGGCTTGGCGTACAGCCCAAAGGAGCACATGGCTGCCACGGTGTCAGGGGTCGGCCGCCTGGCGATCTGGCAGCGTGTGGCAGCAAAGCGCGGCCCCAGCGCGGTGCACATGCCCAGCACCACCTGGCGCTGCTTCTCCACCTCCACATACAGAGGTGCCCCCACACCCTTTGACTCCTAAGTTTATGAAGGCCTGCCCACGTATGCAGCTTATCCCTAATCGTGAGCTTGCTGCGCTGCACCCTTTTTGTTTCCCTCTACCTTCTCAGCCCTCTCCTTCATCTGTGGGCATGACAAGCATCAGGTTATGCAATCACAGCGCAGTAGGTAGCATGCTTGCTACAAGGAGACACAGACACTACCCATAAGGGAGGCGTAGTTCACAGACGCATGGCATGTGCTGCAGATGAACCCATGAGCGCGGTTGCGTTTAGCGGGGACGGCAGCCTGGTGGCTGCGGCCATGCCTGGCAGCGTGACGCTGTGGGATCCGGCCGCCAATAGCCTGGTGGCTGTGCTGGCGCACCCTGCCGCTGCCAGCTCAGTTGCTGTGTCCTCTCTCAGCTTTGTGGCCGGCACACCTTATCTGGTAAGTACCCTCCTTACCAGCCAGCTCGCACTGCTCTCCGTATTCTGTAAACAGGCCATTGTGATGGCTCCAAATTATCCAGCATGAGCTTTATGAGATGTGAGGCAGTGTTGGAGAGGGGTTTTACCAACGAAGGATGCACTTGCATTGTAGCAAGGCAGGGCCAAGCATGACCCGAGTGTCTGGCATTCTGCTCACTTGTCAGAAGGAACTAAGGAAGCTGAGTTCTGGTTGCAGGTGGGTGTGAGCACAGACCCCCAGTCGCAGTGCGTGGTGGTGTGGAATCTGATCACCGCATCCGTCTGGTGGTCAGCAGCCACGCCTGCCAGCTGCCTGGCCGTGGACGCCAAGTCAGGCGCCTTCGCTGTGGCCCTTCCCCGGGAGCCTGTCAGGCGATGGACCAACAGACTGCCTCAGCCGCTGGCTAAGACAGACGTCGCCATATCTGCTGAAGGTGCAGACATTTGCCTAATGACTTGCACCTGACACTGCTGGATGTGGGCTACTGGTCCAAATACCCACAGTCTGTACATTTCAGCCATCCTCCTCATGCTTCTCTGTGCGTTCATTCACGGGGCAGTTCGCAGAGTGCAGCATGGTATGCAGGGCACACAGCTGGAGGCGCAGATGCCAGCAGCGCTGGAGATGCTCGCCTGAATGGCCACAGCCATGCAGACGGTGCGCACGTCTCTCCCTAGAGTCCCCGCCAGGGCTGAGAATATAAACAGTCCCATAGCACTGCGTCTCAACGCCAGAGTGCTCAGATGTGACACGGCGTTGATTTGATGAATTTGCACAGCGCCCCAAGCTGATGCTAGGGCTGATGACTATGCAGGAGAGGACGCAATGGAGGTGGATGGAGCAGAAGGAGAGGTGATAGGGCCGGAGCAGCATGCAGCGATCAGAGGCGGCGTCTTCTGGCTGGACCCTCCCAGCAGCCACTCCCAGGGCTCGGAGCATCAGCAGCAGCAGCAGCGGCAGCAAAAACCTTCCACAGAGCAGCAGCAGCCGGGCAGGAGCAAGGCCGAGGGGGTGGACGCGGAGGGCGGGCAGAAGGCAGACAGCAGCGTGGCCGCGGCGCAAGCATCGGATGGGGCGAAGCAGGCGGAGGGCAGCTTCATGTATGGGGGCGGTGGAGGCTCTGTCCTGCTGTTTGATGCAAGGGATCCCTGTCCTCGAGCTGCCTGGCTGTTGCCCAGGTATGCCCCTCTCCTTGCATTCAAGGAAAAGAATGCCATGCATGCAATGTTGGGCATGATGTGTAAGGAGGTAGCCTTTGCCTATGAGGCTACCTCTCCGTGACATACATTGGCCTGCTGCTAGATCTATTATTGAGGAGCGCTTCTATTAAGCCGCGCTCTGTGTGAACTGCAAAGTGCATAGCTCAGTCTTGGTTTAGTATGCCAGTGCTGAATGCAGGTGTCCAGTAGCAGCGCTAGCATTTCTCGAGCAGGACTCTGCTGCGGCGGGGAGGGTCAAGCAGGCTGGCACCGGCAGCCCCCTGCTCATCCTGACAGAGGACAGGCAGTATCACATTGCACACCCTGGCGCAGCGGCTGCTGCAGTCTCCGCTGACGCCAGAGCAGAGCTCACCCTTGCACAAGGTGCGATGCAATCTGTCTCGGCCAAGGCTAATCAGCACCAGCGGGGCTGCCCCTGCTCTTGCTCAATCTCTGCAAACGTTGCACATACACACTTCCCTGGATGCTGTGTGTCGGCACACTCAAGAGCAGGATGTACCTTTGCTGGCTCTATGCACTATGATAGCAGTGCTGCATTTTCTGATAGGTGCTGTTGGCAAGTGCAGGGCCTGCCAAGGGTGGCTGGGAGGCAGCGTTTGGGCAACTCAAGCCGCAGCAGAGAGCAGTGGAGCAGAGGAAGCAGGTACCAGACACTGAGGAAGGGCTGCCAAAGGTCGAGGATCTGTGGGATGCGCCATCGCATGCGCTGCCAGCACCCAGCATGCTCGTTGGTGCATCTTTGGAAGCCCTGCTGGGCAGTGCAGCATGAGCGGAAAACAGGCTCTACAGAGGCAGCTCTACTTACATGTCTAGCACGACACAGACCACAGGGTCCTGATACCAGTATTGTTTGATCCTTACTGCTGTATACAATAGTGTCAGAAACTAAGATGAAGTGGCAATTGAGGGAAGAGCATCCCCAGGAAAGAAAGAGGTCTGTTGGGACTGCTAAACTATCTCATCAAGAAAGGAAACCGTCTCAACTGTTCAACTGCTCAACCAATTCACTGCCTATGACTACGCAACTGTGATGTTTGAGGAAAGTTTGCTTGCATTGATTGGGGGTCCCTGAGGCACAGCTGAGGGAGAAGGGGCCGGTCCAGGACCTCCCTTGAGCAATTCTTCAAAGGCCACAGCTTCTCGCTTCAGGGTATCCAACGTCTTCCTTGCAACTACCTTTGCAGCTCCAGTGGACGCACTGTGCAGCATCCTCTGCACCGTCTCAGACTGCTGCTCCACCTCTTTCTGCAAACATGACACACATTCCTGATCAGTCACATGGGTAACCCTACAGGCAGACTGAGCTCGTATACAAGAGCTACATGCATGGTGCATGATGCACCCTCTCATCCTTTTGTAAAGTCAGGTACTGTCACCCATCGCTGAGACTCTTGACATGTAGCAAATTCATTAGAGGAGCGGGGTGTTGGTCGTGCTTCTACAGCAATGCATAGATTTGCCTCGGTTGCCAAACCAGTCACCAGCAACCAGCAACCACTCGGCAACAGCAAGGGCCAAGGCTGTACCAGGTGCGCCATGGGCGAGCTCTGGAGGACGTTGATGGCTGTGTCGAGCGTCTGCTGGATGACAGCATGGCGCATGCGCCGGCCCTGGCTGGCGCCCTCGAAAATGCCCTCTGAGCGGCCGCCCAGACGCGCCAGCAGCGTGGACAGCAGGTCGATCGTAGAGTAGACAGCCTCGTCCGAGCCGATGCGGCGGGAGCGCAGATGCAGAGACACTGTGTGCTCCGCCTCCAGCTGCACATCATGTCACTAAACCTATATTAGTAGAGCCTACCTATCCTACCTATCCAGCTGCACACCGTATCATGAGTCCTCAGTGTAGGCCTGACTGAGCCTGCCTTGGTTGACAGGTGTCTTTTGAAGCTATCCCAGTGCAAGAAGTGAGTAGGCCAGGAACAGGCCCAGGGTCTTGAGGAGCATTTGAGGTGGGCGTGAGGAGAATACTGGAACAGCATGCAGCGTCTGCAGAGTGAAGGAGGGTGGCGTGCATCTATTGTATATACCTTGCAGAGGCCATGGCAGATGCCTGCTGCGGCAGCCAGGAGGTTGCCCAGAGTGTGGGCCGCTTTTGGCAGGATGTCGTCATCAGGCTGTGGGCCTGGCGGGCTCGGGTCAAACATCGTGAGGTTCCTTGGGTGGTACAGCGGATCAGGATTTGTCATGCCAAAGCCAGCCTGCACAAGGTCAAGGAACCGCTGAGAGGCATGCAACATAGCAGAGCACAGATGGGTTTTGCAAGGACTGTGGCAGCCACACTTATGGACATTACTGCCTGCAATTGGGCAAGCAGGAATGTCTGGTCCTTGTTGCATGCTGACCAGGAGAGCCGCCAGCGACCCCAGCGTACTTTCCATAAACCTGCCCGGTGTTCCGGGCGACATGATGCTCTGCTTGTCTGTGCGCACCTCCCAGAGGCACTCGGTGATGAAGCCATCCCCTCCGGAGGAGTAGGCCTGCTGGATGCACTTGTGCATGTCCTCGTATGGCACCTGCCGGAACAGGCCAATGCTGATCAGCGCTCCTGCGCCGCCATGCATCGAGTACGTCCGCGCAGGCACCCTGCACAACTGTACACAGCTTCAATGTGGTACATCACTGAGGGTTCAAGCACGCTCCTGCACCTTCAACATATAAGCTAGAGCTGATATCAATCTGCGCAGTCAGGCCGTAGGTTATTAAGACCTGGAAGTGCAGAGACCTGCAAGTAGTTTCCGCACTGATGTATGATGCATCACAGCATCTATACACCAGCTCAGAAGCTCAGAAACTACTCATCAGGATGGATCCCATAGTTTGAAGGGTTACTGCCTGCAGCATACCTTGGCATGCCACAGGGTGTGCCGTGCTTGTTGAGGGTTCCGACCGTATCAGCCTTGCACAGGTCCTCCGGCTTGCATGGGCAGCCTCTGGGCATGGGCCAGGGCAGCTTGGACGTGTCTTTGCTGTAGTTGCAGGGCACGCACTCCGGCGACTCTTGATTGGGATGAGATGACGCCTTGGCCATGTGTCCCGAGTACCACATGTTGTCTGCAGCACATGTCTACATTGAAGTTTATGATGCAGCTTACATTTAGGGAGGGACATGACAGGCATCTATTCATGAAAATTTGACATTATTGAGGCTGCCATTTTCTCAGTAGCTCATGTTCACTTTATCTGGAGGAAGGAAGAGAGCATGTGGATGCACAAAGGGATGACCTGTGAGGAAGTAGGGCATGTCTGGATTCAGGCCCCTCACGACATTCCTGGCGGCATCCAGAGAGAACACTGTGTCGTCATCGCTGTAGAACAGCCACTTGAAGGTGTCCCCCAGATGCCTGTCACATCACAGCAGCCTCTCTCAGGACTCTGAGTCGTAGCACAATGAAGGGTCTTGCAACTGCTGTGATATCCACCCCTTCTGGCATCATGGCAGAGACGCTCACACCAAAGCTCACGCACTGAGCATTAGCCCTGACTGGTATGCCATGAGCACACAGAGCAATTGATTCACATTGCATCAGCAAGGAGTGGTGCGCACTGGAATGCCTGGAAGGGAGCAATAGCAGCACGTGCGTCGCCCTCGTAGAAGGATCTGATTGGCTTGGCGTCCGGGTAGTAGCCCCAGAACTCCCTGTGGGCTGCTGAGTCATCAGGCCGCGACCCCTCATGGTTGGTTGTGAAGAACGTCTGCACCCCCTGCATGAAGCTCAAGCCATCATCCCAGCTGTATGAGAGATCCCCGAATCAGCATGTGTAGCAGCAATTTCTATTCATCTGAGACTCCAGGCAGAGAGTACTGAGAGTAAAAGTGCTGAGCAAGTTAGAAGCAGGATAGAGGAGTGGGCTGAACCGGCCACCTGGCGGGACAGCCGGCTGGATGTCAGCATGTGCTCTCTGTCCTTGTGAGTCACGATAGCAATGACAAAGTCCTCAGCTCTGAGGTCTCCCGTAGAGTTTTGCAGTGCTGGCAATCCTGCACAAGGTGGATGATTGTCGACAAACTGTGCCCATGCAGTGCCAGAGTGAGGCTGATGCATGCCTGGTCTGTAGAGGTGCGTAACCTCCAGTAGAGCACTTGTCAAGCACCCTCTAGACATGCCAGGTGATGCATACATAGTTTGTTTGTGCTGGAGCAAATGGGGAGTTCCGTGCTAGCCTTCAGTGAGGGCTGCATACCTTCAAGGCTGAGGGCCTTGCGGCTTACGCCCTTCAGGGCGGCTGGCAATGCCTCATTGACCATGTCAGTGAGGCTCTGGGGCTTGCCCAGGTCCTGCTTGATGGAGGCCAGCTTCCACAGCAGCTCCCAGGCAATGCCCTCAGTCGCCCCAACCTGAGCCCTCTGCATGACAACACGGCTGTGAAGCTTCTGCATTTTAGCACACCTTGAAGCAGCAGATGAAGCCGTGCATGCATGCAGTGCATCTCATGAGGGTGTGGACATGTCTCACAGCAACCGCAGTGGGTACTGGCATGCACGGAATGATGGCGGGAGGTGTGCAGACCTCTGCCAGGCTGAAGGATGGCCTTTGCGTTGGGGCTCCAGCTGACCCTGATGTGGTTGAAGAGGCCAGGAGGCTCTCATTCAAGGGCACAGTCACACCAGTTGGTGCTGCGCTCTCCTTGAGAAGTCGCACTGCCTGTACAGGCATTCGCCTGTCATGGGTCAGAGGACGACCTGGTGACAGAAAAGATGTGGGCACCTCTTTGATATCACGCCACTTTCTGCAATACTGCCCAACAAGTGCAGCCCCTGCCAGGACTCACGTGCAGACAAGAAGCCTACAGGTGCTGGGACAGCAGATTGACATACCTGCAGGGCTGCGGATACATGCCCACTCCGCACAAGCTCGGCGACTGCTGCCTTCTGGGCGCCTCCAGTGTGCTCCCGCAGCTGCCCCACAACCTCCTCCATGGCCGCGTCTGGGGAGCTCAGCACATCACCGGGCCCTGCAGCCCAAATATTCGATCATGTTAAGCGATGAGTAACCCTGACCGCTGTGTAAGAACAGCCCTAGCAAATGCCGCATCAACATCTCATGGCAAGGGCGCCTGTCCCTATCACTGAGGATAGGACAGGCTTCATCTTCATGGGATGTCAATGCGGCACTCTTACCACTAATTGTAAAGGTGAGCGCTACCCACCTGGACCAGCAGCAGTGCGCAGGAGTCCTATGAGCTGTGTTGCATCGGTACTGACATTGGCAGCGCCAGGCAAACCTCCAGCAAGGTGGAGGGAGACCACACTGCCAAGCTCCAGCTGCAAGGCAGTCAGTGATCAGATGTGATACAGATGTTATAGATATGCACATGAGGTCAATTCAATCAATAGCATACATACTCTCACAGCTATATACAAGATTGATGTGGCAGCACAGTCACTGCCAACGGTCGCGCATCCGCCTATCAATTGTACGGGAGTAAGGCATTCTGCCCTTGCATGGCCTGCTCCAAACATTACCTATGTATGGCACATCAGTAAATATTCCAGGTTTTGCTCCTTGAGGTGCAACCGCAGAGAGGGAACCCACCTTGCACAAGGCGTTGCAGAACCCAGCTATGGACGCCAGCACATTGCCCAGATACCTGGACACCTTGATGGGGATAGAGCTCTTGCTCGCAGGGTCCGGGAGCAGCGAAGAGGAGGCGTCAAAAATGCTGAGGCCGTCCGGGTGCCACAGAGGGTCTGGTGAGGTGGGCGCTATGCCAAACTTCCACAGACAGGCTGTCAGCATTGCGTCTCCCGCTGCACAGCACAGGAAATGTTGCTTAAGCATTGATGTCTGTCTATACTGACATCAACAGATTCATAGTGCACCGCGCTGTGCGAATGAAGTGCGATAGCTCAGCTGATTCAGCTGACATCCTGCCCCTATCTCAAGGGCAAGAGGCAATGCATACCCTCCCTGTGACCGGCACTGGGCAGCTACATGGTTCATCTGCATACGAGCCGACTAGGCAGGTGAGGGTGGTCTAAACATCTCACCGCTATTCCACTGCTTGAGGATGCACTCCTCCATGGCGGCAAAGGATATGTTGCGCAGCAGCCCAATGCTCACAAGAGCGCCAGCGTCGCCAGCGTAGGAATACGTCCTCGATGGCGCCCTGCAGCACCAGTCGTGCTGAGCTTGGGCTTCAGCATCACACTGCCGGCTTGAAACCTGAACGCCTTACGCATTCCACATGATCCTTTCATCTGGCTTGAGGACTGGATCAGTGCTGCCAACTCCCCTGCCCCCACAGATGGGCTCCTCGGCTGCTGCAGGGCTCTCTCCTACAGTCCTGTCATGTTTCAGCAGAGTGCAGAGGAGAGGTACCTGGGGATGCCGCAGTACTGCGAGGCGTTTGGGAAGACTTGCTGGTCCTTGTCAGCCAGGCACAGCTGCTCTGGGCGGCAGGGGCAGCCCATAGGGCGGAGCACTGCCAGCTCAGAGGTGTTCCTGCTGTAGTTGCAGGGGACGCAGGATGGCGCTGAGGGGTTGGGGTGGTATGCAGCACTGAAGACTGCGTCCCCAAACCAAGTATTGTCTGCAAAGCCAGGAAGAGACCAATCAGCTACCAATCAGATGCATAGCTACCCTGCAGTGCTGTCAGAGCTTCATTTTTAATGCAGCACTGCCAGTAGCTGCCTTGGCACTCTCCCCAGCTTGCATCTCACACGCATATGCCAGACAATCAGGAAACACATTGTAGACAGGTGATAAGGGCACATGATCAGTGTACCTGTCAGGAAGTAGGGCATGTCAGGATCCAGATCCTTGACAATGTCGTGAGCAGCATCAGCAAAGAAGGCTGTGTCTGCATTGCTGGTGCCAATAAAAGCCCACTTGAACGTCTCTCCAAGATCCCTGCAGGCATGGCAGCAACATCACAGTCAGAAGCACATCAGGGCATAGTGTGCCAGACAGTGTGCACCTGGCTTGAGCAGCAGTGAAAGCCTACAGCTGTCCAATGCTCTGCTAGGATGTGTAGCTTTCAGAGCGTGATGACACTGCCTGCTGGCTGCTCACCAGATACAGATGCTATGCGTATGCATGGATGCAAAATCTGACCTGTACGCTAAAAAGGCGCCCAGGGCTGATCGTGAAGCTGTTGGACTCCAGGACCGCAACGGATCATCATCCTCATACACAGCCCACTTCTCAACTGCCAGCGAGGTCTTGCTCAGGACGCTGCTGCTGTTAGACACAATGTACAACCTTGTTCCCTGCGAAGCATTCTTGCGTATATTATCCAAATTATGACTCTAAAGTCTTCCAGGTATCTTGGAATTCAACGACATTCTAGAAACTGGGAATGCTCACTGATGTGGAAGCGGTGAGAGATATGTTGTGAAAGCCACCTGCCACAATGCTTCTGCGTCTTCCAGCTGATGTTGTCGATAATTGTCCATTGACAAGACAACCAAAATCTCCTGCTCTTGCCTGTTCTGGCTGCTAGCAGCGTGGGGACTTGCAGTCCTGACTCCTGTAGGCTCCAAGGTATTGGGCCGCTGCAGGGTCTGGCTGCCAATGGTGCTCTTGCTGTCAGGCGAACTGATCTCACTGCCCTCTTCGTCCAGAGCATGACTGATGCTCACAAAGCCTCCGTCTGCCCCTGTAAACTCTGCTGACTCAGACTCATTGGACGAACTGGCAAGCCCTGAGTCACTTTCACTGTCCTCTGTCTGCAGTGCGCTGTGCTGCAAGCCAGCAGCAGCTGATTCCCTGAGCCGGCTCTCGATGCTCTGGATGAGATCTGTCAAGTGATAGGTGCCTGGAGGTGGAGGCGAGGATGCGGACTGTGGCTTTGTCAGCGCCACATCTGCGCCTGCGCGCCAGCCAGGTAGCCTCTCCTCCCTGCACATGTGTCACACAAATGGAGGGTTTTGTTTGCAGACTGGCAGCCCAAAATGGTCAGCGCAGGCACACTTATCCTCCCTTCTTGTCAAGCCAAGTCTCTGACTACTGGATCCCTTATATTTAAGGGGATTCAGCAGCCAAGGACTTGGTCTGGCAAGGGAGGCCTTGTGTGCAGTGAGTTGACAAGGCGCGCTCTTTCACCGTGACCAGAGAGCGCATGCAGGAATGAGGCATGGTGCATGATGAGGGGCTTACGAGAAGTATTCAGCCGTGCGCCCTGAGACGTAGATGCTGACAAGGAGGGCAGAGCCAATGCAAAAGGCTGCAAGGAGCCAGTACGCAATCTTCCTGACTCTATGCTGGTTGTGCTGCTCCTGCAAGAGGGGCCCGCGCCTATTGACATCAGAGTGCAGGTCTCTCCTGCACATTGACACTGTTGCTGGACCCGTCATAGTAGCACATTGCACTGCTGCAGGTGTACATCACCATAGATCCTCCTGTCTGGTCACTCAGCAGCATTTATACATCTATCATTGAGCTTCTGGTAGGTTGAGAAATCTCTGTTTACATCAGTGGATACAACAGCATCCAGACAACTTGTGTGAAAGGCAAGTCGCACAGGACTGCACCTGGGTCTCAGGCTGCCTGCACGCTGCATGTGGTTACTTATTCTGCGGCAAGATACGTTCTCCCAGTGCCATACTGTTGCCAGGATCAGCACAAATGTCAACCATTTGTGGGAAGGCAGAGGTGCTTGTGCATGGATGTAAGGGCGGTACGTCTTTTGATGGAGCGTCTGCTCAGAGAATGTCACGCACAGCCGTCTGAGACGGAAGATACTAGTGCTGCAAGTGCTCAGCAGGAGCTGATCTGCCCTGTGAGCACCACAGATTTTGTTCGTACCGACAGCTGTCACCTTGGACCATTCCAAGAGTTGAGCCCCTGAGTCCGCGCACCTCACCCGCTCTCTGCTTCGACACGTATGTATTCTCAGCCGCTTTTCCAGATGTCAAGCTGCAAAGTAGACCTCTATCACGGTGCGTTGGAACAGCAGAGGCCTTAAAGCCGGACTCTGACACTCAGGTGCATCACAAAGGCCCAATCTTTCCTGATTGTGTGCCACAGCAGGACGTTTAGCTTGGCGGTCATTGGGCATACGGCCAATCGAAGCCGATCACGACCCAGAGCGGATTGTATATCCCTGCAGGTGAGCGTCAAAGACGCCTGGTCTCATGTAGGTCGGGCATGTCACACACACATCTGGCAGCAGCATGAGATACCTAAGTCAGAGAGGCTTTTGTATGTAGAGACACTGTTGTGCCTTCTTGCACCATGGGATAAGTTCAGCCCATCATGATCTTGCTGTATGCACAGCATTCAGGGCACAGCATGTCAGTTGCCCTCAGGCAATGATGTTATATAATATACCAAAATTGTAGTCCAGATAGAAGTGTAGGCTGTTGCGCAGGACACCAGTAATGGCAATAGCTTGACCCATGAGCAAGCTCCTGTCCCACATAGAGCAGGCCACAATGGGCCACCCCTCTCAGCGCTCAGGGCGCCTCTTCTTTCTGGCCGCCTTCGCCTTCTGCGGGGCCGCCCTCGTGACTGGTTTTTGCTTTGTGTACGCTGTGCAAGCAGGCCTTGAGCGCCTGGCCTTCTACCACCCTTTTGCCAGCGAGCAGACTAACCTGGGCTCAGTGCACCCGGTGACTCCCCTCCTCATGCTGCTGCCCTCTCCTTGTGTACTGTGACCTTGCAAGCTTCCGCAGGACGCTCACAACCACCTCACAGGGCTTCACAATTGCTTTGGAAAGCTTTGTAGGCGCTCACGTGAGAAGTCACCTGCACTGCTTGCTCTGTCATATCTGTCAAAGCATGCAAGCGCACCTGCTGCTGGTATGGCTCAATGCGTGTGTTCTGGTGTGCAGCTGTTCCGTCTGACGCGCCTTGAGCTTTCTAGTGATGAGCCAGTCATTGTATCCAGGCCCATGACAGGCTTGGCAAGTAATCAGGTATGCCAATCAGTTGTCTCAGAAAAGGCCCCATGATGTCAGAAACTGTTCAGTGCCATGCTGGGAAGGTGCATGGTCAGACTTATCATGAAGATTGAGCAATGATGTTTGTGCAGGCAAAGAGCGGCTCTGAAGAGGCTTATAGAGCCTTTGACATCACAGGGTACGCCGCAGAATTCCTGCATAGTCAGCTTGTCTGACCTGAATGAGTGTACTAGAACTACCAGTCGACCATAAATGTCAGTGTTGAAGTGCTGACGCTTAATGTGCGGGGAGTCTGGCAGAAGGCTCCTGAGCGCTATGCCAGACTTATGCATTATGTACCTCTCTGATGTATGCTTTGTGGCGTCAGAAGTCCTCTGTGATGTGCAGGCACAAGGTGGGCAAGCCCTTGCCCAAGGGCCAGCCCGCGCTGCCCTGGCAGAAGGGCCAGCAGGCAAACAGCACTGCGCCTGTGGTACCCCTCAGCAGGGAGAACTTTGTAGCTGCCATCGTGACAGATGAGGGGCATGAGAAGCTGGCGCAGACGGGCAGAGCATGGCGGCAGGTAAGCCATTTGCTCCTTGCATCTTAGCAATGAAGTCTTTTACCAATGCTCTCCCAGATCCTTCTGTTCATATCTGGGACCTTGGCAGCAGGTCAGTAGTGCGTTGCAACAGGCTTGCTGCTGCAGGGCTCCTTCGCAGAGATTCAATGCCATGCAGGGGATCAGGACATTCATTGCCACAAACTACAACCTGACGGAGGCCAACAGGTCTGCAAATGCAGCACACAATGAGACCTATGCTTACTACCCTGATGATGAGCCCCTTCACTCGCTGGCGCTCAAGGGCGACAGCAGAGCAGCGCTTGTTCCCTTTCTGGCTCATGAGTAAGCTCACAGCACCGAATGAGTTACAAATCAGGAGCTTGATATCCGTGCCTGGCAACAATTGCATGCTGCATTCAGGTGCCTTTAAGCCCGAGACTGACGAGAACAAACAAGCCATCCTCATGCATGCATGCCATTGTGTCTCGTGTTCCCTGTCAGCACAGCAGCAACAGATGTAATTCACGTCAGCTATAATCCATAGCATTCTGCAGGCACTATGGTGACAGCTACAAGTGGCTGCTGTATGGGGACGACGACACCTTCTTCTTCCTGGACGCTGCCGTGAATGTGCTGCAGCACCTGGACCCTAACATGCCCTACTTCCTCACAGGCAAGCTCCTCACACCCCCAGATCCCTCCACCTGCATGTCAGGGTACATGACTTGAGACAAGTGCTGCGGTAAGCAGGATGGCAGGCACGACAGGGTACCCCACAGATGAGTCCTGAATCGGCATTGGCTGAACTTGTGAGTGACATTGCAGATCACATGTGGTGGACGAGCAAGGGCTGGGACGCCATTGGAAGTCACGGGTACAGCGACACCCACCACCCGAACCTGGCGGCACCCCTGTGCGCGCCCTGCAATTACGCCAAGAACACCAGCAGTCTGCCCTTCCCGCAGCCCAATGGCTGCCCCTGCACCCCAGAGCTGCTCTGTGCTGCCGACCACAAAGGTACAGCACTTTGACTCCACCATGAGCTGGCATTCTGATGAATCGTCTGGGTCCCCATAATGTCAACAGCATCACTTTACAGTGGCAGCATGTGAGCGATGTGACGGCGGTGTCCAACTGTCTCAACAGCTAAAAAACTCAACAGCTCTGCATGCCAGCGGTAAAATGGAGTACATACAGTGATGATGCGCTGAAAGCAGCACTGGCGGCATGTCATAACCATTCTTGAGGAGGCATTCTGAGCAGTATATTGCCAGTGTGAGGCACTTCTAACATCTGTGCGTCTGCAGGGGCGCTGTTCAAGGGCGCCAGGGGCAAGTGTGGCATGCCCAGGACGCCCACGCACACCTTCTCCATGCACGGCGGCGCGGGCGCTATACTGAGCGTCGGGCTGATGCGCCAGATCCCGCGCGCCTGGTTTGAGGACTGCGTCACCACCACATACACCACTGGCGGAGACGCCATGATCTCCATCTGCCTCTGGGAGGTGCGCCATCTCGCTAACCTGGCTGATTTGCGACTTAATGAGGATTTCATAACTGCTAAGCCTCGCAAAGCCTGGACTGCCGTTGGCTGGAGGTGCTTGCCTTGCAGCGTAGTGCTGCCGCAGGGCATTCTGCTCTGCAACTTGAGAGGTATTGGCAGGTATCTTTGACATGTGTTTGTCTGAACACTGATTGGGTGCAAGCACAGCCTACTGCTGCTGTGGCGCTGTACAAGCAAGGAGGTGGCATGACTGCTCTGCAGTCTGAGAGGTAGCAGCAGCGTTCAACCCGTCATTGAGTGACTGCTCATTCGGAAAAGCACAGCTAAATGCTGCTGTGGCGCTGTGCAGGCAGGCTTTGGCATGACTGCGCCAGATATTAAGTGGCACCCGCGAGACCTCAGCATGTTTGACGTGGGTAGGTGGCAGCAGCTGGACCACGAGGACATCCAGCCCAGGATTGCCCACGTCATGGGCAACATGCTGCAGGCCATTGCAGGCGGCTGCCAATCAGGTTTCTGCAAGGTGAACCTTGCCGAGAGCCCAAACTCACTTTGCACACTGCACTTATTATGCTCAATGGCGCTGTGCTCAAGGTACAGAGGATGTGCTGGCATCTTAGTGATTGCAGTTGCAATGATAGGGTCTTATCTCAGACTCTCAATGCTCTGAGCATAGTCGGTGCTGGCTTGTATTAGGACAAGAAGGAGGAGGATATTTGAAGGGTAGTGACACTTCGCATGGCATGTGCAGCTGGAGCTGGAGCATTTCCTGACGCTGCATCTGCGCTCCCGCAAGTTCCCGTCAACAGCAGCCTACGCGGAGACAGTGCGTGTGCTGGGGCGCCTGGTCGACCAGATCCGCACCGGCAGCCCACCCCCTACCTCTTCACAGGTGCGTGTTCCTAAAGTGCCGGTGATCAGCTATAGCAAGTACGCTTCCCGGGGGTGATCCAGGGTCAGGTAGACTCAAGGGGGACACGTGCCATCCATGAAGGTGACAAGGCGTGTGAGACGATGTGGCTCAAGGTGGAGCCTGCTGCTTGCTGTCAGCCAGCTATGTGCCTGCTGGTCATCACAGCTCTGTGTGCAGGGCAGTAAGACTGACCAGATAATCGAGCTGGGAATCCGCACTGTGGGCGATCTCCGCTGGCTGGTGCGTCCTCGCAAGTGAAGACCTCTGACAAGGGCCACAGGGAAGCCTGCTGAAGTGTGAACAGGCTTATGCAATCTCTGCTGTGAGGCCCTGCCCAGCACTAAGGCACAAAGTGCGCAGATATGACACACCTTCTGGGCCAGCATCACTTGCAGCCTCAGGGGCAGTTATGCTGATGAGGCCACCTGTGCCTAGGCGCAATGCGGGACTGGCGCTGCGCACAATCAGAGAGGCCAGAGGGCTGCCTGGGTAGGTGTGGCGCAGGTGCTTTCCTTGATGCAGAGTGTGCGCTGCCGCAGGTGCCGGGTAGGAGCGAGGGGCGCAACAGCACCTCTGCTGAGCTGGAGTCCCTGGAAGAAACCATGCAGCAGGCGGCAGAGCACAAGGCTGCATACGCAGGCATGCCCCTTCGGTACCATGCTCTCGATACTGTAGCTGAGACTCACCCTGTGCAGACTCACAGGCCTGACAACATGCAGTCAGCTTGCACACGGGCACATCTAAGGATCACGGCGTAAGTGCAGGGAGTCCCTGCATTGCAATGATCACATGCAAGCTGTTCATGATCCTGCTCAGAGCTCACGTGAGACCTTTCCCGCAGTTGCTCTGGAGATTGTCAACTCCATCTTTGAGCGTAACCCTCCGAAGCCAGAGCCTGTAGCAGAAGAATCCTCTGAGGGTGCAGCGGACACAGAGGCCAAGGCAGCCGCAGAGAAAGAGGCTAAGGAGCTGGAAAAAGCTGCTAAAGCCAGGATGCAGGCCCACGCAGACAGCCTTCTGGAGGACATTCCGGACGAGTGAAGCATGGCACACACACATCGTTTGGAGGCACAGTCTGGCTGAGGACTGTTTCTGCAGCCGTGCACTAAGGTTATGGCCTCAAGTGCATGCAGAGCTTGATGATCGAGGTGTTGCACATGCCCACAACCAGGAGGCTACAGTTGACATCTACGTGTGCGGATTGCAATTGCTTATTGGAGAAACCAGCTTCGTCTGTACAGAAGGGGACAGGCAGATAGGTACAGAGGAACCCACTCGTATATAAGATGTATCTGCAGGCTGGAGCAGAACTGTACATGATAGATGCAGCGGCAGCTGCTATTGTGCAAAGCCTAGTGTGTGCTTGTGTCCCATGGCGATGTGCGAGGCGCTACCCGCAAGTGCTTGTGGGCTGTGTATGATGAGGTTGACTGGATTTACTGAGCGCACAACAAGCCTTCTGCAACTTGAAGTTCAATTGGCAAATGATCTGTGCACTTCCATACTCGTGGGGTTTAGAATGCCCACTCCAGGCTTACCCAGTGCAAGACCAGCTGGAGCGGGTCAGACTGTTGTTGGTGAGGTCGTAGGCTTTTCAGCGGTTGCTCTGGAAGAACAGGACTGGTGATACATATCTTAACGAGACAGTATCTGCCACACTGGGCTCAGACACTAACATGTAACAAGGATTGGCTGTGTGACACTAAGCCGCACTGCTGTTGACAGCACTCAGTCCTGTGGGA
This sequence comes from Coccomyxa sp. LA000219, assembly GCA_000812005.1. NCBI lineage: Eukaryota > Viridiplantae > Chlorophyta > Trebouxiophyceae > Coccomyxaceae > Coccomyxa > Coccomyxa sp. LA000219. Next base: position 1,168,927 of record KN714658.1, read on the forward strand.
CAAGCTTGAAGTGATGCAAGGCCTCCACAATGCCACCCGCACATCTCTGAGTCGCCTGCAGAGGCATCAGGGCACGTCACATACGCAAGCGTCACCCTCACCGAGCCTACATGCTCCCAGCACACATGCAGCTCATGCCGCTCAGTGTAAGAAGGGGCTTGCCTGGAAGAGGTCTGGAGAGGGGTGCGCATCACACCACTGCTTCAGCTCTTGGTGGGCGTTGACCACCATGCAGCCCCGCACTCCCGGCACCGCAAATAGCTCCACGTCATTCCCGCTGTCCCCGCACACCATCACGCCATCCTTTGGCTCATTGCCGGCCTCCTTGATCTGCATCGATTTACACTGTTCACTATCGAGTGCAACTCCGGGTGCAACTCCGCATGCTGGTACAGTGTTCATGGTCCCATCAGTGCACTTCAGACCTCTCCTAAGTCACTGTTACAGAATCTGGTTTGCTGCGTTACACCAGGCAAACTTTCTTGCTTTGCGCTGCAGCACGTGTCTGCACCCACGGCTTGCATGGGGGGATTGATGCCCTGGCTGCCGCCAGATAAACCTGCTGCCAGGCTCACCTGTCTGAGGAGGAACTTGAGGCCCTCTCCTTTGCTGGCGCCCTCAGGCAGGATGTCCACGTCCATGCCACCGCTGTAGATGATCTTGGCTCGCACGCCCGCAGCCTTCAGGGCCCCTTGCAGCTGGGAGATCACTCTCTGGGCGTCGTCGCCCTTTGCGCTGAGGTGATAGCTCAGCTTGTGAGGGCGCTGCTCTGACGGATCCTGCACACAAGCCAAGAGCTGGAATTATGATCCAATCAGACGGTCATGTGAACAACCACATCATCACAGGCCCATAAGGATATGGCTCATACCCCAAGTGGAAGCTGAACAAATGACTGGAAAGGCTGCAATGGAGGATGACGCTGCTGGGTCATTCAGCGAGTGTGTCTGCCTAAGCAGCGCTAACTATCTATAGCAGCTCTGGAACATGCAGCTTAGTTGCACAAATGCCTTTGGTTCTGCGCCGATGCAGGCACAAGCAGCTAGCTTCAATCCTAGTTCACTGCGAGAGCTTTTCCGTTGCTCTGCTATCTACAGGATGCCGGTGACTGGTGAAGTGTAAATCTGCAGTACCTGAGCTTTCAGCTCTGAGAACTTCGCAGCTGCGTCGATGGCCTCCTGGCGGCTCCATCCCTGGTCGAGCTCTGTCTTCCACTCCTGGTTGGCCTCGGGGGATGCCCCTGTGGCCTCGAAGAATATCTCTGTGCCCACTGAGCAGACTAGCACATCCGGGTTTCCCAGCGGCACCTCTTTCTGCAGATACAGATGCATGTGATCACTATTGCTACTGCAAGAGTGCTTTCGCCTCCCGCATGCAGCAAGGCAGCCGCAGGGGGATGTCAGGCAGCTGGTGTTCTGTAGAGCAAAGCACATGCAGAGCTACTCCTCTGTTCGCTTTGGCGGTCTCACAAGGATCTCAGGCAGCTGAAGTTCTGCAAAGCAAAAACACATGCAGGCTAATGCAAAGCTGCAAGTAACATCCTGATGCATGCTAAGGGGGAGACTCACCCTGAGATCGGTGTACAGTGCGTGTGAGCGGCCAGTGGAAAAGACCAGGAGCGAGTCTTTTGCGAATTTGGACTCCCACAGTCGGTTGAAGGCTGTGAGTGCTTTGTTGTCATGATCGTGGTGGTCCACCTGCAGGGCAGAAAGATGCCATGTTTGTGTATTCGGGCAATCGTACTATCACCTTTGAGGATATTCCGCCAGAACCCAGATGTTGATAGCTTGTCCTTGCTTACAACCGCGCAAAGGCATCACACTCACCATCGTCCAGTCTAGATCAGAGACCAATATGAAGCGATGCGGTTTGGCCAAGACGCTCTGCGCCATTCCTGATAGATTTGAAGCAGCACTGATTCGAAAGGCGTGTCTTTGAGATGACGTTTTCTTCTTTAATTGAGACTGGTTCAGGAATATGCGATACTGGTCAATTCGCAATCGGGCTGCGCCCCCTTTCCTGCTCCCTACTGCAGTTAGAGGCTTTTGAATGCCACTGACAACCTTTCGACTGTGCATTGATGAGTATTGATCTTGGGACGGTCAAGCTCTGCGGTGACCCTTGATGTGCCATCACAGCACTTAGTCACTGCTGCCTGTATGGCACGGAAGAAAACCTGGGCCGTGCTGCGTCAGGGACAGAGCCGCGTCCCACTACTCGGCACTGATATCGTAGATCATAGGACAATAGCGGCTGTCGAAACACGGGTCAGGCAGCATCCGCACGCCGTAAGTGGACGCGGAGCTGGACGGCTAGTATCTCTCTGGGAGCGCGTAGACAGCTTAGAGAGACCCAGCGGAACCCAAGTCGCACCAAATAAGCTAATCTGCCCTTGAGGTGAGATGGAAAGCTCTAGCGGTGTCGTCATAGAAACCACACTGTGCACGGATCTGGCACGATGGGCATACTGGATTTCGTCATCAGCCAGTGTGAGCCTATGAACGCATTAGTGTCAGTCTTTGGGTCATATATTACAGTCATCGGCGGCGCCCTTCTGCAGAAAGCGGATCAATTTCAATTGGGCCTGCACACCTGTGTGGCCAGTAAACAGCCCTTTTCAATAAAAGTGTGCTATATGGATTGTGTTGCGCGTTATATGGGTCTCCTTACTACTTCGACTCATAGCAGGGGACACTCAAGTCTTCCTATCCCACAGAACTACACCGACAGAAGTTTATATTGTAAGATGTCCAGCAGCTGTCATGAGAAACGGCAGCCTTGCGAAGCTGGGATACTCATACTCGTCTCATACGCTCCTGAGCTCTGCAGGGCACAGGTCTACCTCACCTCTCCTGCGCAGCAGCAGGAAGCGTTGGTGCAGGGAATGCGGGAGCAGGCCTGACAGCTGCATGGCCGCATGCAGGCTTTGGCCTGGCGGGAGCAGGAGGGGAGCGCATGGCTCACAGCGGTAGGAGGGCAGCGCTGTTGGTAGCGCTCTGCATAGCGCTAGCCACAGCGGGAGCGCAGCCAGGGCCTTTTGGCCCCGGAGGCGGCGGCCCTGGAGGGGGTGGACCAGGTGGTGGTGGCCCAGGTGATTTTCCCTCAGTGAATCACCACTGTGCTGATTGCTCAGCGCTCAGGCCGATGCCCATGCTCTCATAGAGCACATGCTGCTTGGGACTAGCAGGTGCCCTCCCTGGCTCAATACACACAGCAGCCTCTGGCAGCCAGAGCCTCCCAAAGCAGGCGTTCTGATTGCACCTCGGTGTCAGTTATAGGATTCAATGCTACAGCTCATCCATGACAAGGCAAGGGGCCATTGGACACTCACTTCACTCAAACGGTAGACCGGGCACAGCGAGATGTCCTAGCAGATAGCAGACTACAAGAGGGTGAGGTGGGGCGAGGCAGCTGCCTGAACAGGCGCTGCATGCAGGTGGTGGCGGTCCTGGAGGCGGCGGCCCAGGCGGCGGCGGAGGCCCCCAGGTATACCTACCGAGCCCTCTGTATTACGCTTCATTATGCTGTCCAACAGCACAGTGATCCCGCTGTAGCGCTGTCGTCATGGCGCAGCTCTTGAAAGCAAGGTTGCGCGTGGAGCAATCACGCCAAGTGTTAGAGATGTCGTTGCACATGATCCTGGACTGCTCCCAATGAGGTAGCTGCTGCGACAGCGAGTCAGCGTGCCCCATGTTGCTGATGCAGGGAACGCCCTCGCCAACGTGGACCCCCTCGCCCACATGGACACCATCCCCCACATGGACTCCATCCCCGACTCCAACGCCCACAGCAACCCCTAGCCCTACCCCTAGCCCTACCCCCAGCCCTACCCCTACACCCACAGCAACCCCCAGCCCTAGCCTGGCTGCGCCCGCGCCCGCTCCAGACGCCGCCAGCGCGCCCGCTCCTGCCGCGCTGAAAGATGCCCTCATCTCCTTGGAGCTGCGGATTACTGGTACCGATGTGAGCCCACACATCCTCACCAGCCTGCTGCTGTCATTGGTCTCATACCTGGAACCAAGTCTCTCAGGGAACATATGTTCAAGTCTGTTGTCACACGTAGAAATGTTTTCGTCTCAATCTACAGGCTCTGGCAGATGCGCACTTACTGTCCGCAGCATGGAACTTTGTCTCACAAGGAAACCTGCACACAGTCTGCAGACGGGAGATTTGAGAGAGCACATGCAGGTACAACCCTTCTCGACGAGGAAGCAGACCGCAGTGAGGACGGGAGTGGCTAATGCGATTGGGGTTGCGCCAGCGGATGTGGCATTGGAGCTTCAAAACGTCTTCCCCAGTCAGGTATGGCACATGGCGCAGTCCCTTCGTTCTAGAATGTGCTGCTATGTCCGGCCTAGCTTGGATCATTGGGCTGGTGGGCGGTTAAAGATCTCACATGCAAAAGTGTAGTTGTCTCCCCAACAGAGCAATATTCCATATATGAGTTTAGAGATGTCCGTGCAGAGCACAGCGGGCCGGAAGCTGCTGCAGTTTCCGATGCCTATGCCAGGTGGCGGGCAGTTTCCCCGGCCAGGGCAGCCGGGTCAGCCACAGGTGATCTTCGCAACAACATCCCTGCAGCCTTTCCATGCAATTCGGGTATTTGGCGATTGCACGAGAAACACATCGAGCACCTCAGGCTTTCAACTCTGCAACGCTCACTCCATGATCATCATCATCAGGAGAGTATATACCGTGCTGCGCCAGTCCTTGAAATACCCTTCCTGCCATACAACACCACATGCATGGATATGCCTGAGCCTGCACCGCTCTGGCATTGTGGACGAGAAGTGCTGCTTATCAGTGCCAGTTTGGCGCCCGACCACATTGCATGCAGAGCCGATGACGCTACAGCTCACATGTTGAGGCGCTGTCTACGCAATGTCCTTAACAAGACGGTCTTCGAGTCTTGTGCTTCCACGGTGTGCAGAACGTAGCTGGAGCCAACTCCATGGCATCTCAGCAGAGCCCCAGCTGGAGCCCCTCTCCCAGCCAGCCAAGCGCCAGCCCCTCACCCTCACCTCAGAGCAGCAGCCCATCTCCGGCGCAGCAGAGCAGCAGCCCATCCCCTTCTGGTATGCCCTGCTGTTGTCTGCTTGTGTTTGCATAGATTAGAGCTGCTTGAGCCCTTGTCAGAGCCTGCAAAATGGTATGGTGCTGGCCTGGCTAGGGGGACGCCTTCAACATCAAACAATGAGCAGTATGTGTGCCCTGTAGCAGCAAACCATGCGATGCGATTTGCATGCCAAGCATAGATTGACCCTCTGTCGATGCCACTGACCTGCAAATGCCTCATCAGGCCTCAGCCAATGCGTAGGTACACAGCTTGTGCAGGGAGCCAGCGCATTGACCCATAGCTATGATACATTAGGACTACTGATCAGACAGGAAAACGGATGAGATGCAGCATGGGCTGTGCAGGAGGCCAGTTACCCTCGCCGCCCAAGGAGAGCGACCCGGGAGTGGAGGTGAGGCTGCTCATCCAGACGAGCTCCGCCAACGCGCAGCACCAGCTGGACCGCCTGCAGCGCGCCGCCAACAACAACGACCTCCAGAACCTCATTGAGACCCAGGGTGAGATCCTTCGTACCCGTGCTGCATCAAACCTCTGCCAGTGCTGATGCATGCGATGATGCATCAACCAGTGTCACAGTGTGTGATGGAGGTCAGCATTGTACAATCATGGGGTGGTCATGGCAACATGCTGCAATGCACATGCCACAATTGGCTCACAGGTTTGTGTGCCACTAATCTGAGTACCACCAAGTACTGCTTGCCTGGCCCAGTCTCACACACTTCTGTGACTCGGGTGCTTGCTCTTCATGTTGATGCATCTGCGCTGCAGGTTTGCAGACATCTACATTGAACATCTCTGGGACTTCTGTGGGCGCCAACACTGCCCATGCGGCAGCGCCGGTGGTTGCTGATGTGGCGGCCCCTGCCCAGGCGCCTGCCCAGGCGCCCATGCAAACCGGGCAGGTGGCCCAGGCGCCCGCGCCAGTCAGCATGGCGCCTGCAGTCATGGCGCCAGCTGCAGTCGGGGCGGTAGCCGCAACCATAGTCCCTCCTGCTCAGGTGAGCATGCCTATGCATTGTGTATGCAGCTGGCTTTATACCCCGAAGAGCCTGCCAAGCTCAATGCCAGCGGGTCACTCATTCTCAGCCTCAGAGGACAGCGCTCACCAGGCCAGCAAGTGAAGGGAGTGAATGGCACCCATCACAGGCTCAGATGCAAGTACAGGCTTCTAATACACTCCAGGTGCAGGCGCCGGCGCCCTTGGCAGCAGCGGACGCGCAGCCGGCCTCCTCCAACTCCCTGGTCCAGAACGGCAGCATCAACGGCATCCCTGTGTGGGCCTATGGGGTGATGGGCATGCTGGCAGGCCTCATCGTCCTGAGTGTTGCGGGTAGGCCTCAGGCTGATCTCTTAGAGGCACACATTCTCCTCTGTCTTCTCATGTCCTCAGCTCTACATCCATGTGCGAGGTTGAGGTACATTTGGTTGGCACACACGCTCACATCTGGTTCCCCTGTTATCTGGAGGGTCCCCCGCAGCTTAGGGCATACATATGGGTGCAGGCTACTTTGGCTTCAGGCGGTATCAGAAATGGCAGGCTGACAAGAAGCAGACAGAGTACATCACAAAGGTGAGCCCCTCTTCAGCCTGTTTGCCCCGAATGCAGCCTTGTGGAGCAGGTTTGACGGAAAGCCCACAGAAAGCACACCATGTGAGAAGCCAATCAACCTGTGCTGCATGCATGGCATGGCATGGCTTGGCAGGAATGTACTCCTGATATGGTTTTCCTGTGCAGTACTACAACAACGACTCGGTGGTGAAGCCGCACAACCCGTACGCGCCGCGGAGCGAGAGCGTCGGCTTCAACTCGCGCCTGGAGAACAGCGCCCTGGACCGCGGCCTGGGCAGCCTCACCGCAGGCGACAACGGCCGCCTCAACTCCATCAACCGCACGCACTCTGTCAAATCCACCAGGTGATTACCTCCGTTCAACAACATTGTCACATGCAGTCTGAGAATTGTGAACCCAACAGGCAGTATTTGCTGTCTTGCCTCCATTGGGCAGCATTTATCTCGTGAATACCACCAGGTGAGCGCTCCAGTCTGATTGGAGGCCTTCTAGAGAAGTGCGTCTGGGATGTGCGGGGCGATGAGTGTCATGGCCGCAGTGTAGCAGTGCGCGCTGGACACAAGCACAGCAAGCTCCAGCCGTAGGCAAGTCTGTTGCGGCATGTGCTGCGTCGCGGGAGGCGCATGCCCATTCGTGACAGATGTGCTACGCTAAATTTTGAACATTGCAAAGCTTCCAAAGTCAGGCACGATGCTTGATATGCAATGCTCAACATGTTGCTGCATGCTCTCTCTTCACTGCTGAGTTTGCTTGGCACCATGCAGGAGTGTGAGGTCGGTGTCGTCCACACAGCGGGGTACACCGCTCAGGTCGGCCTCCATCACGCCGGGCAGCACAAGGCGGTTGCAGATGGCACGCCCCAGCTCACATGTCCTCAACACAGAGGCCCCCCCGCCGCTGGGACGCCAGGAAGTGTTCTTCTCTGAGACCCCCCGCCTGACCCACTTGCGGGGGACCCCAACAGCTGGCGCCAGCAAATAGTTGTCTTTGTGTTGTTCTGCCTACTGGCCTCAGGTGACAAGACGATTAGCATGCACTCTATGCGCAGTGCAGTAGGAGCATAGCCACAGATGGCTGGCTGATGGGTACTAGGCTGCCGTCTAGCCAAAACACGGTGCCCAGACTTTGTGCATGCATGGAGGCAGCTGAATGCAGCCCATGGGCTCTTACAACAAACCCAATCAGTGTGCAAGATCATGATATCTTGAGCTTTTGTGGCGTGCTGCAATTACTGGGAAGGTCTGGCACATGTGACATGGCCAAAGACAACATACTGGACCAACAGGACTCAAAATGCCATATGTATCTACGAACGCAGATCTTACAAGAGCCTGATCATCAAGGAGATATACCTCCAAGCAAGTTTAGCGGATGCCTTGCATGCTATCTTTCCTGTATACCATCAGTGGACCCCACCGTCTGATACCAGAGACATTGCCGGGAGACAACAAGACAAACGATTTGAGCAGGACGACTCAGCAAGACCAATCACTCGTGTGTATATATCTCATTCAAAGCCCTGGTAGCTGAGCACTCATGGCTGTCAGAGGCTGGAGCCCAATGTCTGCTTACAGATGCTATACAGCGCGCAGGCCTGTGAAGGATGATGTGAGACTCCACTTCAGAAATCAGATGCACAGACTTCAGGTTGGTGTACCTCTGTCACGGTGCGTCCTCGGCGTACTTCGGAGTGGGCTCGGCGGGCCTCATTCCGCGCAGCAGCGCTTCCTCAGACGGCATGCTGACCTCCTGAGGGCCATCCTCAGGCGCCTGCCCACGATCTGCTTGCACTCTACCAACCTCAACATGCACAGGAGCTGCAACCGCCTTTGCCTTGGCCGGCCCTTGTCCCGCAGCTGCTGAAGCTGCTGGTCCTAACACCGCCCCTGCTGTACAGCCCCCAGGCGCTGTACCCGGCACTGCAGTGGGCACAGCATCAGGGCTTGCAGGGGTTGCCGTCACTGAAGCAGCTGAAGGCACCGCAGCGTCTGCTGGCATGGAAAGCTCAAGATGCACACTCCTCGGCTGCGCTGCATCCGCTGGAGGAGCGCTGGGAGCTGTGCTGGCTGGAGCTGCAGCACACGGAGCAAATCAACTCGTGCAGGGACTGCACTGCCCGCTTACTCACTCTGGAACCGCTGACTAACACAATATCAGGCGTATACGCTTAGCATGCCCGGAGGGGCACTCTGCACAGACGTACACTTTTGATCAGCTCGCAAACACCTTCGACACATACCTGTTGGTGCTTGCGGAGGCGCTCCAGAGACACCCGCCTGATGTGGCATGCCAACTACTTGAGGACCTTCCTCAGGCTGTTGCCCCTGCATTCTTGCGACCTCAACATGCACAGGAGCTGCAATGGCCTCTGCCTCGGCCGGCCCTTGTCCTGTGGCTGCCACAGCTGCCGGCCCTATCACTGCCGCTGCTGCAGCGCTCGGTGGCGCTGTTGTCTGCGCATCAGCGGCTGCAGCATCAGCCGCTGGCATGGTCGCCTTGTTTTCTCCTTCTGCCGCAGCCGCTGCATCAGATGTTGCCGGGGCTGCTTCGGTGACAGCAGCTGGCGGCGCAGCGTGCGCCGGCATGGAGAGCTTGAGATGCACACTCCCCGGCTGCGCTGCGGCGGCCACTGGAGAAGCGTCGGGTGCGGTGCTGGCTGGAGCTGCAGCACATGCAGCAGGTCATACACTGCAAGAAATGCAATGCCCACAAATCATCGCTAGCGCAACACCAGTCATACACTGGGTCGGCAGTCTGCAGACAGATGCATTGCTGATCAGCATGCAAGCACCTCAACGCCTACCTGTTGGTGCTTGCTGAGGTGGCATGGCCGCTGGCGCTGCTGGCTGTTGTCCAGCAACGATATGCAGAGAGGATGTGACCAAATGCTGCTGTTGGGCCGCCTGCTTCTCCTGGAATCGCGTGCGAACCTGCGTGTTACCACGTGCGGCCTTCATAGCACTAGTGCGCAGTTTCTTGTCCTCCTCAACCTCCTTCAGGCTCTTCTCCTCATGTCCCTGCCCGTATCCCGCCTGCAGGCCAGAGACTTGCGTCGGGTGTCATGGGCAGTGTGATGAGTGAAATCGGCATGCTGCAAGTTTCACGGGTACCAATACTGGATAGTGGCGTAGGGTTCGGTGGTGGATGCCGGTACAGGCAAAGCCATCTAACGGATTCTACTCACATTATCTCAGCCGTTGGCTGTCTTGTAAACAGATACAGGCGGATATTGCTACCACGCTACGGCATTGTATGCAGGGGGAAACACCTCACGGGTGGCTGCGGACAGCCTGAATGCGCTCGATGTCTTTGAAGTCTTGGCCTTCTTACTTGCTGAAGCAGCGGTCTGATCAGATCCGGTATCATCACAAGATGGAGCCTGTCGGATGCCCCTTTTGGCTGTAGCAATGTTAGTTCCGCCCGCATCTTGTGGTGGGTCGGGCTGTTGAACCATGATCGCGCCAAGACGTCAACCTCACGTATCGACAGTCTCGAGACGCTGGTAACTCCTTACGATGATTTCAACCAACCATCAATACTATTTGCGCGGCACTTTTGGTTGCGTGCGAAGAAGTTGAGAGAAGGGTTTCGGGCTCTCGTTCCGTAAATGGAGTCACCATGTACCGCCTGACTCAGCTGTGGCTGCACAATTCACAAGTGTGCACAGACAGCTGCTAGCGCGTCTGGTGTACCGGCCACGCAGCAGCTCACATCAGGCTCTGCATAAGTGCCAGGCAGCTGAGAAGCATTCTGATCAGTCTAGCCTTTCAAGGCCCAAATTCGTGCAGACAGGAAAGGTGTTCTCTCAGCAGCATGTCACTGGTCAGACGTCACAGGTCAGTGTGTAAACCTCTTGTCAATTGCAGCTGAGATGACTTGCAGCATAGCTGGGGTATCTAAAAGAAGCTTGTGCACGGCCGCGGTTGTGTCCAACTGAGGATTCACATACAAACACCCCGGCATACATCCACTTGCTTGTTGATTTCGGCAGATGTGATCCTAAAGCTGTCCGGACAACTGTCAGGGGTGTAACACTCCAGATGCGGCTGCATGAAGGCCCATTCTTGACGGGAAATACACAAGTCTTCTCTGACGACTTCAGGAGACCCACACCTTGTCAATACTCACCTGGCATGGTTGAATGTGTTATCTCACTCTTCCGATTGCACGCTGGTGATACACAATGGGCTAAACACACTCACATCTGTCCGCTTCAGCAGTTGCTGTACAACCCCAAAGGCAGTGGCAAGCCAGCGGCAGGGGCTACAATGCTGTACCAGCCACACACGTACCTCAGCTCCTCACTCCTAGAAGGCAGATTCCCAACAGCTCGTGTACAGTCTTCTACTCCCTCTGTGACTGCGTTACCAGCTACTGAGAGATCTGCACCGCCGGTATGGCTGGGCATGATCGACCGGTGAGGGTGCTTCGCATGCTGCTTCCCAGCTCCTGAGCGCTCCCTGCACAAGCGCCAGAAAACTCACGCAATACCCTGCCTCAGAGTACAGAGGCCTAGTAACAATGACGCAGAGTCCTCAGCAGGCCTGTAGTCTTTACTGGAACGGCAGTTGGTTATGGAGGTGAATTGCGCAGCCTCACCCGGTGGCATGAACAGAGTCCTGAGCCAGCAGGAGGCTCATCAGCTTGGCAGTCTCGCAGGGGTGTATGCCGTGCATGGGCATCCGTGTGACGGGATGCTCCTGCTGCGTGATGAAGCTCCAACGAGCCTCTCCATGTCCGGCTGTCTCCCGGGAGGGTTCTGGCAGATCCAGAAGCGTCTCCTCCCAGGACAGCGGACCGCCGTCTGCGGGTCATGGCATGATGTGAGCATCTCGTTGGCAGCAGAGTGGATCTCGGCAAGAGGCTAGAAGGCATACTGTGCTGTCCTTGTCACCGTGCACGACCTTCAGATGCCTCATGCCGAGCATCTGGCCGCATCACAGACTCAATGCAGTGCTGCTGTCCATCAGTAAGGATGCAGTCAGCTGTGTCGATAAGGGTTCATACCTGGACCATGCCCCTGAAAGAGGAGGACTGGGACGCTGTAGGAGGGCTGATACGCAATGCTGAAGCTGTACAGGCGCACAGCAGGCGGCTGCCACGCCACTGACTCATCAGGGTCGTCTGGGCTGCACAGAGGCGCTGCGCTTTGTGAAGACTCCTCTGAGCTTGAGCCTCGCATCCGTGGCACACCCTTCAGATGCAGGTACCCGGCATCCTGTGGCATGCAACCACTCATCAGTCAAGCACATGAACGCAGTTGATTGCATATAAGCAAGACTCAAGGCAGATGTCTTTCAAGGACGCTGCTTTGCCAAGGCAGCAGCTGGAGCAATGATTGGCAATTCAGCGCCCTTGCAACAGGTGCCAGTGTGAAGCAACTGCAAAGTCAATCAGCAAATGGTGCGACAGCCGAAAGCATCTGAAGCCTGGATATCACAGGATGACGTATGTGGCCCAGCATCAGCCCAAGCAACCCGTGGCTGATGCTGCACTTGAGAGCAAGGGGCACTTGAGTAGCTGTACAACACCTTGCTGCAGCCGTTCCTATCTGAAAATGCGGCTTCCATAGACCAGTGCATAGAGGAGCTGAAGACACATTCAAGCAGCTCAAGCCCACAAAGCCTGCTCACATAAGACAAGTGGTGGGCAGTGGCCTACCAGCTGATTGCCTGAAGGCACCCAGATCCACAGCTGCTCAGCATTGCTGCAAGCTTCCCACAGGTGGGCAAAGCCGCGAGCACCCTCCTCAAACTGCTGGGCACTGATCAAACCACCTTCCATCTCCGCTCATGGAAGGTCAGGCTTCGATCGAGGCGCAGTCCCAGTGAGACGTGATTTGAGATGCCTGCAATCAACAATCAGCAGCGTTACATTGGCACGGCACTAAGCTTCTCATATGGAGATCATGGATGGCAGTGAGTCTACACAGCTGCACTGCAGTGTTTAGCAAGGGGATTTCAGACGCACTAGAACCACCCTGAGCTGTGATTTGTGTCGCTATAAGCTGCAATACCTTGAGCAAAGTCACAGCCAGCCGATGGCTCTGAACGCAGACTGCAGCCTTGGCACCCTGGTGGTCAAGAAGCCCACAGCCAGAGCGAGCAAGGCGTCCAATATCACCCACTTGACCCAAGGCTCAAATTCCTGCGCAGTGCAGCGAGCTGTGTAAGCCATGCCTGGGAGGAGGGGTGCATGTACGGCCAAGACATGCCTGCGATGAAGGGCATCGGACGTGCCTGCAAGACCCAGCGAACGGCCTTTGCAACTTTGCTATCTAGCTGCTGTATCCTGGTGACCAGCACTATCAGTATTCGCTCGATATGCGCTCGATACACATCCCAGGGCTTGACCACCTTGTCGACCATCCCCAAGTCAAGCAGAGGGGAGTATCTTTCTCAATGTATACGCGCGGCACACACTCATAAGCTCTAGTACATGTTCATTGCGCGAGAAATTGCCTTGCTCAAGCCAGGGCAAGATGTGCAGATCCAGCTTCCGAATGATGCTGGTCAGCTTCCCTATGAGATTTGCAGGGAAGAAGGGCTGTTCAGGAAATTCTGCACAAAGCCAGCATGACCCATCATAGGTGATCAACACTGGCGGCATGTTCTCGCTGCTGTACGGCCTGTGGGAATACGTTTTCCGAAAAGAGGAGCTGCGGGTCCTGATACTTGGGTTAGACAAGGCGGGTAAAACAACTTTGCTTGAGAAGCTCAAGGTGCGCGATGAACATCGAATATATTTCAGAATGGCCCACTCATTGCAGGTGTACGTTATTGAGCATGCGGATCATGATTGTTCACCTTCCTCAAGATGGTCCAAACCCCTATGCTGGACCTATGACCTGATGAGCTTTTGTCAAGCAGCAATCTGCTGAGACTCCTCTGTGTCATCCAAATGAACACCACTAAGTAGGCATGTGCAGGGGAGCACCAGAATTGCCCCGAAGCTGAGGCCTGGCTCACCACATGCAGGAGCTCTGCACAGGAGAGCCAGGGCTAGATCCGCAATCCATTGTTCCCACTGTTGGGCTCAACGTTGGACGCGTAGAGGCACACCACTCCTTGCTACTATTCTGGGACCTAGGGGGCGCACCGGGACTGCGCTCTATCTGGGACAAGTACTATGCAGACTCTCATGCCCTGATCTTTGCAGTGGACTCCACCCAGCCCGCAAGGTAGGCAGGATGCAGTCCTCTGTCACCTCAATCAATCATCACGCACCCACGTTGTCTGCAGCTGGCGCAGAGTCGGATGCAGATCCGACATCAGTAACCTCGCAGTGCATCTTTGGGTCGTATCCTAGCCCTCGTCTGGTGTCAAGAGGAGCATTTTTGCATTTCCTGTAGGATGCCCCCTTCAGAAAGTAGTCTATCTGAAGGGGCACAATGTCATGCTGGAACCAGGCCTGCAGCATACTTGGTCAGTCAGGTTTCGTGCTGCGTGGCACCCATATGAAGCGCTGTGCTGCAGGTTTGAGGAAGCAGTGACCTCGCAGTGCATCTTTAGGTTGTGTTCCAGTCCTCGTCTGGTGTCAAAAGGAGCATTCCCGCATTGCCAGTAGGATGTTCCACGCTGCGTGGCACCCATATGAAGCGCTGTGCTGCAGGTTTGAGGAGGCAAGGACGGCTCTCTTCAGAGCGCTGGACAGCCGAGAACTGTTTGGAGTGCCCCTCCTGGTGCTGGCCAACAAGCAGGACCTGCAGGATGCTCAGCCTCCGGAGGCTGTGCAGCAGATGCTGGGCTTGGATGAGCTGAAAGTGCCTTTCAGGTGAGTGTACAAATGCATAGTGATCCTGATTGCGAGCGAGTGGGTGTGTGCGGGCCTCAGAGCACATGTACAAGTGTTTGACAGGCTGTACTGACACACTTCACGCAGTGCTACATCAAGGCTTGATGGTGATCTGTGCCTCCTTTGCGCCATTTTCAGTGAGTTGTCAGGGCTCTATATTAGCAAGGATGTGCAGCTGTCTGACCGGGACGCAGGCTTTGTGCTCACATCAATTGGTCATGCCAATCATAGTATACAGGAGGCATGCTTTAAGGTTGAGCCAGTGAGCTGGATGCAGGGTACAGGACGTGTCGGCTCTGACAGGAGACGGCTTGCGAGACGGGCTGCAGTGGCTAGTGGACAAGATCAGGAAGAGTGATCGGGCAGTCCTTCTGCGGCAGCGCCTTTAGTGTCTTGCAGCTGTCCAGGCAACAACTGCAGGAGCCGGGCACCACTCCCACACTTCTTGCATTCTGGCGCGAGAGGCTCCTGAGAGCATTGCTGTATGAAGAGCTCCTAGAGGAGGCGCTGTCCGAGCAGGAGTGTCAGGGATGAGCTGTGCCATCCTTGCAGCTACTGGCAACACCATTATGCAGGTGTAGTGTTATACTGAGATGCAGCAGTGAGCACTTGGAGTGATCAGCTGCCCTTCATTCATCTCTTCTTGAAGAACAGGAAATGGAACTATGTCGAACAGGGGAATTTGTCGCTGCTTGCCACCAAGAGATGGCTGAGCCGTGTATTATAGTGCTGAGGATGTCATTGGCAGCATCAGCACCAATGTGATGGAAACACTCAGCCATGACCAGGGTCACCTGGGTTGCTAGGTGCAAGGTGTTGTGAGTTACTTTGGCTGATGGGCAATCTTGTGCCTTAGGAATACCGAGGCTTCAAAAGTGTCATCTTACGCTGACTCGTTGACGTTTTTGAAGCGTCGGAGAGCGGGCTTGTATGAGGTTGTGCGACTAAAGGCACTTTGTGACCTGCTACATCTCAGTCAGACTTTGGCTTCCTCATGTGCACCAGCTCAAATGGGATTTCACATCCTAAGGTGTGAAGAGAGGGCCATTGAGAATACAGACGCTCCTGTACTTGAAGCCAGACACCATCTTGCAATATAGAGGCACTGCACCACTTTTCCGCGACACGTCCCTGCGAAGGGGAGCGCGCGAGATGTCCCTAATCAAAGAATTCCAGCGAATCCCTTCTTAGGGCACAACATACTGGGCTGCTCGTGCAGGGAGAAGATGTCGATGGGGCAGAAACTTGCGCCTCTCGCCGTCGGATGACCGTGGTATCGACGTCTGGCACAATTTTGACACCGACAGCAAAAATGCTGCAGAGCGGTCAAACGTTACAAAAGCACCTTATTCACACGGAAAAGTGTTCCAGTGTACGATCCAGTTGCCCGACTCTCAGGCTGACTTGTGACCAGGGAGCTCTGCGGATTTAACGGGCAGCAAGAATTGTCCCAGTCTGGTGCGCCGTCAGGCAAGCGTACACGTCAAGAGCCGCACCAAGAACGGCTGCAACTGGCAAACTAGAGCCCAGAAGCCGCAGTGTCCACGAGTGACAACAGCAGAGTATGGAGATAGGCTTTTCTGTGTTCTGAGAAGGGGCAGCAGAGAGCTAGGCATGTACTCGAGCACATCTGAGGAGGACAGGACAAACAGATACTCCGCGGAAGAGGAGCGGGGACGGTTGTTACTAGTGACGACAGTGGACCTTGGGGATGGCCTGACAGACAAAATCGAGTTGAGAGCTGGGGACTGTCCCGAGGTAGGTTCCACATCTGAGGCCCACTACAACATGTTCAAGTGGACCATGCTGTGATAATTTCTTCCCCTACACAGCATGGCTTGTCAGATTGCACCAAAAGCTGCGCAGCTTTACCTGACGGCGCCCCTCCCATACACAGGAGGCAGCAGCAGCGTTCTGCGAAAGGAATGGACTTCCAGAGACGGTGATAGAGCCTCTGAGACTGCACATCCTGGAAAACTACCGCAGAGCGCAGCAGGACACAAAGCGGCTAGCGGTAGGCTCCTGCGTCTCATCTCTGATGACCAAGATGATATCCTGCCCCTTGATGAGGGGCTACGCCCAGAGACAGGATGGTCATGATTCTGGAACCCCTTCTGCATGCTGCCCATCAGCTGAGTGCTGCGAGTGCGGAGCTACAGAGCCATGCACCCTTGCTCTTTCCTGAGCAGAGCAGATGCTGTTGCAGGGCACGAGTGGGTCTAGTGAGTCAGGAGAGCTCATGTTGTCCACAGACTCTGTGGCCCACAAGGACACAGAAGCTGCGAAGGAGTGGCCGGAGGAGTTCATACTCTCGACAGACAGCGCCAGGTGCGATCCTCGTCTGCATGCATGGCGCGCCTTTGCTGTGAGCCTCAGAGGCTGCACCGTGTGATGCCTGGTCTGCAGGCGATGTCGCCTGATGCCAGACTGCAGCCTACACTGCAAAGGGACAGCGGAGAGAAACCAGTCTGTGTGCAGGGACCCCGGCAATGACAAGGAGAATGAGGCGCAGGAGCCGCAGAGCGCCGTCACTGTGACGGAGACCTTTCCTGACGGCACCAGCGAGCCAGACTCAGAGGCTTCCCAGGCAGATGAAGCCGACGAAGCCCCAGGCGCGTGACACCAAGCACCGGAACGTTTTTGTGTGTTCCCTGGTCAACGTAGATCTGTGCAAGCGGCCTGGCCCCTGCAGCCTCTCCTGGATTGATGGTAAGTGCAAGCATAACCTCAGCCCTTGCTCTGGGGCATAGAACCCTGCAGATGATGTGGAAAGTGGGAATGCGCATGCAGATACCGTAGGAGAGCAGGCGTCGCAGGGCCCGTATCTGTACCAGCCCAGCGAGTCCCGCAGCGCGCGCGTGATCAACAGAGCAGGGTCGCCAGCCCGCTCTGAGAGCAGCGCATTCAGCAGGCAAGCGAACTGAAAAGTGCACTTCTTCCCCTTTTGCGATGAGCATGCACGACCCAGAAGTCTTTGCATGAAGCTTTCCCTAAGGGCGTAATATGTCCCTCATGCCTTTGCTGTTGATCACATGCAGCTGCGTGACACTCCGTTTTCGTCACCTTTTGCGTCACCTCAGCATCAGTGTGGAGAACAACACCAATCAGTGAGTCTGAAGGAGATGTTCCGGCGCACAGGCGGAGCAGCCTCAGCGGCGTAAGCATGGGCATGGGTCAGGTCGCTGTGACAAACAACCGCCTGTATGACAATGCGCTGGTTGTGCAACGCAAGCAGGACCTCAGGCGGATGGCCAGGTCAGCATTGCCTCCCTGTCTCCTGCAACCCAGTTCAGTCTTACCAGCAAGATTGAGTGATCCAATTGTGCGCTCCACTCATGAACAGAACCCGACTAAGGATCCACCATGCCTACTCACATGAAGGCAGGGCACTTTCCACAGGAAGTAGCAGCAGTCCGTGAGAGTCAGCTCCTGGCGGCACTTGGTGCCTTGCGCTATTCTCAAGGTGTTCTCACTCTCACCATACACGGTTATGGAGGATATGCGTAACATGCAGGGATGAGGAGCGTGAGCAGAAGACGACCATGAAGCGCATGAACTACGTGAGCGCGCAGCTGATGAAGGGGCGCGACAGGGGCGTCCACAAGAACTACCTGCACCGCCTCTACGCTGAGGGCCTCGAGGACCTGGACAAGAAGCGGCGCCAGGTATATCTCCAGTGACTGTCCAATTCTTGTAATCATGAGAGGTGCAGGGTTTGTGAAAGCAGCTAGGGTACCGTAAGCCATTGCCACTGACTCTCCCTGGGTCAAACACCCCAGAAAGGCGGGTGTATGAGGGGTTACCAACGATGGAGATGGGAACAGGACACGCAAGGACATGTCACCTCAACAGCACTAGACATCACCAATGCCATCAGATCTCTGGTGTCCTTGGGCAAAGAATATGGCCTGCGCAGTCTGCAAGAACAGAACTATACCAGGCGTGACAGCTGTGGCAAGCCAGATGTCAATTCAATCACAGGCCAGAGTAGGATCTGACAGGGCTGCAAACATTGGCTGCAGATAGAGGAGGCGCGCATGAGGGAGGCGGAGGCTGAGCTGGAGGGCGTGACGTGGCAGCCCCAGATCAGCCGCATGGCCAAGGCGCTCAAGCGCCCGGGCGACGAGGAGCGCTGGAACTACCTCGCCCGCACCGCCATCCACAAGAACAAGGTGCCCTGCCTGCTTTGACCCTGGTCCAAATTGCAGACCAAGGCCGCGGCATGCAGGAGCCAGCTCATATTGCATGCGAGTGACAGCGGGGCTAGTGCCCTTGGGAGCGCATCCTGTGCAACGTCGCACTTGTCAGCTGACTAGACTGCAGAGGCGGCAGCAGCACGGCTGGATATCTCGCGTTGACTGCTTCATGGCGTACAAGAGTCAGCATGTCGCACAGGCTCCTGTGCTGGCGTTTTGCATGTCCTGTGTGAGCAGGCTCCCGTGCTTATGGCATTCCTGTGACGGCTGCAGGAGCGCATCGAGGAGGCCAAGAGGGAGCTGGAAGATGCGGTGGAGCGGGAGTGCACCTTCGCGCCCGTCATCGACGCACGCTCGGCCGGAATGATGTCGCACCGCTCCATCGTCCTCAAGGTGGGCTCTCAGCACGAACATTACCAACCCACTGAGAGGGCGAACCAAGAGGTGGCAGGCAGGCAGCCGCACTGCTCTATACTACGTGGGTAAAAATAAGATTTGGCTCGACAATCTCTTGGAAGGAGGTATGCGTGAAGCGTGGCATCTCTCTTGATGTTACGCCTGGCAGCAGCAGGTGCTTGTGAGATAGATTGGAATGTGCTGGTTGCAGGACCGGAAGATCACCGCGCATGAGCAGCTGTATCAGGATGCCACCAGGCGTCAGGAGAGGCAGATCACCTATGCGTCCTGGGTTCCCGAGGACGTCACATTTGTGCCCAAGATCATCCGCAGGGCCCCGGAGACCGGGAAGGTGTCTGGCCACCCAGGCCGGAAGTCCACTGGCAACCTTGCTGAGAGGTCAGACCCCAGTCATTAGGCTTTGTCTATGTACAGCTGAGCAGACGCGTATGGGTGACATTACATTGAGAGCAGCTGACACAGCAAGGAACAGCTGGGGACAGATGCATCATTGAGTAAGCATTGAGCGTGGATCGGGTTATATACACCTATATGCACTGAGGCAACAGCAGAAGCTGCATGAAGGCAGTCATGAAGATCTCTGAAAGAACTGATGTTGTCCTGACGCAGGCTGCACGCCGCCAAGGACAAGGCTGAGGCCAGGCGCAGGGCTGCGCTGTATGCAGCCGACCACCCGATTGACCCAGCAACAGGGCGGCCCTTCTTCCACCCACAGACCGGGCGCGGCCCGGCTGCCCGCAACAAGCAGGGCCTGCCCGTGGGCGACTGGCTCTACACCAAGTGGTGCGCTGCTCAAGCTTTCCCTGACAAGCTTGTTTTGACAAGCACCGCCTGTCAGATTCACGAGGCCTGGACACCTGTGATACAAGCTTTAACTGTGTGCTGAAGCAATTGGCACACTTTGCCTGATGTAAGTGATGACAGACCTTGCAACATTCAGACACAGGTTTCAGTGCCGTCTGCTACAATGCTCTGCGCCACATGGCAAGTCACAGAGTTGTGTGTGGTAGTGCAGTGGCTTGATCGTTGCAGTCATACTTGACTGCAGTGCTTCACCTGAAGGCTCTGAGGCCAAGGCTGCGCGTATGCAGGGCGGAGAGCGAGGGCAGGAAGGCGGAGCTGGTGAGCAGCTCGGCGGCGGAGCGCCACGCCAGCGCCAGCACCAAGTACACCACCAGCCGCTCCGAGCGCCTGGTCGAGGAGCTCAAGGCGCGGCGCTTCCGCCAGATCTTCACCTACCTCGACCAGGTACTTCCATGCCCTCTGCCTAGTTTTGAACATTGCTCTGACTGCAGTAAATCTCTATACCTGCAAAGACATGTCGCACAGATAGTTGCACAGAAGCCTGGATCTTGCAGAGGGCAGATGAGTCGCCTCAAAATGAGCCGCAGGGTGCTACAGCTGAAAGTCTAATAGGGGTGCAGGAGCACAGATATCCCAGCACAGACTTGAGAAGTCTGTCATGGGAAACTGTAGCATGTTGCAGCGTGAAGGCGTGTTCCTCAGAGTTTGGTGTCTCCATGGCAGGATGGGACGGGGCTGCTGGACGTGATGGCGCTGGTGACGGAGGATGAGCTGGACATCATGCGCACGCTGGACGCTGAGGTGCGCGCTGACGTGGAGGCCGCCGCCCGCCTGCTGGCGCGCCAGCTGCAGGCCCAGGGGTGAGTCATCTCTCTCTCAATTGACGACTCAGCTGCAGGTGCCATGGAAGTGAGGAGTCAGCACTTGCAGCGTTTATGCTGGTGCGTGTGTGATCTGTTGGAAGTTGTGACGAAGAAAACTTCTTGGAGCAGAGGTGCCCCCTGAGGAAGCCTCCATGCAAGCGTTCATCGTCTCAGGGTTGCAGAAGGGACACGGGAGATGGCTCCCAAGCAGAAGGCTGATGGCTGCTGCGTGCAGGGGCGTCTCACCTGGCATCACCAGTGTCGATGGCCTAGTCAGCGGCTCGCCTGCCAATGACCTGGACATTGCAGTGGACCCAAACCATGTCTCCAAGGACGGCCTGCCCCTCATCGACGCTGACACCTTCTCAAAGCTCCTTGCTGAGGTGAGCACTCATTACCTTACCATGTCAGCTTGGAGCTTGGGGTGATGCATGCTCTGTCCAGGCTGACACAGGCATTATCGAGATTTGCAAAACACAGTAGCAGGGCTCCATACACCAATATGCCTACCCCAATTATGGTGACATGCACTGTCTCCTGAAGTGGACAGCTTTGAGAGGCATGAGTGCTGCGCAGGTGGTGAAGAGGGGCAGGGGCCATCCAAGGGCGTACCTGCTGCCCTCGCCTGTGGGCAAGGCCACAGACCCTGAGGAGACCTTCCGCCCAGCGGTCTGCCCCCGCTCAAAGGTCAGCCAGATCACAGTCATCAACTCATATCACAATGTATGGAAAATTTTCATCAAATGTCTCTGTCACAGCTCCTGTTTTACTGGCCCTGATGATGTCCTTAGTCTAGCGCCTGATCGTGTTGAGGCCAGTCAAGAAGTCTGCAAGACATGAATACGGCTAGGCACAGCTGCGTGACTCTTCCAGGTATGTTAGCATGTTTCCAGACGTGTTGGCAATGAGAGTCTCAGGAGGTCAGTGTATGAGCTGAGTGTGTAACACAGGCTCTGGCGCAGCTGAAGCGCAGCACGGAGACAGCATGGCACGACCAGCTGTACAGCTATGCAGCCGTCATCAGTGAGAAAAAGGATGCCAAGCGCCTGGCTCACGAGCAGCAGGAGCTCAATGTGAGGAGTCCTGCCCATATCCACCCTCATTGCAGATTTGTTCTTGAATGGCGTTGCGCTTCTCCATGATGTGCTTTTGCAATGCTACCCATGTGCTCATCAGGAGATCACATAGTAGCAGGAGCTCAACGCAAGGGGCATTTGCACACCCACCCTCAGCGCAGATACCTGCTGGGATAGCATTGCTAATGTAGTGCCGTTGGGAGCGCCTCCCTTGCGCTCATTACATCTGGCGTGAGTGTCACACTGCATCTAAAAGATGCGCTCCAAAGCCCTCAGGGCACTGTCAGCTGGGCGCTCCTCTGTGGATGCACTCAGCAGGTGTTGTGCTGCTGCAGGCGTGCACCTTCAAGCCAGAGCAGCTGTCCGCGCAGAAGGCCACGAAGGGGCGCGCGCTGCTCATGAGCGGCGCGGCCGCCTTCGATACCCCGACGCACTCCTCGCGCTTCTCGGCCGTGGCCGCCATGGACGATCTGGACAAGTATGAGGTGAGCTCTCTCCACACCATGCACCCATGCTGTTGCTATTTATAGAAGCTAGCCATTGTCGCGAGCATGACATGCTTTAACAGAGGCTTCGACCCTGGGTCCTGTACCTTTTCCATGGTGAAGTATGTGAGGATGTGCATATGCAGCATCAAAGCGCCTTGCATGCTGAGCTGAGTGGACTGCTTTGACCCTCACACAACTGGCGCCTGCGAGAATTACGGATGCCTTCCCTTGCAGAGCTGAATCATAAGTGTCTTCATGTCGTCTAGCAGGAGGGCAAGTGGCTGATGATTGGGCGTGATGGCTGCAGGATCTGGAGAGGGAGGTGAGGGCAGTACTGGAGACGCAGTCGCCCTCGGGAAGCCTCATGTCCCATGCAGCCACTGAGCAGAGCGTTGAAGCTCTGCAGAGCCTTTCCCTTGGCATCATGCCTGTCTGACTTCTGTGTTTCATCACCAGTTCCATGAACTACAAAAGTCAGACAGCCAGTAGTCACTCTCATACAGTGTGTTCGGCAGACATTCCTTATTCAGGATTTGCGAAAATGGGGGAGTACTGCAGTATTTGCCGAGGGCTAATGTGAATCAGCCGCGCCTGAATAGGATCATTCTGTAGCCAGGCTGAGCCTACAGGGTGCACCTACAGAGGACAGAATGCAGTCTCGAGGCTATGCCAGTATTCTCCCTTGCAATGTTCTAGAAGCAGTCAAAATTGCAATTTCCAGTGCTAGGTCCCTTGTGAGATTGTGCTCTTTAGACTGATCTACTCCGCGCTCAGACAACACTTTGAGGCCTTCTGTAAGTCACTTAAACCTCCAGAAGGGACAGGACAGGGCAACCTATGCAGGCGTGGTACTGCCAAGCTGTGACAGCCTCTGGTTGCAATGCATACTTCAGTGGAAGCTAGAAACCTGCCAGTACCTTGCGCCACACTCCTTGGAGCACTCCAGAATATGTGACAGGATGCATGGTGCAAGAGATTAATACAAGGTCCACGGATTGTACAGGAAGGAGTGGGCTCTGCAGCACTGTCGAGTTCAAGGGTGCATCCGATATATTACAGATGAGAGGTGTGGATGCCGACTTTTGTCGTCCCCTGACAATTGGTGTCATGAAGCATGGACGCTGAAGCCGTCTGATTTCTGACTGAGGAGAGCATTGCGAGTCCCTTCAACGTGCACTTCTGCACACCTTGCAATTGTCACAGATTGTGTAGGGCGTGAGGGACAGGCCCGTCTGCAGCAATCCTGCTACCTGTGGCGAGCGAGGAATGACTGCTGTCCGTCCATGGTGGAGCTCACCAGAGTCCGTGTCGGAGACTACCGCTTTCGAAGCTAAGTGGACATAAGATCCAGATGGTCAAAGTCAAAGACCGGGCATGTCGGTCCCCTGGGCTCCGTTTCTTGGGTGCCCTCTGGACCATGGATTTCTGTCAGTCTTGTCATGCTCGTTGACTGCACCTCACATACAGAGCCTGTGCTGCTGTATGCATGCCTGTTCCTTAGCTTACCTCAGGTACCGGACGTGCAACAGCAGTAAGCTGAGACTTTGAATCGCTGAGACTTTGCCTTCATCTAGCATGGCAGGCCCCAACAAGGCCCGGCGCTGGTCGGAACTCAGTCTCCTGGACCTACCAGAAGCTCTGCTCATCAGCATCGTGAAGCAGCATCTGCCGCTGAAAAGCAAAATACACTTGCAAGCAGTTTCCCGAGAATTCAGAGATATCTTAAGGAAGCCGCACGGAGGGTCTGCTATCTGGGACATAATCGAGCTGGATGACCCCGTTTTCGAGAGGGCTCACCCTACCGCACTGGCAAGGCAAACACCTACCCCTTGTACCGAGCATCTTGCATACTAGGCCAGTACATCTCGCTCAGCAGAGCACTTCCACTTGGCTACATGGCCCTGAAGGCCTACGGGCTGCTCTTACTGTCGTTGTCTCACCTTGCAGCTTGCTCATGCGGCGCGTGCATGGCATCAAGGTACTGCAGTGCAGTTCTGGCAGTGCTCCCTGCTACAGAGATCCAAAGCTTGCAGCAAAGGAAGTGGAGAGGAAGCGCCACGTTGCTTACCGCGTCATCACACGACTTCCTGCTCTGCTTTCCTCCGAGGCTGAGCTCCATCTGGACCTCCACTTTGGTAAGCTGCAGCATATCCAGCCCGGCGGTCGTCTTCATGAGACAACTCAATTGCTGACTCCTCAAGCCATAAGCTTGAGTACTAGCACCTGCCCTGCACATGCATGCCTTCTGCACTCCATCATGCATCGCCAGGCGGCTTGCAATCTGTCTCATATCTGGCGTGTCTGCAGGAAAGGCATCAACCCTGCACAGCCGCAGCCAGGAGCACACTCAATGCTGATGAGAATGCTCTGATTCTATATGATCGGCCCTGCAGGTTACGTGCGTATATCACTTGAGCGTCTGGAGCCTGCACTGGGAATGCGGCACAGATGCAACTTTGTCGAGCGCTATTGGGCGGATCTGGCAGGCACCCTGACAGTGCTACAGCTGCACGGTCTTGGCATAGGCGAAGACACTGCACCTGCCCTGAATCAGCTGGTCAGGCTACAGCAGCTGTCCCTTTTTGGATCCGCAAGAGACGCAGGCGCCATCTTAGGTGCTGGCATGAACCTCTCCCTGGCTCAGCTCCAGCGCCTGACGGTCAAAAAGTTTGATTGTGTCAGATTACAACTCAACTGTCCGCAGTTGAAGACTCTGAAGCTGTTGCACCTATTCCCGCTAGAAGTGAAGGGCATCCCCCAGGGTGTTGAAAGGGTGGAGGTCGTTCTTTTTGAGGATGTTCAGTATTCTCTGGAGAAAATTTTCCAAGGACACACGTTTCAGCAGTTGAAGTACCTACAACTTGAGGCCCCTGGCTCATACAAGGCTCCTGGCGCGCTAGAAGTGTTCGAGCGCGCTTTTAGCAATGGCAGGCTGAGGCACTTTGGCACAGACTGTCCTCTAGAAAAGCTGACGCCCCTGGAAGGGCAGGACTGTGCCCTGCCCAAGAGCTTGCACTCCCTGAGGCTGCTACTTCCGCTGCAGACAGGGCTCCCAGTGATGCTGGAGCAGCTGACCAACCTCAGGGAGTTGACTGTCATTAACACGGGGGAAGGACTCATGCACCTGGACAGGCCCCTGGATCCCTTCCTGGACATGGTGCACTTTGAGAGACTAGAGTTCTGCAGTGGCGGCATGCCAAAAAAGCACAATAAGGAATGGACAGCAGATGCCCTGAGAATCCTGGGGCCGGCAAGGAGGCGCATCTTGCAGGGGAGCCTGCTGCCGGCTGGCAGGAAGGTGGACCTGATATACTAGACCATAGCAGCAGGCATCATGTTGACACTCTCAGGCTCGATAGTCAGATTGATCACAATACCTGATGTACATTTTGGTGAGCTGAGTAGCTGGCTTGGCATGATCCATCTTGCTGCGATCATCCAAAGACGTGGCTGTGATGTGCTCGTCAGTCACCAAGCACGCTCTCACGAGGCCTCATTGTGATGAGAGCTATTCCTAGAAGTCTTGAACAATCTGGATATGTCAGCATCCTGCTGCCATTCCTCTAAGGACTATGAGATGATCATGATGCAGTTAGAGGTTTGTGGGCTGGAGGAGATTGCATAGCTATAGGCTCCGCAGCTATGTCAGGCAACATCCCACTCCAGGGCATGCAACTGCAAACACCATGATGACAGATAGCAGGCGTATAGGCTGACATGGTAGACCCCTGGCAGATCAGATAATACATCTCGATAGCTACACCAGGCTGATTACTTGCTGTACCCTGGAAGAGAGGGGCTCAGCCTTCTGAGACCAACTGGTAAAGTTAGTGTGATCCCTCTCGCCACATAGGTTGTCTGTGACCCCTGAAACTGATGAGGCAACACTTCCCTGAAGCGTTACTCTGCTGAGCACTCAAAACAACGTGTCTCTCACCACCCCATGCACCTGCTGCATACAATCGGCAGGCCCTTCTCAGTCGAGAAACACTGATGACAGCGCATACGAGATCTTAGAATGCCGTCCATACAGGCAGCCGACACGCCAAATAGTGGCTATGAAGCATGCTTGGCTCAGCGCATGACATTCTGCTCCTGGCTGAGCAGAGCAATGCGGGCCACACGAATGTGCACTCATGCACACTGCATCCTGCCATCAAGAGGACAGAAGCTGGGCATGTCGGTCTCCCGAGCTGCCCAATGGTCTGGCGATCCCTCTGGGCCTTTAATATCTATACCATCTCGTGGGGCGGTCTACAGACGCATGTATAGAACGTATGCTGCTGTGTTCGTGCATGTCACAACGCTTGCCTTTGTACCAGACGTACAACAGGAATTAGCGCACTGCGATCATCACACATGGAAGGCCCCAAAAAGGCCCGGCGTCACTCAGATAGCAGCCTTCTCGACTTACCCGAGGTTCTGGTGATCAGTATCTTGAAGCAGCTGGCGCTCAAGGACAGAATACAATCGGAAGCAGTCTGCCAGGGCTTCAGACAACTCTTGCGCAAGCCTTCCCAGGGCTCATTTGTGTGGGACGCCATCGAGCTGAACGATCCGGTGTTCAAAGACGCTCACCCCTCCGGATTGGCCTGGCAAGCACACGCCCCCTGTGCAACTTACTCCCGATCTCATGCCTGGTAGCTGCAGCACAGCAGACCACATCATCTGATGTACCACCTCCTCCTGAGGACCTGGGCCACACATTATCGTTCTTCATTCTATCTTGTGATTATCGTCATCACTTTGCAGGTGGCTCATGCAGCGAAGGCATGGCATCAGGTCACTGCAATGCACACCAGGGGAGAGCCACAGAGGGAGCTACAGAGGGGCTTATGCAGGGCCGGCATTAGCAGCAGCACAGATCCAAAGGAAGCGCCACTTTCTCTTCCACCTCATTCCGCAGCTCGCAGCTGTGCTTCCTCCAGAGGCTGAGATCCAGTTGGACCTTAGATTCGGTGAGCTAAGGCAACCTTTGGCTGGCAGTCTTTCCTGTGTCATACAATGTTGGCATGCAGTGAGCTTTCAAGAAGAGGCTGCAACACCTGTCCTGTGAACCCTCCACAACGGAAGGCAAGGCAGCTCCCATTGTCAGTGAATCCTATGATCAATGCGATAGTCTGTTTTGGAGCTTGACACCAGGAGCACATGCTGTATGCATCAACCCCTGCAAGGCTGCAGCCAAGATACAGCTCAAAAGAGCATGCACTGAGACAGTGTGTGGGTTGTACAGCCAGTGCGGAGAGCTTGCTCGGCAGCCTGGAACCTACAGATGCCATGCCAGGCAGATATGGTTTTGTGGAGCGCCATTGGGCAAATCTGGCAGGCAACTTGACCAGGCTCGAGCTGCGACATGCTCGTGACATTAGCTATCCCACAACATCTGCCTTGGACCAGCTGACCAGGCTGCAGTACCTGTCCCTTGACGGCTTTGGGAGTGACCCTGCCAACAGAGCATCTGCAGCTCTGTGGCTGTCCTTCCCACACCTTCAGAAGCTCTTCGTCAGCTCTTTTGCCGAGCTCAGGCTCTGGCTGAACTGCCCGCAGCTGAAGAAGCTGCAGCTGATAGGCGCGTATCCCCTGGAAGCCCTCGAGGGCATTCCCCAGGGCATTGAGAGGGTGTGCCTAGCAAAGCTGGCAGAGGGCTCCCTGCCTCTACAGAAGATCTTCCAGGGACACAGGCTGGAGCACTTGACGAGCCTCGATATTCAGGAGTGCCCTGAGGCTTATGAGGCTCCTGGGGCAGTGCAAGTGTACAAGCGGGCGTTTGGGAGTGGCATGCTGAGAAAGTTCGAGACAGACTGTCCTCTGGTAAAGCTGACTCCTCTGGGAAGGTATCGGTGCGCCCTGCCCGACTGCCTGCAGGTCCTGAAGCTGCACCTGCCTCTGGGGGAAGGGCTCCCAATCGTGCTCGAGGGGCTCCCCAACCTCAGGGTGCTTGAGGCCACCAACACAGAGGGGGGGCTCCTGCATCTGGACAGGCCCCTGGATCCCTTCCTGGACATGGTGCACCTTGAGGAACTGGCATTCTCTAGTGGCGATGTGCTGGAAAAGGAGTTCCTGGACTGGACAACAGACGCCTTGAAGTACCTGGCACTGGCAGCCGTTCGCATTCTGGATGGCAGCCTGCTGCCACCTGGCAGGAAACTGCACCTTGCATACTAGAACCAGGGGGCGTGCTCTGGATGGCCTGACTCAGACAGCCGCACTCAAAGGTGTGCAAGAGCAGCTGGCCTTTGGGCGTGCCAGATGCGCTGCAAGAAATCAAAAACAAAGCCAGGTATCCCAACATGTTGAAGATGTTGAGGGATTGCATGCACCCCTCTGGCACTCTCATATGTAGCACAATCAGGTCAGCGACTGGCATCAAGAAGGTGCACCGTCATATCATCGTGGAAGGGGGTTCCAAGAAGGCAGCATTGGCAGCTGATGCTGCCATGCCATGGGCGAGATGGAGTGCTTAGGACTGTGGCAATGCTTTGCATGTGGCTTGCTGTGCAAAGTGGATTGAGGATATCTCTGACATGCCAGTACTGGCTCAACTGCTTGAAAGGGATCTGCCACAATTTACGACTCATGGCGCACAATGCTTTCAATATGAACTTGAGCAGAAGTAGTCTACATTGTCATTCTACTAGTAGTTCAAGTAGAATGAACCACTGCTGGAGGCCTAGGTCTGGCAAGGGTAATAAGATACTGCTGCTGTGGCTGAAATATTGCGAAGGACTACACATGGTCACAGAGGGCATGCATATGCTCACGTCCCCTTGCCAGAACAAGGAAAGTTCTCAGTCACAATTCTGAGAAGTGACAGTCTCACATCTACTCCTTTGGTGCGCTGGTCTGCGAGGGGCCACAACGCTCCACCATGGTGTTGTACAGCTGCTCTGAGTTGAAGATGATGGGGAAGAAGTGGATCTGGCCCTCTGGCTTTGTCTGTGTCTCCTGCATGCATGGCAACCAACATTGACATTGATGTCCGCCTTCCAGTGCGTGCGAGATCTCCGGCATCCAAAGCAATTCACTTGATGCAACCTCTGCGGCGCATAATATCAGCATCTCAAGGGGCGTCAACAAGGGCCTGCTCATGCGGCTGTGCGTGCATACAGCACAGTCTGGAAGGTTTTGGTCTGCTCTCTGGAGAGCAATGTATCTCAGGGCCTAGCACAGACCTGCCTGTGCTTCACCCTGTCAGAGACAACTCAGGCCAGCATAGCCATGTACTGCAGCAGTGGGGTAAAATAGGGACGGTGTGGCAAGCATTCTGCACCTTGAAGTAGACAAGCACAGGGAAGTTTGGCCACCAGAACTCCCAGTTGGTGAAGGTGCTAAATTTCCACTTGTTCTCGCCCCCGACAAAGGCGTTCTCCGTCTCTTTGGCCTCGTTCCCCAGCACCACCTCCAGCGAGTCGCTGTCAAACACAAACTTCACACGCGACGCCTGCGCCAATCACTGAGCGCACTGAGTACCCGGTCTTCGTAGTGTTGCCTCCTGTGTGATAGGCCCATGCGAGGGTGTGATGCATTGGCCACGTTTGGTTGGGCGGTTGGCCTATGCATTGGGGTGTAAGTTCTTGAGCAGTAAGGTTAGGCCTACCTGGAAGGCAAGAAATCCTCCAAGGATGCCTGTCAAGCCTGCCAACGCCAAATTTCCTTGCAGAGCTGAGAGCCCTGTTACACCTGCAGAGAGCATATTGTACACTTGACGTCACGATGGCCAATAGTGCCATATCTTCTAGTTGTACACTGGGCTGGATGCCCTATAAGGCCATCAAGGCAACCATCGAGTTAACTCTCAGCTTCAGGGGCGGCTTTGAAGGGACACAGTGCAAGGATCATCAGTGCAGAAAGGAGCGCTGTTGTACCTCCGAGCACCAGTGGAATATTGTATGAAGGGGCCGGGACCACTGTGGTGGCAGGCTTTGTCTTCTTTCTGCCACCAAACTGAAGAAGGGTACAAACATTGTCAGACCCTGCAATGAGTTGGACTGTAGACGGTGAACACAGGCAGCAGCGCATAGACATTCTCACCAGCGCCTGAGTAACAACGCTCCTTCTCGAAGGGGCTATGGACGGCCTTTCTGACTGATGCTTCCATTGTCTACGGCATCCCAATGCGTCAGGACGCAATGTTGCGACCTGTACCGCCTGGTTCTGGCAAGTCCCTGCATGCCAGTGTATTATCTGGTTCGTTTGAAAGTAGGGGACGTGTCTAGTCTCAGGTCGAAGGCAATGACATATCATCGAACATGGTGGTCAGGCTCTACGCAGACAGGGGGGCAAAAGACTGATGATCACCGGTCCCAAAATGCTGTCTTATCATCGTGAAGGACATTTTGACAGGCCTTCAAGGTTCGCAGGAAAGAGATCGTCAATGTACAGCATTGAGTTCATGGCCACGAAGGTTTCGTAGATCGACCTAACTAGGCAGAGTGTAACGCGGGTCGATGTGCGGCCTTCCCCGTTCTTCCGTACATCTTGCAGCATTGTCCGTCTCACGCCAAACTCCCATTGGTAATTCAGGACAAAGTTGAGGGCCGCTTGATTCACAGATCCGGTAGCACGCTTTCAAAAGGTGTTAAGGTCCGAACGAGCTGCGCTGAGGCGATCCGGAGATCGTCCTCCTCAGACATTGCCATTTCTGGCACATATCGCATGTCCTTAGAGCCGTATGGGCCGGTGCAACTCCCATCGTCCCTGGCAGGCAGCGCTGCAGGAGGCAGACGGCCTCTGCATGATGCACGATACAGAGCAGCTTACCCTAGCCTACCATCTTGTGGCCGATTCTCGTCACGCCTATATCTTCGAACGATGGGACAGCTATGGGGCGTTGGCAGTGCCGATATGGTGAGGCCGTCAAGTCCAGTGCGCTCGTCCTATGTCACACTGAGCCTGCACACTACTTCTGTCATCTTTGAGCTGCGCAATGTGTCTCATGCAGCTAGTGCTGGCGCTAGGCATGATGGTTAACTCTCCCATCACTGCACAGCTGCCCGCATCTGTGTTGTGGCCTCTGATACCGCTCATGGCAAACAGAGTCTTAGAAGCATTGTGTTTCCTCCTGGGCTACATCACCCCCCTGGTAAGGACCTCTTACCCACATGGCATTATTTTGCTTTCACACGCTGAGCCACCACATGTGGCATGCAGCGGTACCGCAAGCTACCACGAGAAATTGTCCACACATGCTCCCAGGCAATGAGATGAAGACCTACTGAGATGTGCTGCTGCGCAGTTTTCAATAGTGCAACTGCCGCTGTCCGTCATGGCGCTCGGGGTGTACATCAAGGCGTCCAGCTGCACACCCTGGAGCAAGCCTCATGAGGCAGCACCCCGTCAGCCATTCTGCTCTGCGCCTATTGTGCTTGCAGCCACCATAGTCCTCATCGAGGTGATTGCAGACCACATCATGCTCATCTTTACAGGAAAATGCCATTGTCCTCATTGTGGTGACTGCGGGCCATGGCCACCTTCACCACCTGCCCCAAATAGCACGCAAGTTCCCTTTTTAGTTGATGGGACTCAACACAGGTACCGCGCTCAACGCCATATGTCATGCATTTGCAGTGGCGGGCTTTGTCTTGACGTGTACCTGCTGGTCTGATGCAGGTGATGATCTTTCTCATGGTGCTGTACATCACCCAGACCTTCCGTCACGAGCGTTTCCTGCAGTTGGCTCAGCAGTTGGCTTCTGCGGATGTGGAGCAAGCCAGGTGGCACCATGCGCAGAGATCAGAAACACATTGTATGCAACCGCAATCAAGTCAGATTGCTGTCTTGATCAGCTCTATACTGCAGCAGCGCGTCGTGTATACTGAGTCATACTCAAAGATGACCACACTCTGAGGCTGACGTGACCTGCAGGGGCATCTCTGATGTGGGGACCTATGACGGCCACCGGGTGCACATTCTTCCTCTCTTTTGTCATCCCACAGCCAATCTGTAAGATGCCATCTCCAGCTATGCACAAACTGTTGTAAGTGCTTTTGAGCAGACCTCGCATGACATGCTTGCAAGATGAAAGCTCGGGGTGCCATCTCACACTACAGCCAAATTGTAGGATGATCTCAGAGCATTGCCGCCACTGCAGGGATCAGCAAAGGCCTATGTTGTGGTCAAGCAGCCTGGCCAAGAGTAGTGGTAGCTCGTGTGCTGGACCCGCCCCGAAACCTGCCAGGCTCGCCAGTGGTCATCCACGCTATTGCAGCGCACGCAGGGATGTGCGTTGCTTGCCATGCTGATCCACTTGCATCGGCCCATGGAACCTCAGCGCAGCCTCAACATGATGGTAGCATTGGTCCTCAGCACACGCAAGGCGTCCGGCAAGATGAACCTCTGGATCAGGCAGACGCTAGCCTGTCTGAGCTCTTGCCCATCTCCGCTCCAGGCAGTCCGCAGCCAGTACAGGTCACTGTGGGCCAAGTCGATAGCATGACACACCCATGCGAGCACAGAGGCCTGCTTAGGATTGTGGCAGGCAGTGCGCCGTCTTGCAGCCCAGTCAGCCTTTCTGCTAGCCAGCAGCATGACACATCGGGGACTCTGTCACATGCAGCAGAGGCATGCAGCTCCAGAGCACACGCAAGCAACTGCAGGTGCTGCAGCAAGTGGTTGCCATTGAAGGGCCGTGACGCTACAAATGAGCAGGTGGCAGGCAGCATGAGTGATCAGGGGCTTGACAGGAGGCGAAGCAGCCGGCATTCTCTCAGCACAGTGGAAGCATGCGCTGCCTTCTTGGCAGACACAGGAGGCCTGTCATCCTTGCAGGCAGCCGCCCCAACAGGGAGCAGCACCAAACGGACTGTGGTATCTTCAAGCCTAGGGCAGGACAGAGATGCTTCTCAGCACTGCCAAGGCTCTAAGTCCTGCCCGGATTCGATGTGTCTGGCACTTGCGGATGGGCTGGGGGCAGGAGAACAGCCCAGGAATGGCAACCAAGCTCAGACAGCATGTTGTGAAGATGCTGATGGCAAAACACCGTCTCATGTGACATCCTCCAGCAATGAGGCATGGCATGCTCGCATATCGTGAGTGGGCATAGAAGGCCTGGACAAGTGAACGGTTCTGCCGTGCCAAGGTGGCCTATCATGTATTGCACAAGTGCCTGGACGCCTTCTCATAGTCATTCATTTCCCATGGCCATGCCAAATAGTCTGTCCTGAGGTAAAGTGCTGGGCACCCAATGTCCTGTGGTCACAGTCATAACATCAGCCAGTATCTCACGGCGGACTCTATGGTGGATTATTTTGGCATGATTAATGTTGCAAAGAAGTATGAGAAGACGAAACGAGCAGTTGACGCCCCAATCGAGTTTATTTTATAGAGCTAGCTAGGGTTTGCCCAAAATCTGCCCAGTCAGCGAAAAGCCCGAATACGTCTCCAGCATTGCCTGAAACAGGGCCTGTGAAACGGGACTCTGAATGAATGATCTTGAATCCATGCAATGACCAGGCGCAGCGAGCCAGAGTCTGCCTGGCTTTGACTTGTGGTCTGCCTGGCGCTGGTAAAACATCGCTCTGCAATGCCATATCAGCGTACAGCAAGCCCGACCTGCTCGTCAGACACATTTGCTTCGATAACATCATCGAAGTCGATCCGAAAGATGAGGTTCAGGACTTCACGAATGCGGGAACCTTCAAGGTGAAACATGCGATGCAGCATTGCATGATGAAGACTCACTCGTGCAACTCAGTTGAACAAATACGGCTACAGACACGGTGGCATTTTTGCAGGCCAATAGGCACCAGGCTCTACAGCAGATCGAGCAGTGCATGCTGGAGGGCTGGTCTGCAAAGAATGCTTATCAAGGGCCCGCCCTTATCATAGCTGATGACAACATGTACTATAGGTGAGTGAGCTCTCTGCTTGCAGTTCTTGCAGGAAATATCGTGTTCCATGACTTCACACAGGCACAGCAATATGCAGGAGCATGCGCTACGAGTGCGCTCAGCTAGCGCGGCGTCACGACGCAGCCTTCATGCAGATCTATCTGCCCTGCTCATTGGTGAGCTTGTGCATCCGCTGGCAGCATTCATCTTCGAGACAGGGAACTGTACATCTGCTCATTGTGGACGGTTGCCTTGTGCTCAGCGGAAAGCTTCAGCATTGAATCACCAAGGGCCATTCATACAGACTGGCAGGGCTCCCTGCAATCGCAGGATGCCGCACTGGCCCGGAATGCCCGGAGAGAGGGCAGTAAGAGGGTGCCCGAGGACATTGTCAGGCGCATGGCAGCGAGGCTGGAGGAGCCTGATGGTCAGAGATACGAGTGGGAGCAGTGTACAATCACCTTTCCCTCAGAGAGCCTCCCACAGCTTGTTGATGACCCTCAGGTCTGAAAACCTCCCCCATCAGTGCGAGGCTAGCTCAGAGCTGTTTCAGCTGTTCTCCAAAGCCTGACCTTGCTCCACAGCGCCTGACACAGGACCTGACAGACCTTCTGCAATCTGTGCAGCGCTCAGCTGAGTGGAGCCTGTGGAGAGCACACTGGGCACTTTCCAGTCCGTAGAGTCACCATGCACTCAAGCTCCTTCATGGCCTTTCGCAGGGATGGGCGGGTGTATGGGGTGCGATTATGGAGAATTGGAGGGGCCCTCTGCCACCAGCAGAGGCCCCACAGCAGCATGGGCAGCCGACAGAAGCCTCTGCATCAACCGCGCACAGCCTGGACGTGCGGCTACGTCGCATGCTTGCTGATACCGTTGCCGGCATAGACGGCGCAGCCTTAAAGGCAGACGCTGCGCGGCAGCTGAATGCTGAGCGGAAACAGCTCCTTGCCAGGTGTCTCTCAGCTGTAGCTGCACTACATCCTGCTTGGCTTACCTGTGTCCATGATTAGCTGTGGGGAGCTCTGGCTGTATGTGCTGCTTGGATCCTGAACAGGAGGTTGGGGCCGACACTTGCTTCATCCGGCAGTCCCTCCCAGGCATCAGTTGTTCCCCCAGGGGAGTGCCGTTGCTGGTGAACATGGCATATTGCAAAGTGACGCTGTTGCTAAGATGGTTCCCTCTTTGCAGGATGTGCAGCGGCAAGAAGTTGGCACCCACTGAAGAGTCAGTGCAAGGGACTTTGAGGACTTTCAAGGAACTTTGCAGCATTGTGCAAGCAAGAACGTGCTGAAGAAGGGCCCTAGGGGCTCACATTGGGACCCCTGAGCAAGGCCTGGACCGCTCCTGCAACTCAGCAGCAAGGCTGCACAACAGCCTGCGGGCTTGCAGGGGGTATCTTCACAACCTGGATTGGCTTCTGCCAATGTACATTCACCGGGCGCGTTCTTTTGTGTAAGCCTTGTCATGCCTGCCACCAATCTGTTGAACTTCATGCAATCAACAAGGCAGACATGCCAAGGTCCACAGCTGGCTGATGCATTATGAGCTCAAAGTGGCGGTCCCGATGTGGTGTGGGGTTGGTGTGGGGTTGATTATCTTAAGGTGCTATGTCAGGCTGCGCTGAGCCCAAGATGGCTTCTCACCCTGCTCCATATAAGATTATACCAGCCTCAAGCCGCAAGTGTTTGTGATGGTCCTACCGCGGACATAAGAGGCATAGACGCTACTGTACACAGCAATAACAGCCACCAGCAGTATCAGTGTATCCAGTACGGGTTCGTCAGGCCTTGCTGTACTTCAGGAAGCACCCCAGCTCTAGCTTGCGTTCTCTGAGGGTACCAGCTTGCAACACAGGGCACAGGCACCTGTCCACCGATGAGAATGCATACATCTTATTGTGCCCACAGGACCGTGCGTTCAAGCTCTTCATTTCAGGGCCACCTCATATATTCCGAGCAGGAGGCTTCTAGCACTGTTAGCTGATCCACAAGAAATTGTGAGAGTGAAAGTTGCGTCATCTCGGAGATCAAGCCACAGGCCTGGACATGTTTTATCTTGCTGCTTGTAGCATCAGACAGAACCTAGCCCCAGACTCTGGCGGCTCTGACAACTCTGTGTATGCCTTGTTGCCTCTGGCTGCGCCTCTGGCATGCCGCTGACCACCAATTTTATTTCTGAATTTAGGCAAGGCACAGATGTTGCGCAGCTGACCTGAGCACAGGGGCCAGAAGAGAGACTTGCATCATAAAAAGGACAAGAAAAGCATGTCAACAACACACGCGTGAGAGCCTGCCGATGCTTGCTGCACAAACGGCCGCATGCACAGCATGCATGTGCGTTGCACTAGAAAGAGCCGCTGCTGAAAGGCAGCATGCATGTGCGCAGCACCAGAAAGAGCCACTGCTGAAAAGCAGCATGCGGAGGCACGATTGTGAAGACTGTTCTCCACAATGCCAGCGGACAAGTATCACGGGTGTTGGAATAGCCTTCATGGGACGTCAGTATGCAATACACATCAGTACAAGTCACAAAATGTGCCATACTGCCGGCAGTGCAACACGCTTCTTGCAGACGATGTCAGAAGCAAGGTTGAAACGGGCTGACTTGATAGCAGCTTGATGGTGTGAGCTGCGCCTAGACCACAGATGCCAGCTTCTCAGGACAGCTCAAAATCAGCCTGGTATTTCCCTGACTTGGAGTGCGCTCCCCCACAGACTTGGCGGCCTGCAACAGTGTTAAGACATTGTGGGGAGCTCTAGGCTGGCTTACACACCATGTTCTGTGAAAGTACTACTGACCTCACTACACTCAAGCATGGGCATGTCACAATGTGCGTATCGCCTACACGGCAGCCTGTGCTTCCATGCATGGATGATATCACAAGGCTTACCAGCAGCCGGCCGCGCGCCAGCATGCCTGAAGAGGGCATGCTGTTGTGACGGAGCCCCAACGGTGGGTTAGGGTTATGCATCTTGACAAACCTGCAGGCCATGCTCCAAAGTCAGGAGCTGCCAACCCTGAATTGTCCGTCAGCAGAGAGCCTCTGGCGCTTTGAGTGATCCTGACTGGCAAGGCATGGCTTGTGTGCGTCACACAGGCTTGGCTCCTCTCAGCGGTTGCATGGATCGCTTTCGTAGGCACGCAGCAGGTGAAAATCACAAGGCGGTATGGAGGAGGTACTGACCACGTAAGCCACTTCCAGGTGTTGAAAGGGGGCAGCTCTTCCTTTGTCAGGGGCTCCACCAGGTCCCTGGACCTGGCTCCTTCAAAGAAGTCCGGAACCTCCGAATCTCCGTTGGACGCGTAGATCTGCACAGCATCACAGCCCTTGGATGTCGTCTGCCGCCGCGGTGTAGCGTTAGGCATTGGCATTGGCTCGGCACAAGCAAGAGCACCACATCTGCCGCATGTGGAAGGGGTCAAGGATGGTGTGCAGCGCTCGGCACAGATCACTGTTGCGCCGCTTGAGGCAACGCCATGGAAGATAGCCAGCTTCTACCAGGCAAACAGTGCTGCACGTCTTCAGCTATGCAATGCCAAGCAATGCTGCATCATGGGACTGTTCCTGGAAAGGCTCATGCAGAGGGGCTTACATCTCCGCAGGTGGCCGAGAAGGCTGCTCCCACATTGTACAGTACCAAGTTGCGCCAGGCGGCTGCAAGGGCCACACAGCTCTCGCCTGCCATCCTCTTCACGGCTAGAAAGTCCCACTCATATAACAGGCAGTCCGTTTGTGCCTCCACCTTCCTGCAAAAGCCACAGCAAGTCAACACTTCTGCTTGACGGCCAAGATCTGGCTGCAAGCTCTTCTTCAGCTGTTTTGACTATCATTCATTTTGACGGGACTTCCGGCTCTAGTTCCCCTGCAGAGGATAGCAGGAGCCTAACTCCAGAGCATCCTTGTGAAAGGTCAAGGCAGTCCGCAAGCGAGCCCAGCTCCTTCATATGGGTGTCAAG
Organism: Coccomyxa sp. LA000219; assembly: GCA_000812005.1. Taxonomy (NCBI): domain Eukaryota; kingdom Viridiplantae; phylum Chlorophyta; class Trebouxiophyceae; family Coccomyxaceae; genus Coccomyxa; species Coccomyxa sp. LA000219. The sequence continues at coordinate 1,206,997 of KN714658.1, forward strand.
CATTCTGCAATGATATGCCATGTCTCGAACGGGATGCCCCTGTCTCTGTATGCTGTACCAGATATAGACAAGCCTACTCGATGGGCGCCCGCTCCAGGCCGATGTACACGCCAAAGGCGTTGCAGACCGCCAGGTTGAAGATGTAGCCGCTATAGAGGGAGCTGGTTGCTGAGGTGCCGTCCTTCCTGCTGGCGGTTAGCACGGCCACGCCCTCCACCATCATGTGCAGGGAGGTCGCCTGCATGAAAACTAGATATGTCAACCTGCTTCATGCAGGGTGGTAAACCCGGTCCACTGACAGATGACGTGTCTCTGCCACCTTGCGACAGCTCATATGCACCAGGTTCTCGGGCACATACATGATCGTGCTGGGGTATTCAGGGAGGGATGATTAGGCAGAATGCGCTGTACATGCAATTGCTATAGACCGGCCCGCAGCATGAGGCTTGCTCACCGACGAGGCGGTCTTCCCTTGTGTGTCAAAGATGATGTCGCCACGCTTGAAGCTCCGCCACCTGCGCCGCCAGCACACAAGCATCAATTCAAACTCCGAGCATCACTGCAGGTGTCCGCCTTCAGCACTACTCACACTGAACACGTGCCCCTTCCCGTTTGCCAAATTCCCAGCCAGCCAGAACGATTGCGCATCCGTGCTGCAGACGGGAAATGTATGCCTCTCCTGAAGGCCAGGATGGTGGCAGGTGCGCTTTTGTATTCTGCCTGGAAATGCAGCGGTTGATTGTTGCCTTGATGGGCAGATGCAGCGGGTAGACGCAATGCTAATCCTCCCACTGCGCAAGTCAGTGTGATTGATGTGAGAGGGTCAGAGTACACCGACCTGCCCAATTCCAGAGCCTGCTTGAACTCCAGGCGGCCCATGCCTGAGCGGCGGAACACCAGGCGCCACAGCGCCTCATCGTCCTCAGTGCGCAGGCTCACGCGACGCTCCTCCCAGACCAGCCGCAGCATGCCATGCAAATGTATCAGCCCTGCATGTTCCGTCAACATGACACCCCGAAAGAAGGCGAGCCCTCTGAGACGAGGACCCCTGGGTTCCATATCCAGTATGCTTGGTCGTGGTGCTCGCTAGCCTGCTGACATTGTTACCTGTTGCTTGCCATGATGAATCACTAGCAGGTGGTGTTCACAGTAGCCATAGCCTTAGGAAAGGCTTGGGCCTCCTTACCAACAAAGAAGGGCCATAGGATTGCCCCTAGAAGCCAAAGATCGGGTGACACTCGGTCCCAGGTGCCCCAGGGCGGGAAGTTGGTCAGGGCAGCAGCGAATAGGAAGACATACGCGGCAAACAGGTAGAAACGGAGCCAGAGCAGGTCTGTGCCGATAGCCGACATGAAGAACCATGCATTGGCAATGGTGGCACATCTGCGGAAGCATACAATTATCGGCCATTTTGAAACAGTGAGATCGCGGTAGCATGGAGTATGACCGTAAATAGAAGAGGTTTCTGAAGAGTCAGGCTGTGAGGGACCGCAATGGGGGCGCACATCCCGACACCGTAGACGAAAGGCATGATCCCACGTCGGTTGAATCTCCCTGATAGATCGGAGTCCCGCCCCGATCTACCTTACGACGTCTTTGGCGCCTCAGGAGAGCACGTGAACCACTTCGAGACAGAAGCACCACAGCCTTGTCTAAGACAGTCGCATACAATGCATAAATAGTGCTGCAAACTATCAGAGCGCCTGACAGTACAAAAGGAAGAGCCGAAGAAGAAGCAGTACAGAGAAAACCCGAAGCTTGGGTCCGAAAGCTGAGTCAGCTAACCGAAGAAGAAGCAGTACAGAGAAAACCCGAAGCTTGGGTCCGAAAGCTGAGTCAGCTAACCAAACCCTTGCTAGCTCAACTTTGGTACTGTCGCATACATCGGTCACATAGAGCCCTGGATACCCCCTTGTGCAGACGCAAAGGTTCATAATTATGGTGTCCGCCCACAGTAACGGCATGAACAATGGCTTCCACGGCAAGGGGGACGCGCCGAGGCCTGTCCCTTCCGGTACCATCCTCTTCAAGGTGCGTGATCTGGCACGGTGCAATGCCTCACTTAGAGGTCTGAAATTCTATCCCCATATTGGACTCGACGCACGCTAGGGTGTGTTCTGTAGATCTCATGCTCACCGGCATGCCAACGCTGGCATCAACTACTAGGTGATTAGGAAGGTCCGGGTTCGGGTTCCAGTGTGTCTCGTCATATGTGTGTTTCTATCGTATACATGTGACATTCGCACGCGCGCGTGGAACATGAGTCAGGATGGCGCCCTGCCTACAGTGGCCAACCTTGAAAAATGACGTATCACAGCCTTGCTGCGACATGGGTAGGGTTCTGCAGCGATCCTCGGGTATTTTGTTGAGCAATGTGGGCAGAGATGAGAATGTCAAGAGTGTATGCTGCAGGACATTGGTATGCTGGCCACCTTCAACGACAAGGAGGAGGAGATCCCCAATGGGGCTGTCTTCGTGAAGGGCAACGTCATCGAATGGGTCGGAAGCACTGCCGATCTGCCGGAGAAGTACAGCACTGCCGACGAAGTCATGAGCCTGAAGGACCACCTCATATTGCCTGGCCTGGTAGGTCTTTCCTGCTTTCAGGGCACCCTGCGAGACTTCTGCTGTCGCAACACTCACCTCTGCAGTGCAGATTGTAGACTGACCCCACTATTCCTGCGCCAGGTGAACACCCACCACCACATGTTCCAGTGCCTGACACGCTGCGTCGCCCAGGACTCCTACCTGTTTGGTTGGCTCAGCACATGCTATTCTGCCTGGGAGCACATGCAGGTGAGCCATGCTCTGTGGCACCTTCCTGACAAGTGTCACGCATTGTGCTCAAGGTTATCTGTAAGCAGCACATTGGATCACCGACACTTGTGGCACCATTCAACTCTGATGTTGATGACGTAAGGGCATCTCTTAGGGGAATCTTGTCTGCCGTGCAAAGAGGTGCCGTTAGCATAGCTGTACATAACACTTAGATTACACCTTAGATTACACCTAAGTGCTGTCATGTAACCCTCACCCGTGAGGTTGAAGCTCTGGTCCAGACACCAGAAATGCTCACCTTTTGAGGAGGCTGTGCTGTGCAGGCCAACGACATGTTCACTGCCTGCAAGCTGGCCATGGCCGAGCTCATCATGTCGGGCTGCACCACTTCGTCCGACCATCTGTACATCTACCCCAACGACGTCACTGTCGGCGACACCGTCCGCGCTGCAAGGTGATGCTCCGGCTGTGCGTCTTGCAAGAGCGTTGCTGAGTAGCGGTTGCTGGCAGCACCCTGGGGTGCGAGGCAAGTAGGCTTGCAGTGTCTCACCAGGAAGCCTCATAAGTTAGGTGAGTGTGGTGTGCTGGCCTCTCGCATGATGCTGAAGGCAGATCGTGGCAGGAGCCGACCAGCATGCAGCTAGCTGGTCTGGCCTGGACCTCTGATGTGTATTGCATGCATTGAAGCGCTTCATCATGTTGCAGGGCCATTGGAATGCGCTTCCACCCCACGCGTGGCGCCATGAGCGTGGGCGTGTCCAAGGGCGGCCTGCCCCCGGACAGCTGCTGCGAGGAGGAGGACGTGGCGCTGCAGAGGATGGAGGATGCCATCAATGAGTACCATGACAACTCCAAGTGAGGCCCTTCCCAATGATCCGTCAACTGTCAGCCCTGCAGGGGTCACCCCCGAGGCCTGCCCAAGCATTGCATGCCTATCCTCTCACCCAAGCCAGGCAAACTCAGGCTCAGCAACCTTCACTGACCTCTAGTAGGCTCTGATCTCCACGTCTCAACATGGAGGTCCGACAGGCTTCAAGCACTGAGCCGAAGCTGTGCCAGTTGTACAAGGGAGTTAAATTCTGCGCAGGTACTCTATGACCCGCATGGTTCTGGCGCCATGCAGCCCCTTCACTGTGACCAAGGACCTGATGATCAAGGCCGCTCAGCTGGCGCGCAAGCACGAGGGCGTGCGCCTCCACACCCACATGGCGGAGAACCAGGTGCGCATCACTGGAATCCTTGCTTTGCGTGACCATCTACCTGTAGACGCTCGCTGTCTTGTCTTGGCGGCATCACTTCTGCTGCTGTCAGCAGTTGTGAGGGGCGGGCTGCTTTCCTCTGCTGCCTTCCCCTGCTGCTTCCTCAGACATCCTTATGTATCTGCTGCACTGGTCCTGCATCAGGCGCACCCGCGCTTTTTTCGCTTTGAGTCATGGGTAGCTAATGTGCCAAATTTCCTGCAGGAGGACATCGACTACATGGAGAAGATGTTCAGCGCCCGCCCCAAGGCATACATCGAGTGAGTTCCTGGCCCACCTCAAGCCGACAGAGGAGTTGCCCATGCAGTTGCTATGGCGTGTCTCAGTTGCTGCCTGCATGGCCATGCTTGACCTACATGAGGTGCACCCCTGTCAAATGGTGCTAGGATCCGGTGGCAGGGTGTCTACGCAGCTGGGTGTCGTTTCATGCTGAGTGCGTTGTACCATAAACACAGTAAATGAATGCAGAAGAGCCAAGTGCTTTCCCAGTATTCGTGTGTGGTGCTGAATCAGGGAGGTTGGGTGGGACAAGGACGATGCCTGGTTCGCCCACTGCTGCTGCCTGGACGATGACGACTGCCAGCTGTACGCGTCCAAGGGCCTGGGCATTGCGCACTGCCCCCAGAGCAACATGCGCCTGGCCTCAGGCATTGCACCCGTGGCCAAGTGGCTCGACTCCGGGGTGAGCATGCTTCGGCAACAGCCTCCTGCGGCGCGCAGTCATACTGTCTGTCTTTGGGTCCCCCTTTGTCCGATCCTCTGTCTGTGGGTTCCCCTCTGTCTGTGCACACCTGTTTGGGCAGAGCAGCATGCGCACTTTGCACTCGTGCTTTGATGCCGATGGGATTGTGTGGTTCTGAGCAGGGGTCTGTGCACTGTCGTCAGTCCGCTTCGGCATTGATGCAGTATCCCTCACCATGTTCCAAGCAGGGGTCTGTACAGTGTCGTCAGTCCGCTTCAGCATTGATGCCAGCATCTCTCACCATGTCTTGAGGACGCGGACCGTGTTGCAAGTGTGTCTGCCTGACATCCCTTTGATCTGCAGATCAATGTGGGCATGGGCGTGGACGGAACCAGCAGCAATGACAGTGGCCATCTGCTGGCGGAGACCCGCCTGGCCATGTTCCTTCAGAGGGGTGGCAACAACCGCCTGGACGGTGCGCCTGCTGCCTAAGCCTCTCTCGGCAAACTCCTAGCTGGCCCTGTTGAACAGCGCAGTGAGTGGTACTCTGACTCCTCCCAACACGAGCTGGGCAGGTCTTGGACTCTCAGGGCAGACGTGATACACCTGGGAAATTTCAAGTGCAGTGAAGGATTGTGCTGCACTCCTCTGAGCCCCTTTCTCTGACTGGTGATGTAAAAATTCAGCAAAAGACCTGAGTTCTGGCAGGTGATCCAAGACGTTTGCATGGCAGGCATGCCGGCGGAGAAGAGCCGCAGCTGAGCTGACTGCTTGCCATGCAGTGAACTGCCGCAAGGTGCTCAAGATGGCCATCCACGGAGGCGCCAAGAATCTGGGCCGCGACGACATCGGGCAGATCGCGCCCGGGTTTGCCGCAGACTTTGTGGGCTTCAAGACCGACACCATCGGTGCGCCCTACACCCTGCCCCTGAGCACTCAATTGGGTCCTCGCAGCAGGCTTGTTCAGTACAAGATGCACTCGATTACTTGTGATCCTGCCTGTACAAGAAGGCAGAATTGATGCTCTGGTCTTCTAGCATGCCTATCGCAGCACTCTGCCAAACAGGCCGTGGCACATGTCTACGCCATGCATAGCCTTGGCCTTCTCACGCCTTGTCGCACAGCACCTGCAGGGCTTCCCAGAGCAGGGGGTGACCCACTGACTTGCGCTTGCAGGCTTTGCCGGAGGCCAGCATGACAAGGTCGCCAACCTGATCATGGCTGCGCCTTCTGTGGGCTGGGTGGACCTCAGCGTCATCAATGGCGAGTTTGTTGTCAAGGACGGAGTCATACAGACCCTGGACCTCCAGGTAATCACCCCGTCACTGTGCACGCCGCATCTCCCTGACCATTCTGCAGCCTGGCATGTGGTGCCTCTATGGATCCCTCCCAGGGTACCTAATGAGCCCCCATATGTCCCTGCCTCTACTGATTGCTTGTACAAGCCCTGATGCTGAGTGTCACTGGCCCACCACTTTGCGCAATATGTACAGATGAGCCATCAGTCTTCACTCAAAGCTTCCACATCAGACGCTTGCCATTACAAATGCATGCCCTCATGCGCAGCAACCATAGGGCTGATGGTCAGTATGGGCAGATCAGGCTGAGCTGCTTGCACCTGTGATACATACTATGACCTATATTGGAGTGACCCTGATTGCTGATTGCTGAGCGGCTACGATGGGTGATGCAGGACCTGATCACCGAGCACAACCAGTGCTCTGCCAGGCTGGTTAAGCACCTGCCCAAGGGGTGGCAGTCTGGCATCAAATCCAACTGCTGAAAGGCCACACCCCCAGAGGCCATGCCGGCGCCTTGTAACCTACCTCTTTCAGACTCAAATGTTCATGTGAAGCGCGCCGCTGAGACCCACGGCTACAGAGACAGCATTATCTGGCCAGAACAGCCTGCTGCTGCAAAGGATCCCCTTCAAGTCCCCTGACTATGCTCAAGAAGTTCTGTTCCTAATGCGCGCGCGCTGTCGGGACTCACGGCTTCAGAGACAGCACTATCTGGCCAGAACAGCCTGCTGCTGCAAAGGATCCCCTGCAATTCGCCTGACTTGTTGTGCTCAAGTTTGTCTTGGAAGTTCTGTTCCTACTCTGTAGGGCCCTGAACATGCTGCGCTGTGTGCTGTTGCCAGCTGCGCCGGGGCTCTGCATGGCAACCTCTGGTGCACAAGCCAGTTTCTTTCTGGTTTTCTCTCCCATTTCCTTTTGGAAGCAGCGCCGCCCTGGCCGCTGAAGTATCCGCGGTTGATGCTTAGCCGTGCATGGGAGGCTGCAGATGCAGTGCAGTCCTGTCGGAGACATCTAACACTCCAAGCCCGTGACATTACCCTGTGTGTGGATTCCACCTGCCATGCAAAGCTGCCAAAAGCTTTGCAGGCGGTGTCTACCTGAAAGCACTGCTTTACACAAGCAATGCTGGAGTTTGCTGCTACTATGTGACCAGCCCAATGACACCGAGGACTGGATGTGATATGCTGGGTGAAGGCTTAATCTTTTCCATGTACATGTTTGAGAATTGTCATTGAGGACTGTGGGTTTGTCAAAAGGAAGGCAAGCTTGCTGATCTTGAGTCTCTTATTGCAGTGTCGCAGTGGTGTAGCTAATGTGCTGGCAATTGCAATACTTACCTGCATATACTAACAATATTGTGGGCTCTGTGTGCATAAGCAGGTACAGTGGTGCCGCTTTATCAGGCAGCTAAGATGTGACCGGAACACAAATGTAATGATCTTTCTCCAATGTCTCGATGCAGTGCAGCTTAGAACATATAGGCTGCAAGGAGTACCACCCACGCCCACTGAGATCTCTGTCTAGATCTGATCCATCTGAGGTCTCGACCCACTGACAGTGTCTTCAGCAGCAGGTACAATGCCAGCTCTGAAATGCAAGCTGTATTCGCAGCTGGCAGGTGCCATCCCAACTCACACCAATGCACCCTAGCCTAGAGTCGCTGTGGCTGAACTTGGTAGACAGATATATCCTGGGAGGTGTGTAGCGCAATTGCAGAATGCGGCCATCCCGATGACAGACCACATAGTTGGTGTGCAGGCTCAGGGCAGAAGGTTTGGCATGATACATGATAGCGTATCTAAGGAGCCTAGATGAGCTGTAGCTGCTGCTAGTCCGGCTCTCCTGATGCCTGGCTCCAAGAAGACCTTCAGGAGCGTACAGATTCGGTGTCTTGTTGCTTGAAGGGGCAAGCAATCAGGTTAGAAGCCTGTGTTCCAGTAGGTCACTGACTAGCAGGCATACTACTGACCTTCGCGGAGTCCACTCACGACTTCTCATGGAAGACAGTGCACAATCCTAAGTATCTACTCGATCTGCACACCGCTCAACTTGCTCATGTCCCTCTGAAGCAAGTCTAGTCTGACTGTACCCGAGACAGTGTACCGGGCCTTTCGTGCCCCCTTCTCGTCAGCCCTCACTCCTGGTGAGTCCGCAAGTATCAGATCAGCGATGATCACTGCTGTGCATCACTGTTCATCACTGTATAGCCCTCCCAGATCAGTAGATCTTGCATGTCACCCCCCCTCCACGTCAGCAAGTGCTTCTAATCGTCAATCCAGAGACTTGCAGTTTTAGCGCGCACAAATTCATCATCAGGCCTCTTGCGCAGCCCTCGGCTACTTGAAAAATCACCGCTGCCCTCGGAGGAGCTAGAGCCGGGATATAGCCTGAAGTGACATCTCTCACAGCACGAGGTCTGAGTCCGGCGGAATATAGTGGCATGAAGGGCGTCGTCGCGCTCGTGCTCTTCGCAGCCGTAGGATGTCAGGCCGGAATAATCACGATTCGGACGCAGGTGCGCAGCCTCAGCCACTTTCTCTGCGTCATGAGACTAGAAGGCTCGGCAGCTCTTCAGAGGCTGCCGAGGGCGTCCGCTGCTGTGTACCTTAAAGTGGAGCAGCACATAATCATTTGTCCTCCCTGGTCGGCAGATATGGATAATGAGAAAGCGAGCGGAGTCCCAAAGCCTTGCTCTTTTGGGGTGTCAGTGGCATCCTGGTCATTAGCCTTCTGCGAGACATAAGGCAAGTCATGTGCGGCATTGCCGTGATACGCGATCAATATTGTTCTTTCTTGCTGAAGCTGTGACGTTCTTCGCAGTCCATGCCCCAGATATCATCCTTCCCAGGCAGCAGCTTCTTCCTCACTAGCTCTGGACCTGGCATGCCCACAGAGACAGTACAAATGGACTTGGCGGGCAAGCCCCAGGCGTTCTCGAGCGTCTTCACAGACAGAAGCACTAGCTTCTTTGACTCTGGCTTAAGCACATGGTGAGGTCCTGAATGAGTGTGTTGCCCTTCCCCTGTCTCATCACCTTCCTCTGCATGTCTCTCCAGCGCACTGGGCTGCCCAGATCTAATCAGCAGCTGCATGAAATGCTCCAGAGAGCTACTGCAAGTGATTGTCGACCTGTCCACTGCAGTCATCTCTGGTCCTTGCCACTTGACAATATGTTGGAAGCATCATTGCCGCGCTGCATAGAGCTTGATGCCTTCGCGCATCTCATGCAGGCTGGAGCAGCAAATTGCCACCCTGGACCAGCTTCAGGCAGTGCTTGATCAGGCACCCAGGAAGATGCCCTGCCCGGGCATGGCCGCTGCCCAGCAGGCCAGCAGGCCCGACATGCTCACCTACATGGCATCTTCACGCTTTGGGCCTGCCCTCCTCAGCAGCCTTGCAGAGCAGGTAGGATCTCAAGCAACCCACAAACTCATCTCGCACAACGCTTGCACCACCTCAGGGGACAGATGCTTTCATACAGGGGCAGCAAGCTCCTCAGTTGCAAGGCAGTGTCATGTGGCCTTTCAGCATCATGGCATGTTCAGTCTGATGCCGGAATGCTCATGTCTGGCGCGCCTGCAGGCTGCTCAGGACGCTGCAGACGCGGAGGCATGGGATGCGGTGGACATGGACGATCTGCAGCCGGAGGACTTTGCCGACTGGAGGGATGAGGCGTTTGCAGCTGATGGCAGCAGCACTGGGTTCTTCTCCATGAGCAGCTTCTCAGACGAGTACCCCAGAGACGGCCGCGGCTTTGAGCCTTCTATGCTGGTGAGGACCTCCCCTTGCAAAGATCCCCTCAATGTCCACCGAGTGTTTCTCATGAGAGTGCATTGTGGATGATGCGATTGCGGCTGTATGACTAGACAGTCTGGCACGCTGCTCATAGCAGACGGTGAGAGAATGTATCTCAGGCGCTAGACATAACCTGACGCATGTCGTATGCTGCACAGGCTGAGGAGGATGCGTATCCAATGTACACTACATACGTGCGGACAGACGCTATCCCTACCGAGGTCACGCCTGCTGTGGAGGACTCTGACGGTCCCTCGTGGTTCTTTGTGGTGAGCGCCATCACAAGATTCAGCTGCTTGTCTATAACCTGGCTATGCCATGGTGCATGGGCATAGCTGGACCATCAGTACCTTCGTCTCTAAGATCACCCGAGCTGTTGTCTGAGGAACGAGCTGCACTGTCAGAGAGGGCACCATACCCATATCTGTGCCTGTAAGACTGCTTGAGCTGGTTGCCTTTAGGTAGAAGTTCCATTGGCAAGCCACTAGTGGGCATGAGATGAGGTGGTGCTCTTGTTGCGTGCAGTTCCAGGATGGCAGCCTCAACTGGGGCTTCATCCTCTTCGTGGCCCTGCTCCTGGCGGTGATCCCCTTGTGGTGCCACGTGCTCCGGGCGGCCGCCAGGCTGAGCAGGTGCCACAGGCGGCGCGCGCGGCGCTCCCGGGAGCAGTTCATGAGCACGGCCGCGCAGCCGCTGCTGGGCAAGGCCTACCTGCAGCCGCTGGCGCCCGAGAAGCCCATGGCTGAGAGGCCCTGCCCCATTGAGGTGAGACCAGGCCCACAAATGCATGTGAGCTTCACAGGCATCTGTCAGGGCTTGCTTACTTCAGGTGCCAGCCAGATGCCTGCATGCTGAGAGGAAGGAACAAGATGAAGGCCTCATAGACAGTCATCATTTTAGCAAAATGCCTTCTCCAGCAGCAGGTGTTGAGCTTGCCAGCTGTCTGCGTGCAGGTGGCCAGCCAGCATGTGCCCAAGGTTGCTTGTGACTACGTGACAATTGCCTATGTGCCGCTCAAGGGCGAGCAGTAAGCCGCTACAGTCACCTGTACACTATGAGTCGGCTCACCCATAGCCAGTGGCACCTGCACTGCCGGCAACGCCTGGCACACTCATTAGAAATGTCAGCCCGATCAGAAGACAGCAGCCTCCCTGAAACAGTCAGTGCACCAGGTCCATTGTGACTCCTGCTTGTGCCAAAGTATTGACGCAAGACTAGTCACCTCAGCTTGCCAGCCCGGGGTTGCATATGCAATGGCAAGCTGCCGCATGGGTACTTGTCCTGCAGCACCTTCTCTGTGTTTGATTATGTGCTATTTGCTCTACCTTCTTTGCTGATGGCTCCAAGAGCGCCTGAGCAGAATTATTTATTAGGGAGAAGAGGAACCAAGGGCATGTTACTGGAAGGCAGTAGATGTTCAGGGACGTGTATGTCTCTTGGAGCCTGGGAAATTCCACAGTTAGCATGCCACTGGGAATCTGGGACGGCAAATCTGTAAGATGGACATGAGTTCCAATGCACCGTGTTTGCCACATGGCTATAGCTGCTCAAGCTCAATACCCTTTACCCATGCCAGCTCTACTCAGACATGACAGAAGAGTCTGCCACTATTTCTCGAGCCATGGCCATAATTGTGCGGCTTGCATTACACGCTACTGGTGACGTTCTTATGGCCATGGATATCTCGCTTACAGCACTCAGCACAGAGCCATGGATAGGACCCCAAAAGCTCAGCGCCCAGCGAACTGACAGAGCAGATGCCAGGCAGTTTCTGTACATCGCTTCCTGATGCCTACATTGGGTGAGGCTCTACAATGCTGATCCGCCCTCGGCCACCATCCAGGTCCACAACCAGGTAGTAGTACTGCCACTGCTTCTGCTCGTCCTGGTACATGTCTGCGCTAACCCTCCCCTTCCCGCTCGGCCCACGTGCTATGAATTGTACCTGCAAGCATGGTGTCCATACTGAAAACCTCATTGACCACATCCCGTCTCGGAATGTACCCTTTAGATTCAGAGAGCTGGCACATCTGCCAGTGGAAGGGGGTTGGTCGTAGAGAAGCGGCTCGTGAGCAGGTGCGACCTTGCAAGTGAAATCTGCCTGCTTGAGTCATGTGGCAGGAGGATCAGCTGCGGCTCAAAGCTCCAGCTGAAAAGTACTTAATGAGTTGTGTGAGGAGCACGCTGCTGAGGAGTGAGGGAGCAGGCAGGCAGAGAGGCGCACACCTGCACATGTTCCCGGCCGTTGCTGTCACTGTACACCTTGTGTGGGATGCGCTGGCGGGCTGCCCGGCTGTGCGTCTCCTGCCCGTAGCCTGACACCGGCGTGCCGATCATGACCATGATCCTGGGGTCGTCGCGCAGCTTCTGCAGGCTCAGGTTGAAGGCTGTGTACTCCCTCGGCTGTATCAGCAGCTCGTTGACCACCGCCCAGAGCACCGCCACTGCATTCATGACAGGCACATGTTAACCTTGATCTGGACAATACCCTGCCGGTAGGTCTACTGTGCATGCCTCCCTGCACTTCAAAGTCTGCAAGGAGGGGACCCTGTGTCCTTCTGTGCCAGGTGTGACTGTGTATTAGGTCCTGCATTTATGGTCCAACATGCACAGGCAGAATCTGCATGCCGCCGAGACTGACATTGCTCACATGTCCTGAGGTGCGAAAAAAGATGCGGACCTGCCATAGCAATGCCTGCAATGATGATGACTGTGTAGGATGTCCCCTCCACCACTCCCATCGGCCGCTGCGGTATCTGATCAGTGATGGCATTAAGCTCTTCCTCATCCACAGTCAGTGCATTCTTGCCGTCTTTGTCAGCGCCTCCTTGCTGCTGCTTTGAGCCACTGCCTGCCTTGAAGTCCGGGGTTGCAGCAGCTGTCAAAGGTCTCACAGCAAACGCTGCTTGGAAGGGGTGCTGCAGTAGCATGCTGAGATTTAGGTACAGGAGGGATCGCAGGACAGGGCGAGCGATGCGTCTTACTATGAGAGTGTGCCTAATGATATCATTTGAGTTGGTCTGTCACCTGCAGCCCATCGCGGTGTAGGAGTTGTGTCAAGATGTATGGCAAGGAGGAGCGTGCATTGGCCTCCAGCCCCTGAGTGAGAGCAGTCCCAGCAACACTACGTAGCCCAGCGTTCTGATAAGTTAGAGCAAGTCTGCATGCTGCCGCCGCTGCTCTCCCTCGTGACATGTCGGTCTGTGTCAAAGATAGGCAGTCACATCCTGATCAAGCTTGCTTACAGCATCAGTGCCCGACTTTTCTCAAAGAGTTCTAAATAGCTCTGCAGAAGAGAGGTGTGCTGCGTATTGTGCAGCTTCTGTACGCGCATTGACAAAACTTCAGAGCACATGATAGTGACGCTTTGGCTTGCTGAGTCACCAACATGAGCTGATTGATGTGCATCGTTTCGCTGCCATGAAGTGCCTGTATAACTTGCTTTGCATAAATTTTGACGGGAAATAGCGTATGCTAGTGTATTGCACACCGGCCTGGGGTCATGCACGTATTGAAGAGTGCCCATCACTTCTAGACGACTAGTAAAAGCAGAGGGGAAGACGCATGAAGTGTCTTCCTATGAGGTTGAATTTACTGAAATTTATCAGCTTGCTGTTTTGCCTCTCCGTCTTCTCAGTCTTAGGCATCTCTGCCGATAGCGTCTGGCCAAAGCCGCTCAATCAGGTCCGTTAGCCAAGCTCCTTTGGCCAACTTTAGGGCGTTCAATACTCCCTTGAAGACATCGGCCATCGAAACGGTTTCACTTGGAAAGGCTGGGAGCCTTAGCTTGCCTTCCGAAAGCATGGTAAAAATGTAGTAAGGGACTGGCATTCTCTGCAGACGACAAGCAGCAGAGTCCTCTACCTGGACATTGACAAGTTCCATTTCAAGTGCATTGGTTCGGACAGCCTCATTCTGCAACGGGCATTTGAGAGGTACGTCGGAGGAGTGTCCTGCAGTCTGTGCACATCTGCTGTGCCCTCAGTCCCTGGCACAGCTGATGCTCCCATATACACTTTGTACTGCTGTAAGCCCCTTCACATGAAGGCTGCAGGCTTTTCAAGAACTTATCTGAGCTGTGCTGTTTTGGATGCCAGGTATGAGGACCTCATATTTGGGACCCCGGCGCATGTCCCAGTCTCTGAGAAGAGCATCGAGAGAGTGGGCGTTGCAGAGGAGGGCATCCACAGGCTGAAGGTGTATGTGGCCTCCAACGACCAGAGCCTGAATCTGCAGACGGATGAGAGCTATGCGCTCATTGTTTCAGCGCCCACCAGCACCTTGGAGGTGAGCAGAGCTGCCCTCAGTACCCTACGATGACCCTATGGACAATGTAAAATAGGCGCTGCAACTCTGAAGTCATCTGCTCTCACCCTGGGTGCAATGACATGGCGCAAATGCTTGAGCCCCAAAAGCACAGGCGTGTGAGGCAGCTGCAGATGTGCCTGAGGCTTTCATGGTGGATGCTTTTGGCTCCAGCATTCAGTTTGTGATCTTCAGCCTTCACGATTGACTTTGTGCGCAGGCAAACTCAGTGTATGGTGCGCTTAGGGGGCTGGAAACCTTTTCACAGCTCATAGAGAGAGTAGACGTTGGGGATCGGGACAGTCTTGGAGAGACCAACACCAGCGTAGCACAGAAACCAAGAGGCGAGACAGCCGAAGCGTTTATCTTGTCCAGCAGAAGGCTTCTGCAGGACCAATCTCTGCAGCATGCAGATCAACTCCAGCTGTCTGAGCCGCTGCCAAGCATGTCTCTGGATACAGAAGAGGGCAACAGCGGGAACGCCCAGCAGGCATTCCTGGTGGCTGATGGTGATGGTGATGAGGATGCAGAAGACAGGGACTCAGATGATGAGCCGTCACACAGCCTGGACAGGAAGCACAGGCACAAGAAGCACAAGCATAAGAAACACAAGCAAAAGAAGCACCACAAGAAGCGCGAGCGCCACAGCATGATGTACACTGTGAATGCCACAGCTATCTGGGATACCCCCAGATTTGCCCACAGAGGCCTGCTTCTCGACACCTCCAGGCACTTCCTTCCGCTTGATATCATCCAGGTGTGAAGCTACTCTTATTGTATATGATTTGTGAGCTATGTCTCTGCCAAGACCTCTGCCCCATCTTGCTGTTGGTAGTGTCCTCATGTCCTAATGCTCTATGCTGTATCTGAATGCTCACATGCCAACATGGTAGATCTACCAGGTTGTCAAATTGCCAGTTAGGCACATGCAGAGCACCTTGGCTAGCAGATGACAATAAGGTGTGATCGTGGCTTGTGGCGCTCACTGCAATTTCTCACACTCACATCCCAAGATTGTACTGCAGGAGAACCTGGACGCGATGGCCTCTGTGAAGATGAACGTGCTGCACTGGCACATCGTGGACGACCAGAGCTTCCCCTACCAGAGCAACGCCCTGCCGCGCCTGGCCGAGTTTGGCGCCTTCTCCCCCGCCCACATCTACTCGCCCGGTGACGTGGCCGAGGTTGTCAACTACGCCCGAGACCGGGGCATCAGGGTCATTCCTGAATTTGACACCCCAGGTGTGCGCCTGCTATGGTTCAGATGCCACGCTCATACCACTGCTGAGAGCATCTTAGACCTGCATCTTTCCCACATCGTTGCTCAATGGGCCAGCTCGGCAAAAATTGTCTCCAGAGCGTGCTGTACCACCACTTCAACCAGCCAGTGCATTCGTGGTCAATGCAATTTTTCGTATGGGAAGCGCATATGATTGGTGTTCCTGTCAGCGCCCACCCTGTGTAGAAGATATTTTGCTAGAGACGGGGCGCAAGGCATGTGCATTGAGGCCTTCTGTGGCTGCAGGCCACACGGCGTCCTGGGGCAAAGGATACCCGGAGCTGCTGACGGACTGCTACGATGCGCAAGAGCGGCCGACCGGCGTCAAAGGTCCCATCAACCCGGCGCGCAACGAGACCTACGCGCTGCTGTGGAAGCTGCTGCGCGAGGCTGCCGCCCTGTTTCCAGACTCCTACATCCACCTGGGCGGCGATGAGGTCCCCTTCGACTGTTGGCAGGTGCCCTCCCTCTCACACTCTCACGTCATCAGCGAAGGACACTCCCCAATAAACTTCTGCAGAGAGTGCGGCGACACCTTCTTTGTGGACACTCCCCAATGAACCTCTGCAGAGGGTGCTGCGTGACCTTCTTTGCGGACACTCCCCAGTGATCCTTTGCAGAGGGTGCTGTGAGACCCTCTCTGCAGATACTTACACCAGCAAAAGTATAGTGAGATGACTTTATTATTTGAACATGGCCTTGTGCTGGAGTGATCATGGCAATGCTGCAGCGCTTGAGGGAAGTCCTGTGCTGAGACCCAGATATGCTCTGTTGCAGAGCAGCCCGGAGATCAAGGCCTTTATGGCGCAGCAAGGCTTCACGACAATAGCTGAGCTGGAGACGTACTTTGAAGGGAGGGTGCTTGGCCTGGCAAGGCAAGCTGGCCGCAACTACATCGTCTGGCAGGTCATACACTCTCTTCCCCCCATCATTGACATGAAGCTAATGTGATAAGGCATCTCCACTGCAGGACCCTGTCATTTTCAGGCAGCGATGCCAAGAGAGGTCGCTGTTTGTGAGAAATCTACGATAGTCTGAACACTCTGAGTGGGACCTCACTTGCGGCCTTCTGGCACGTCTTTGTCTCTGGTGACAATCTTGCCCAGGACACCTCTAAAAAGAACCTGTTTGTGCGCATTGAAAGCAGTGGAGACTCACTGCATTGAGGCATAACTTGATGCCGCAGGAGATTTTGGACAATGGCGTAGAGATAGAGAGGGATACTGTGGTCCACGTCTGGAAGTGGTGGGCAGTAGCTGACGGCCAGGGGGCCCTTCAGGAGGGTAGGCCCGGGGTGTGTGACCTGTCAAAGGGGTGCAAGCCTGATCAGGCAGGCCCCTTGGCTGCTGGGGCGCCTGCTTGGGCTGGCGAGCTTGCCAAAGTGACCGCAAAGGTAAGGATTGTCACCTCTAGGACTATCACCTCACATGAGAGCATTGTTCTCACCAGTTGTTTGGGCGCATGTGCCTCTCTGAACATTAGACCGACCGCGTGGGGTTGGAGTGACTTCATCCATGGTTGACGTGATATGGCAGCAGGGTGTAAGACATCTGGTGGCACTCAGACAGCACAACGATGGTGATTTGACTCTGTGATGCAGGGCTACAAGGCTTTGCTGAGCTCTCCGTGGTACCTGAATCTGGGGATGTATGCTGATGAGGCTTGGGCTACATACTATAAAGTGGAGCCTCTGGACTTCAATGCAACGCCTGAGCAGACCAGGCTAGTGATTGGCGGGGAGGTGAGGCTAGCCCTGTGCCCCTTTTGCCCAATTATTTCATTCATTCAATACACCGTTTCCACTTTGCCCAATGGCACTCCAGCAGAAGCGTCTTGCGGGGCGCACCTTGCATACTACATTATTTTGTGTCATCTTTTGCTCTGCGTGTCATGCTTACAGATTGGACATCTTCCCTTGCATGTGCCATCGAAGCGGGCCATTGTGCATGGTGCCTGGCACGGAGCTGAAGAGAGTTCTTTCAGTGAATGCCGGCATGCTGCGCAGGCGTGCATGTGGGGAGAGTGGGTGGATGCCAGCAATGTGGTGCAAGAAACCTGGCCGCGCGCCGCGGCAATTGCTGAGCGCTTGTGGTCTGCCCGGAATGCGAAGTGAGTTGCCCTAAGTGCATGACCTCCGAGGCCTGCGCTGCACAACTTGCATGCTGCCTGTTGCTGCCCTTACAAGACAACATCAACACTTCATATCTCTGACGGAAGCGCCGTTGTTTGAGAGACTCTGAGAGACAACCTCGCAGAAATATAGCCTCGGTGACCATTCTGATATGTGTTTTCAAGCGCTGTTGGCATCTTATTCAAGAGCACCTGCCCAGAGAGATGGGATTGTTTATCCCGTCACATAAGCTCTGAGATAGTCACTGCCACTGCAGTGATGTGGATGAGGCAAGGCCTAGGTTCAAGGAGCACAGATGTCGGATAGCAGCTAGAGGAATTGCAGCATCGCCTGGCACCGGTCCGGGGTTTTGCCCCACAGACTATGAGAGCAGCACTGAGGAGCTGTGAAATGATTGCCGAAAAGGTGCTTGACCTGTGCATCATGTGTGTGTACTTTTGCTCCTTTGATGATGTTGAATCCCTCAAGCTCTGCTGTGAGCTACAGAAGTGGCACATCCTCTTGCCTGTAGCTGCTTCTGTGCCTTGGCAAGGCTAGCAGTGTTAATTGACCCCACACCACTCATGGCGGTGCAATAGGAGTGCTCCTTTTGCTTCCTTGAGGTTGATGTCTCTGGCGATTGTGCACAGCAGCAGTCAGTACAGAACATCAGCATACAGCATAGTGCACAATGGACCTCATGGATGAGTGAAAACGACACTGAAGAGTATCGAGGCGCTCTCAGAATAGGGGTCCGAGCCTACCGATCTGACTGATATATGCACATCTCACGTAACCCAGGAGAGGAGAGGAATGGGAGATTGATAGCTGCGCACGCTATCAGCATGCAAGATGTCCCGTTTCTTGCCCTTACTGTGAGGGACAATCGGCACTATCGTAGGCATGCCATTGCCTGGAGGAAGTCACTATGATCGTGTGCGCTGCAGTCATTGGCCAACAGGTAGGCCAGCTTTCTAGGCTTATCTCATATGAACTGACGCTGTATGACCATCATATCGAGTCATATGCTTTCAGTATGAAGTTCTACGCCTAAAGGTTGATGTCTGATGTTGATGTTCCACCTGCAGAATAACCCTCTGTACCTTCAGACCCTGCAACAAGAGGGAGGCGACAGGTCTCTGCGATTCCACTACGTCGTTCACTGCTCGCTGGATGCAGTAGAAGAGAGATGTGAGAGCCATCCCCTGGTGAAGGATACGCTGTAATCTCTGTTACTACTATTAGGACTGTTACAGCATTGGCGAGAGATTTACAGCACTAGTCTCTGCGCTGCCCCGCAGTCTTTGCTTTCTGATTGCAGTCACTGAGCAAGGCGTCTTTTTACGTGCAGTAGCGCATCCTCCAAAGTCAATAGGAGAGCCATCAGATGCCTACCTGGGCATGCTCTACCCCACTGAAGACTTCAAGATCTATGGGCAAGTCCCTCACCACGTCCTGTGCGATAAGTATTCAAGGACAGGACTTGCATTGGCTTAGGCCTGCAAGTAGTCCTCCATGCTGCCTGGCAAGCTACACCATCTTCTGACTGCTCAGATCGCTCACCCGCTAACCTTGCGCATGGTTCTGCAGGTATGTGAGCAATACGCGGGTGAAATTCATCTTGGTAGTTGACGAGGTAGTGCCAAAGGATGAGGAGATGCGCCTGGTGCGTCTCTCCAGAAACTGGACTGCATCAGGAGAGGTCACTATCATCTTGGAACACCCAGCCAGCAGTCTGGAAGCTGAGCGCTGCCTTCCTAGCTGTTGCTGCGAGAGCTGGCAGCTGAAATGAGAGCAAGTGCCTGGCCGTGTGCTGCAGATCTTCAGGAGGTTCCATGCAGCATTTGTGGACGCTGTCTCCAACCCCTTCTACACTGTCAACATGGTGCGCTGGCCTCTCCTGCCTGCTGTGGTGTTACCAGCGCGTACTCAGCGTGACTGCCATCAAGCTCAGCAGCACTCTGAGCAATGTTGTGATGCATCATAACGTCTGACTGGCATCACAAAAGACCCCTTCTGGCGGTTGCTGCATTACTCAACACTACATATGTAACCCTTCCTGGAAGATCAGTCAGGGCTCTAGATTGTGCTTGCTCAACAGCATAGCTGCGTTGTGATGGCGTTGTGTTGTCTGCAGCCTATCACCTCCCCAGGCTTTGATGCAAGCGTGCAAACCATAATGACCACGGTGTGAGTGAGGGGAGCGTTGGGATCATCCAGCAGTCTGAAGGCAGGGTTACTGGAGATGCGCTATGGAAAGCAGCGTTGCCCTGCTGTACTCATCCTGGAAGGCATCCTGGAAGTACAGCCTTAGGCAGGCTAGGTTCAAGGGGATGCTGAGCTTTGACAGGCCAAGGAATGCACTCGACTTACAGGCATGAGCATACATGTGATAGTAAGCGAGGCCAGCCGCATTCTACTGCAGTATTCAGTAGAAGTGAGCTCAGTTCAGCGTCTCGCTTGCTCTGGGATGACACCCGGTGGTCTTTTGTAAAGATTACAGGCCTCAGCCATCGATATGCGCACACAGTGTTCAGCTGTGCACATGTGGTCAGCATCATAGCTGTGCGGCGCATCTACCTACAAATCAGCTAAAAATCCTATGCAGGATGAGCCTTCATCTCGTAGCCAAGCCACATTAACGTCTCTCTAAGGGTGCTATGCCTACATGACCTTCAGCATGCATTTTGATGACAGAGGCCAGCATAGACCAGGACATGAGCAGAGCCTAGTGTATCTGCAATACCAGCAAAAAAAAAATTGGAAAGTGCTGACACTGTCAGCCTCACAGTCCTGTGGGCATGATACTATCAGCTGCATGAACCCTATATTCCCATTCTTTCCCATGGCGTCCACCAAGCAAGCGCTGGTATACATTGGCTGAGCTTCAATTCTCCTCACTGGCGACTCGCCTCTAGGTTGGCCGTCAGTGGGGATCGGACAGATGAACACAGCGCAGCTCAAGCCAGCCTTACTGCCAAGGCAGCCAGAGCTTGCGCTAAGCTGGTCACATCTTACACTGACGCCTCACACAGCCTCATCTCCTCGAGGAATATCTCTGGAGCTGCTGTCTCCCTCCTCACCCTGCAGGCAAGCACTCAGCCCCTGTCATACCCACGGTAGCCCCTCTCTCAGCTGCTGAATCACAAGACAATGACCAAAGGGAAGCATTGGCATCCCACGAAATTACCGCTAGGCATCCGTACTGCGGTACAGAACATGTTGAGTTGGTCGCATCCGCCACTGAGGGAGCATTCCCAGCTAAGGCTGCTTCTCATGCCCTGCTCGATATACATTCTGGGATCTAGATCAGTCTCACCTGGTGTAGATCTGGTAGCAGCGGCTCCTGCAAGGGAGGCAGGGCCCGGTTCATTGTCTGCGCCCTCCTCATGGCCCCAATCTTTGCATCAGAGAGAGAGTCCAGGGTAGCGCTCTGCGCTTGCCTCAGCTGCACGGCAACATCCTCTGTCATTGGCGGAACACAGCATGCTCCTCCATCACATTGGGCCAGACGACTGACGTTCATGTTGCACATCCCACAGCTTCAAAGGCACATAAAATAAGGTAAGTGTCTCTGGCTCTCGTTAAGCAGGGCACTCCAAGGCTGTGAGGCTGCAAAGTCTGCTGAGTGGGCTAGACAGAGGAACAAGTGTTTGCCCAGGCGCTCGGGAAGACAACATGATGTGTGTGGCTGAACACCTGTGGGGAGCCAACAATGGGCTGCCTCCCCGCCTGCGCTGCTGCGACTGCTGCTGCATGGATGGGCATCGTGCCTTTGCCCTTGACGATCATGTTCCGCAGATGGGGCGGCAGACTCTTCAGCAACGTTGCTGTGTTCACCTGAATACACGCACACAGAGTGTCATAGCATACAGCGCTGACAGTCAAAAGCCCATGAGCAGCCCGCATGTGCAGACCACCTTTCCAGCAGGAATACGCTCTAGTCACGGGAGCTTTCCAGCACTCTGTATGATTGCCGGCACAGAGCAGCAACACACCTTCTGAGAGCGCATGTTGTCTACAAATTGGTCTGTCTCGTCCACGATCTCGTGCTGCAGCAGCTCCTCTAGAACATCCTCTATCGTGATGATCCCAACAGGCTCGCTGTGGTCAATGCTGTTGGCCCTCGATGTTCCTGTCCTGACTTCTGTGATCAGCCTGTTCTGGTCCTGCAACCACACAGAACCCTGAGATCCGCACTTCGTCCTGATAGTGTCTGAAAGCGTGGGCGGCATTCACTGGATGTGGGTTGTGCTCAGGACAGGATCGGAGCCACAATCATCTTGTCAACACCTTGGCTGGCATGGAACCACAATCATCTTGTCAACACCTTGGCTGGCATGAAGGGTCAGCCGGCGTGTGCACTATACTGATTGAGCTCTGATCACCCTACCAAGAAGCATATTCAGGAACTGAGATTAATATCTGATGAGGCACTACTGCAGAGCATTTCCTGAGCCAACGGAGTCACCAACGCTATCCTTGCTCCAGGAACAGATGCGCACCTCGCTGAGAGGCCCGTTGCTCTGGCCATTCTCGCCGGTAGACACAACCATGACGCTGCCGTCCTCTGTGCGCGCAGGGGGAGTGTCGGAGGCCTTCATCTCCTTGAGGGAGGCCGCCAGCTCCATGCTCTTGTTGGGGGACCCCATGCGGGGGGTCTCCGGCTGCGCGGGTGCAGTCAGCACCACCATGTGACTCCGCCCAGACTGGAACAGCGTCAGCAGGTCATACCTGCATGCAGACATGGCTAGTTGTGAGAAGCAGGTTGCACTTCTGCCCACATATCGTGGAGGATGTCCAACTCTGACGCTCTGGACAAGCTCAGAGTGCTGCGTCTTTCGTGCATGATGCACTTGTGACGCACTACCCATGATGCCTGGGGTAAGCACAACACAAATGCTGATACCCAGCTCTCAGCAATGGCTGGGTGCGTACATGGCGGTGTCTGCCCGCAGCATGGGCAGCGGCCGGGTTTTGAAGTCCTTCACCGTCAAGCCCTCCTCCAGGTCCACCATTGCCAGCTCCTTCACTAGTATCAACCCTATGATGTCCCTCCTGCATGCAGCAGGAAATGTGAGTCAAGGGCGTGCACGGTATTGCCAGGCAACCTTGGCACAGCAGTCTGCCGTCCTGGAGACAGCTTGTTCAAGGCCTTCAGGTACAGCACCAAGTGCGCTCATTAGCCCTGATCCTATGCAGAGTGCTGGAGCTTTCTGAAGCGCCCACATGCACATGTGAAGAGCACTAACATTTCCTTGGATGCATGTCTTTCATGTGAGCTGTAAGTCAAGCTGGCAGTACCTGTTCCCTGGCCTGTGCACAGGTACTCGGCTGTGTCCAGAGGCCAAAACCCTCTTCATTGTGTTTGCATTCAATGTTGAATCGGACGAGAGCATGAACACCTGTACAGCGCTCACGTTTGTCAGAGCAGTTGGTATTGCACTCTTAAGGCCCCGGACTAGAGTCCCAGTGACATAGCAGTAGCAGCAATCAACAACGCTGCACATTCAGACAGAGGTGCAAGGGAACTGCAATGTGAGTAAACGACTCCTTCACACCTTATCCAGAGGCGTCATCCCTACAAAGGCCTTCTTCTCCGTCATATCCAGAGCTCCCCGGATGATATTGATCTCCTCAGGTGACAGGAAGCCCCCTCCCAGCCCCTCGCTCTGAAACTCTGTGCTGTGAATGTCGACCAGAGCCTTCAATTGTGCTTTCCTGAATAGAGCCTGCATGTCCAGCCAACCCGTGGTGTCCTGCCATCATAATGTGCAGCAAGGCTCACTTGTGATGCTTCTGTCAGGCTGGGACATGACATTCTAACAGATATGTGACAAGGACATAGGCAGCAACAGGCATACAGCATCACGCACAGAGAGTTCAGCTGCCACAACGGGAAGACTTGCTTACCCCATGCTCACTTCCAAGCAGGTAATCAAGCACCTTCGAGATGGGAAAAGATATAATTCCCACAGCCCAAAGCAGAATCCTCACAAACCATGCTGAGTATGCCCCGATCTGTAGGCCAAACCTACTGCACAAAGCCTGCGGGATGATCTCCCCTGCAACACACAGCCATGCATCCTCAAGCATTTTCATGTGCAGACAGGGGCGCTGTGATCTGCTCTCTGCAGACAATGCAAGACAAGGCAGGAAGGCGGCAATGCCAGTGGAGTGATAAGAAGAGCGCAAACGTGCATGGCTGCTGCAGGTTATGCTCACAGCACGGGATTAAAGCTCACCAAAGAACAGCACTGCTGTGACTGACAGCACGATGGCCCAGGTAGGGCTGACCAGCCGGTCCAGGAAGATGGGTAGGGCTTCCATAGCAGCAGCGTTCACAAGGAGCAGCGTCACTAGGAGCCAGTGTGGCCTCTTCAGAACCTGCAAGGCTTACAATCTCACGATCTCGGACATGGTGAGCAGCTCACAGGAGAGGGTGGGACTCGGGCCTCTTAATCTGTGGGAGTCACATGGGGGGGATGAGCTGTACCGGAGCTATGCGCTGGGCATGTTTCTTCTCTGCCGGAGTGCCACTTCTCATCAAGACCTGCATCGAATTGCACAACGTGAGGAGCTGCTGTCCTAGATGCCGCATTCGAACTGATGGCTCACAGGCGAAAGTTGCACTTCTTCTGCACGCAATTCGCTTTCAGCAAGCATCATTAGTCTGTTGTACATTCAGCTTGTATATCAAGCGTGCGTTGCTGCAGTTCTATGACGAGGAAGGGCTAGCAGTATATATGATGAGCACATTTGGTACCAGTAGTACATCGGCCCACCTCAAGGTCGACAGCGTCCATGGACATGAGGCCAAGCGTCAGTCCGCTCATCAGACCTGCCAAAAGTACCAGGCCAATAGATATGAGGATGTACACCAGGCGCAACTCGGGTGTTACATGATGGCCACTCTCTAAGAGCAGCATGGCTCCTATTGTCCCGCCCGTGGCGGTCATCTGCTGCCTGCTCCCATTGTATTGTCTGTACAGCCAACAATTTTGTGACGGTTGTGAGTACTGCAGAGTGCGAAACAGCTGGAGCACTTCCCACTGATGCTGCAAATGGCAAATGTGAGAGGTGGGCAGGCCACAAGATATGCTCCATATGCATCCGAAAATGCCTCAACCCATCTCTCCCATCCAACCCGCCGCAATTCAACTTTCTACAGAAACGCAAACTTCCTGATACTTTTTTCACAATGGCGATGTCTACGTCCGCTATCGACAAGGCGTTCGCCGGCAAGGCGTTCACCAGCTCTCAGAAGCCCGCTGTCCGTGCACGCGTGTCCCGCTCCGCACTGGTCTGCAAAGCATCGCAGGTGATCATGTCCCCTACACAATGTCCCCTCAGACTGGGGTTCGCGGCTTGTTCGCAATTGTCTTCTCGGGTCTCGGGTGTCGATAAGCACTGCTGATCAAGGTTCACGTGTGGTGATTATTGGGGTGACGGCTGTCGTCCCTGGATTATTGGGAATGCGAATTCAGGAATGCACCTCAATGTGCGTCTTTGACGGGCATGCCGGCTGCTTTGGAGTGCTCGTCAAGTATGGCATGCCGGTGGTCCATGCGTCTTGATGTGGAATGTCAGTATCTCTGTCATGGCGCAGACCTCTAGTATCATACAAAGACAGTAGCTGTGTCTCTTATTGGTGGTCCGCTCGTTTCGGGTTAAGAGCAGCTACCCAGGACGTGCTTTGTTGTACGCATGAGATTTATTGTGCTTCAAAGGGCGCGTAGCAAATGTCTCCTCGCTGGTTGCAGGAGAAGAAGAACGATGGGGCCTTGAAGGCTGCTGGAGCAGCTCTCGGTGCTCTTGCCGCTGTGCAGCTCGGCCTTGCAGGTGTGAGTCAGCATCTTCATATCTAGCTTGAGGATAAGTCTCTGTGCAGCACGGGTAAACAGGAAAGCTGCCGTGCCTGAACGGCGAAAGATGCACCTTGAGGTTTGTTCGCCACAGTAGCTCTGGCAGCGTCCCTTGGAGATCACGGACAAGCACAGCATGATTGTGCTGTGCTGAAGAAATGCAGCCAGAACATATATCATTGGTGTTCAGCAATGCTCAATTGCAGGCCCTGCTGCTGCCGAGATCAACTTCGACTCAGCTCGCTCTGGAGCGCCTGCTCAGAACAAGGAGGCCGTGAACCTGCCCAGCACTTTCTTCAAGACAGGTGGGGCCCACTATGAGCTGGGTGGGCCGATGTGCGGGGATGCTCCTCCCTGGCCTTATCATACCCATGAGCATGAGCTGCCAGTGGGCGCAAGAGATAACGCTGCCTGATCTTGTCTTTTGCGCTCTTGCATTGACCCCGCTACGTGAGCGTTTGCATAACATGAGGCAGGGAGTGGGGAGCAGCACCCCTTCTGCGGGACTAGCTACCATGCAATTGTAAGGGACAGCACAGGCAGCCAGAGACATGGAAACCTGACACAATATGTGGAGAAAATGCCTGCTTGGCTGGCACATTGACAGCTTCAGCACATTCTATGATGACAGGTGCTGTCTGGTGCAGGAGACACCCTGCAGGAGAAGCTGGGTTTCACCGAGGATGCCGACAACCAGGGCAGCAAGGTTGGCCAGAACAGTAAGCACCCGCCCCCCTGCATGTTCTTATTCCCAACAGCAAAATATGCTTTGCATAGCTGAGTATGACCCCACTTGACTTTGCGCAATGTCCACTGCCACTGATACTGCATCGGCCTTTTGTTCTAGAACACCTGACTGCATATCCTGCTGCACCATTAATGCCATTGTGTCAGCCTTTTGAGCACAGTTTCATGAGTGCATGTCTGCGTGCTGCGCTACTGACTGTGCACTGCACCTGGCAGGCTTCCCCAACGCCAGCCAGGAGGACTTCAAGATTGAGAAGACAGCCAAGGACACGCAGAAGGGCCTGGAGAAGTCCTTCCAGAACGTGACTCCTGACACCAGCGAGCTCCCCTTTGGCGGTGCTGGCGCAGGCGCTGGCAGCATCGCCGACAAGGTCTGCATCAGCCTCGCATGCTTCTCTATGTCGACATTCCTTGAACCTTTGTGTACCTGCTGAGGGGCTACCCAGTGCAAGGATGCTGTTCTGACTTCCACTCTCTCATGGCACCGGCGCCAATGCTGCTGTTGCCTGACGCTGCTATTGTCACTTTCCCTACTTAGCCAGAGTGTGGTCTTGTTCCGCTGAGGCGAGCAAGCGCTGATCTTATCCTGCACGTGCTATGTGCAGCAGCCAGGCATGACAAGCAATTGCAACCTTGACTGCTATTCTATGGGACAGAGACATCCTCATTGGATAGTGATGTGCGTAGGCCAAGGGTGCGGCCAAGGACGTGGGCAAGAACCTCAACCCAGGCTCATCCAACCTGCCCAGCCCCGGCGCAGCAGCCGACAAGGCCTCTGGCGCCATCAAGGGCCTGGCCTCTGGCGCGGGCAAGGGCACCAAGAACGTGTCTCTGGACCTGAGCGAGAACATCCCCAATCTCTTCAAGGATGTCGGCAAGAACGCTGAGAAGGTTTGCATCAACTTCCATGTCTTTGGCCTACCTGGGCTGCTAGTGCAGGTGCTGAGGGAGCCTGGCCGCCTGCAGTTGTGTTTCCTGTGCTCTTGCATTCTTGTAGCGTCAGCTGCCATGTTGACACGGGCTACCATGCCTGCCTTCATCTCTCAGCTGCCAGATGGTCCATACTGCCCTGCTGTTAGAGATTGAGTCTGATGCCTGATTGCATGTGCTACCCTTGGCGGGCACATGTGGGAGCTCAGGACACATGACCTTGAAGTGCGCTTATGAAAACTGCAGTGACGCTTGATGTTTGCAGGCCAAGAGCGGCAACCCTCAGGACATTGGCAAGAACGACCCCCTCGCCGGACTGCCCAACCCCGGCCAGGCTGTCGATGCCGTTAAGGGCCTGGCAGGCGACGCTAAGCAGGGTGGCAAGAATGTGGCCTCCGACCTGAGCGAGGACATCCCCAACCTCTTCAAGGATGTTGGCAAGAACGCCGAGAAGGTGTTTATTTATTGACATGCCCATGTGAATTTGGTGAAACACAGTTATAGCTGCAAAACCTGTCTAGCTTGTGCTCTGCGCTTCCTGATAGGACAGCCGTAGCTCTGGCAAAGCCTGTGACATCAGAGTGGGTCTTGAGCAGTGTTCTGTAAGTGCGTGCGCTGCACTTGATGTCCAGCAACTCCTCTGTGTGGGTCAAGGACCAATGTAACCCTGATGTACAGTCCAAAATGCTGACGTGGCCAAGTCTTTGCAGGCCAAGAGTGGCAACCCCCAGGACATCGGCAAGAATGACCCCCTCGCAGGACTTCCCAATCCCGGTCAGGCTATTGACGCCGTCAAGGGCCTAGCAGGTGACGCCAAGCAGGGTGGAAAGAACGTGGCCTCCGACCTGAGCGAGGACATCCCCAACCTCTTCAAGGACGTCGGCAAAAACGCCGAGAAGGTGTGCATGTATTGACATGCCTATATATGCATGCCAACTCTGCCTGCATGAGGCTGCTCCCTGCCACAGATGTAGGAGGTGGAACAATTGAGCTGCAGACCTGTCTAGCTTGTACCTGCGCTCTCTGAGAATATAACCACAGCTCTGGCAGAGCCTGCTGAGATTTCAGCTAAGCTTCTGAGCATTGTCCAGCAGGTGCTCTCGCGCTGTGCTAGACGTCCAGCGACTCTTGCATGTGGGTCAAGGACCACTGCGATCCTGATGTGCAGTCCATGATGCTGACGCGGCCAAGTCTTTGCAGGCCAAGAGTGGCAACCCCCAGGACATCGGCAAGAACGACCCCCTCGCAGGACTTCCCAATCCCGGTCAGGCTATTGACGCCGTCAAGGGCCTAGCAGGCGACGCCAAGCAGGGTGGCAAGAACGTGGCCTCCGACCTGAGCGAGGACATCCCCAACCTCTTCAAGGATGTTGGCAAGAATGCTGAGAAGGTGCGCCTTGACTTCTATGCCTTCTGCTCCAGCCTATGTACTCTCTACTTGCGTATGCAGAGGACCACATGGTAGGCAATGGAGCTTTCTGATTGTGGGCCTGCTGCCCAATGGTGTCCGCTGCCATGATGACAAGGCTCATACCATACCTGCTTTGTCCCTCAGCTGCCAAAGGTCCTATCCTGCTGTGCTTCTGGATGTGCCTTTCTATTGTCTGAGTGCACATCCTACATTTGGCGGTGATTATGGGAGCTAGGGACAACCTGGCTCGAGGTGCACTTCAGAAACTGTAGCGAGGCATGCTGGTTGCAGGCCAAGAGCGGCAACGCCCAGGACATTGGCAAGAACGACCCCCTCGCTGGACTGCCCAACCCCGGTCAGGCCCTCGACGCGGTCAAGGGCCTGGCGGGTGACGCCAAGCAGGGCGGCAAGAATGTGGCCTCCGACCTGAGCGACCTTCCCAACCCTTTTGATAATGCCGGCGCTGGCAGCATTGCTGACAAGGTCTGCACCAGCTGACATGTTATCACACTCCCAGCCTGCGTGACACCCCATTGCATGTGCATGGGGTTGAACTTGACCTACACATCAGCTATGTTACATGCTGTGGCACACCTAGCACGATTCCCCATTTGTCCGGGAGTTGCCAACTGGAATTGCCATGGCAGGAAGCATTGTCAGCGTGCCACAAGAAAAGGAAAAAGCGACTAGAGAAATATATATGCGAGGTAGGCTTAAAGATCACATGGTAACAACTCTCACTGAGATTGGATGTGTGCAGGCCAAGGGCGCAGCCAAGGACGTGGGCAAGAACCTCAACCCAGGCTCATCCAACCTGCCCAGCCCCGGCGCTGCAGCTGACAAGGCCTCTGGCGCCATCAAGGGCCTGGCCTCTGACGCAGGCAAGGGCACCAAGAACGTGTCTCTGGACCTGAGCGAGAACATCCCCAACCTCTTCTACGACGTTGGCAAGAACGCTGAGAAGGTGAGCACTAATTTCTATGCTTTCAAGTCCGGCATCGGCTAAGCTGAACTGTGTGCGCTGAGGGGTAGACAGCAGCTGATGCAGATACAGCTTTTGCTCTCGCGTCCTGATCTTCATGACAAGGTCTGTCTGTTGTCTGTCTGGTGGTCCTCGGCTGCCAAATATCCTCTGCTACTGAGGGTGTGGGTCTATCTCTGAGTGCGTGTGCTATGTGCGGGGGACATCTGGGGAGGCTGGAACATGATGACGAGGGAGATACCTTGATTATAGTAGCAATCAGGCCTGATGTTGCAGGCTAAGACTGGCCGCGTTGATGAGATTGGAAAGAACGACCCCCTGGGCGACCTGCCCAGCCCGGGCGCAGCAGCTGACAAGGCTCTGGGCGGCCTCAAGGGCCTGGGCGGAAACCCTCTGGAGGGCCTCGGTGACAAGGTAGCTACACTACTGACTCGTTGTATCCTTGCTAGAAGTGACTGGAGGTCTGGCTGATGTTCTGCCGGCCTCCACATGCAAATTGTGGACTGCCCTCTCACAGGGTGATCTCCCGCAGTGTGGTGAGGTGAATGCTCCCAGATCGTATCGGGTCTCATGCCTTCCACTGGAAGGTTGAAGAAGCCGGCTTGCGGAGCCTGCCAACAACCCCTCCTGGAAGTGGGATGAGGCTCAGCTTGTACCACCGGCTGTCAAGCTGGCACTTGGGTGAAGCGTGGCTTTACTGAGTCTTGCATGCAGGCCAAGGGCTCAGCGGAGGACCTTGGAAAGGGCCTGCCCAACCCCAGCGATGCGGCTGACCAGGCCAAGGGCCTGGCCTCCGACGCAAAGAGCAAGGTGAAGGAGGAGGCCAACGTGGCAGGAGATGTCAGCGATCTGCCCAACCCTTTTGATGGAGCTGGTGGCATTGCTGACCAGGTGCCCATCCCTCCATTCTCAGTAGATGCTCAAGTAGGCACAGACCTGGACGTCCTGTGCCACTGTACTATGCCTGCTGCACAGGCATGGAATTCAGTGTCTGTGATGATGCAAGGCAGCACGGAGTGCGCTGTAGAATGCAATCTGATGGAGACGGGCAGATCCTAGAAGGTGAATTGAGACCACGGTTGTTGTGCAGGCCAAGGGCGCTGTCAAGGATGTTGGCAAGAACCTGAACCCTGGCTCAAGCAACCTGCCCGACCCAAGCGCGGCCGCTGACAAGGCAGCTGGCAAGGCCAAGAGCCTGGCCTCTGACGCCAAAGGCGCCGTGAAGGGCTCCAACGTCTGAATGGCAACCAACTTGGATGTTGGTGCTGCTGCTGGAGTTGCAAGAGCTTTGGCATATACACAAGGTTGAAGGAGGGATCTTAGCGTGCAGTGAGAGCAATTCAGATATCGCGCATTGTGGCTTATAGGATATTGAGAGACTGGCCGGCCTCTTGTGTTGAGGGAGTAAGCATGCGTACAGATTGTTTGGTACAGTTCAGTCCTATGGTCCGCCCTGCACTATTGGATAATGCCAGGCATGTCATACATGAAGATTTCTGTCAGAACCTTCCCCGCAGAAAGCCACGGAAAAGCAGAGTGTGAGCAGCAGGACTTCGAGGAGACTTGTATATCCTTGAAGCGCTTTTGTGCATATCCTTGCGTCATCGACTCTAGCATGATGTGGTATGGAAGCTGTAAACTCCAACCTTGATTACAAAGACAACTGTGACAGAAATCACCAGAGTGCTCAGCGCTTGCAATATGCTTTTAGACCCACTGTGCTGCAGCATATGGCAATCTCCCATGCACAGTGTCTGAGCTCGGCCCGTGACGCAACGCCACAACTCTTTGGAGTCTTCTTTCATAGAGGCTTAAACCCTATCACTGCTAAGCAGTGACTTCCCCCCTCGTGGCATGCCCTGTTCACCTCAACAGCAATGTCCCCTACTTGAGCAGAGAGCGCACAACAGACTTGGTATTGAGCCGCTTCAGATCCACATAGGTCTGCCCGCAGCCCACAAACATGATGGGTGCGCCTGAAGTGTACACCATGGACAGCGCTGCGCCCACCTGCACAGATAGGGTCTCCTCAGTACTTCAGGCTTGAAGACTCGGCAAGCTTTGACAGATGCTCAGCATGTCTTTCAGAAGCCAAGCATGAGCACAAGGACTGCGCCAGAACAATCCCAGTCCTGAGCCTATGCAATAGCTACGCCCACAGTACAAGGCTGGCTTCAAGTTTCTCACAGATTTGATGTTCAATGCGATCCCCACCTTGTCATCAATGGTGTCAAACTTGGTCAGCAGGATGCCGTCGATGGTGTGCGCCGTGGCGGCGTCCTGCGCCAGGTCGGCCAGGCGCTGGTTGAACTTGGTCAGCTGGTCCACGGCATCGTTGCCCACCAGGGCCTCTCCCACAAACAGCACCAGGTCCGGGGAGTTGACCACGATGAGGTTGCTCAGCGCCCGCATCAGCGGCTCGTTGTCCTGCATGCGCCCTGCACCGCGCCACAACCCCTCACCTGCTGCTCTCTTTCATATAGCTGCAGACGGCATGTTCCCAGGCAGGCCAGCGCTATTGTCCCTTCAGCAGTGGGCCGATGTGAGAGGACTGAAACGGAGGATTTCCTTGAAGCATGGAACAGTGGCTATGGTATAACACTTCTGCAAGGCTTTGTACATGTCAGTGAGCCTCCCTCTTATGCTATCAGCCACACCTGGTACATCATGAGCTTGTGCATGACAACCCTCCACCAGAGCTAGCACACATGACGGCAGATGGAAGAGCTTGCATGGCGGTACATTGCAGGCCAGCGGAGGGGCTGACCGGCAGTGTCCACGAGCAGGACGTCCTTCTTGTTGCGCTCGGCGGCGCGCTGCCCCTCGAAGGCCACCTTGGCGGGGTCCTTCTCGTAGCCGCGCTCGTAGAGGGGGACGCCCAGGCGCACGCAGTGCGTCTTCAGCTGCTCCACAGCTCCGCTCCTGAAGGTGTCGCACGCCGCTATCATCACCTGCGCGCCCCATCGCTGATGTTGCTGCTATGACAGAGGACATCACAGCATAGATCACAGGAGCAGCCAGCTTTTGGTTGTGTAGCACCCTCTTGCGACTGACCCGAGACAGCCCCTGGCTGCAAGGCTTTGGGGCCTGTTATGCACTGCTGCTTATCATGATGGCACTTGCACACAAGGCACATACACATGCCTACAGATAGCCTATAGCATTGCTGTGCACCATATGAACGCTTGGGCAGTATATCTGCGAGTACAAACAGGCAACTCTCCAGAGAGTGCAGCTCAAGAAGTCAGCAAGCCAGCAGTTGGGGTTGCCTACCGAGATGTTGTTCTGGAGCAGCCAGTAGGCGACCTTGGCCAGGTTGGTGGACTTGCCGACGCCATTCACCCCCACGAACACAATCGTGTAGGGCTTGCCCTTGGCCTTGGCGGCCGCGATGTCCCGCAGGATGTCGATGGAGCGCTTGGGCGTCAGGATGCGCGTCAGCGCCCCCTCCACAGCCGTCTTCACGGCCGAGGAGATGCCTGTGAAGCCGGCCAGCTTCTGCCCCACCAGCCCCGTCGCCACGGACTCGCACACCCTGCAGTCAGCACACCTCCTCGGTGCAGGGCAGCAGCACGGTCCTGCAGGATGTATAGGAGTGCTGAAGTGCTCTTCACAGCGGTCTTCATGGCCGAGGAGATGCCTGTGAAGCCGGCCAGCTTCTGCCCCACCAACCCAGTCGCCACGGACTCGCACACCCTGCAGTCAGCAATGCCCCCCTGGTCAGTTAGGACCAATGCACAGAGCCAGCAGGCCTAACAGCAGCAAACGTCCTTCCTGGCGTGCGTTGCATCACCTGGAGCAAGAGTGCCTGCCACCAGCTCTTAAGGGGAGTAGCAACCTGCTGGCTCAAGCAGCGCCCTTTTGACACAGTCAAACCAAGTATCAAGCCTAAGAGATTGGTTGGGCGCTGTCAGCAAGCATTCCTGAGGATACATTCACGAGTCAAGGAGCAGAGGATGCTGCATGCTCACTTCTCGGCAATGTTCTCGGCCACGTTGCGCTCCATCAGGCGGCGCTTGAGGTCCTTGAGCGCCGGCTCGATGTCCTCGCGCGTCAGCGCGGCCGTGCCCACCACCGACGTCTTGATGCTGCGCACCCAGGAGCTGAGGAAGCTGCTGCCCGCCTGCCCGTCTGCCTTGCCCGCCTGCCCAGTGCCCGCTGAGTCCTCGTCCTCCTCCTCATCGTCATCATCCTCTGCAGAGCACTTAGTCTGTTTCACAGCTGATCTAACTCCCCTCACATGATATGCATCCATCAGTAACAACTAAATGAGCAGTACTCCATGTGTCTCATCCCACGCTTCTGCAGCATCAGGGGATATTTAAGAGAAAGAGCTTTGTGCACTGCAAGGCCTGTATGCTGCAGCCATACCTTCCTCCTCGTCCTCAAACTCATCCACCCGGGACTTTATGGTCAGGTCCGCCAGGGGCTTGCTGAGGTCCTGCTTTCCCTCTGCAGCCGCCTCCTCGTTGTCCTTCTGGGAGTAGTCCAGAACAGTCTTCTCGTCGCCATCCTCGCCCCACTTGCGCGCCGCCTGCATGAAGCTTGTCCTTCAGGCACTGCTTGTAATACAGACAGCCATTCCACCATCTGGCTTATGCACCTGATCGCTCCTGGAACAGCTGTGCTGAAGGCCGAACACACCTCTCCTGCACTAGATGCACTACATGCACGAGCCTAGAGCAACTTTGAAGGGCTGTGCTCAATGCGCGGCACATGAGATTCCAGCGCAGTGCAACTGCACTCCTCTCTGGGGGGCCTCCGCACAAGAGTAAGGTGCACAATGGTTCTGGAAAGAACTGTGCTCATTGCCTGCTATGCAAGGCTGAATCCCATTCCAACTTTGCCCTCCTTGAGCACCACTAGGTCACAACGGCTGCAGCTGGAGGGACAAAGTTACAGTCTCACATCAGTCTGCAACCCAAAGGCTTGTGACAGCATCAGCCTTCTGGCAGGCAAGGCTGTCAGCACACCTTCTGCTTGGGCTTCTTGGAGTCCGCCTTCTTCTTGTCAGCGCCCTCGCCGGCGCCTTTCTTGGCGCCGCGCTTGGGCCCGGCTCCTGCCCGCTTGCCCAGCTTGCCCTTGATGTTGCTGACATCAAAGGCTCCATCCTCCTCGCTTCCCTGCTTCTCAGCATCCCTGTCATCGTCTCCTGCAGGTACACAGTCAGTTACAGCCATGCAAGGCTTGGCAGATCCAAAGTGGCAGAACTGCGCTTCTCAGCTCTCACAGAGCAGCCTTTACAAGTCCCACGATGCCGGCCTGGGCCAAAATAATATGCTGGTAGGCCAGACTGCACTGCCAAAGTACAGCCACCTGGCTGCCCGGAGCTGATACACAGAGGCTCTTGGCAATACTTCAATGAGAGGGTCTGAGGGTGGCTTCATGACACTCGTTCTGAAGCCCTCTTGGGGTGTCAGAGCACATATAGTGTAGCCACTTGTGAGGACGCGGGCACCTGAGCTGTCAATGTCTGTGGTAGCCCTGGTGCATTGCCAGAGCATGCCTAGTATAGCCTGTGTGAAGTCTATTGCGATGCCAGACATAGAATAACCTGCTCGACAGGGCGGGGGTACCTGAGCTGTCAATGTCAGTGGTATTGACGGGAGTGACTACGCCCTCTGCAACCGCCTTGACAGGGATGCTGGCATCGCCGTCAGCGTCCTTGCCCTTCTTGCTGCCTATCTGGTCGCCCCCAGCTGCTGCCTTGTTGCCTCCCTGCACAAGCACTGCAGTGAGACAGTGCAGCAATGCTGGCCCTTGAGGACTACAGACTCTGCTCCCAAGCAGGCAGCATGAGCACCAATCCATGCTGTGCAGCGCGAGGTGCTTTCCTTTCTGGTGTACAGCCAGGATCACGAGTCAAAGCTCACACAAGGACGTCACTGGCGCTTTTGCATGCACAGTCAGAAGAATGCAGGGTGGTTGCGCCACTCCAGGGACAGTGCAGGGAGATTAGAGGTGAGGCTCTTGGCAGTGGATCTGGCACCTTCCGGCTTTGTACAGCCTGGCCGCCGCTCGGCCTGCTCTTATTTGGCGAGTCTGCAGCGGCCTCCAGCTCAGCCCTGGCCTTCTCAAAGCTGTCCTTAAAGGCCGGATAGTCATGCACCTGCACAGGTCGCATTGGGTCAGCCCAGCTCACTCTATCTTTGTGCCATGTGTCTTGTATCGTGCATATTGACCATCTCTAATATTCTTAGAGCAAGCACTGCCACTTTCACAGAGATTATTGCCAGCAGAGGCTCTTCAAGGCAGACCTGGATATCTGAGGCTTGCCTGGGGGTCATAGTGGATGACAAACTCCGCCTTCATCCGCTCCAGCAGCTGATCCACGTACAGCAGCTTCAACGCCTTTTGGTACACCGCCACAAAGACCAGCTCCAAGCCCTGTAGGGTTTGACACATATCAACTACTGAAGGGTATCGTAGGTCCTCAGAAGATAGCCACACTGCCGTGCTCTGCAGAAGGGTGGCAGCAGCAGATTTTGACGGCGGCATGGGAGTAAGAGACCTTCGCAGCGCTGTCTCTCGCAGGCGCTTGGGTGAGGAAAGGCAGAGGAGTGCTGACATTGTGCACGGTCCACGTCAGGCTGTATGGCGATCCGCTGGGCCAATGGCATCATGGAAGTGATACAGTCTGGCAGCGCAACCTCTCACAAAGTGCTTGGTGGGGGAAGGCAGAGGGGCGCTCACATTGTGCATGGTCCACTTCAGGCTGTATGGCGACCCGCTGGACCAATGGCATCATGGGAGTGACATAGTGTGAGGGAAGGCAGAGGGGCGCTTACATTGTGCATGGTCCACTTCAGGCTGTATGGGGACCCGCTGGGCGGCGTGTAGGTGAAGCTGCTCTCCCCAGAGCGGTCCTCCAGCAGGCAGGTCCTGATCAGCGCATCCACTGGGTTCCCTCTCAGCCCCGAGCCTGAGACCAGGCTCCATGTCCAGAGCAGTGCACCTCCCTTCGTGAAGATGCAGGCATACTCGAGCATCCTGGACCACCTGCAGATTGGCCAGGAGCATCGTGAGAAGCATAGTGAAAACATGGGCTGTACCTGTGACGGGTACTGTGAAGCATACAAAGTACGGCAGCCTATCTCAGTCAGGCGAGGTAAATGAAGTCTAAAAGGCTTGCGTATCGACGGGCTGAAGATTTGAGAAAGCTGTGCCCCGCTTGCTCTCCAAGTGCGCGCACTTGTGTGGGATTATGCACACAACGGTGTGTCATAATCCCAGAAAGGGTCCATGGAACAAAGCAATGCAGCCTCGAACCTCGAATCTGAAAGCCATCCTCTCGGAAACCTTCACAGTACGTCTAAAGAAACAGAGTCACACTCTGTCACTCCCTAGCTCGAGGTTTTTACAGGGAGGGAGAGGCCGGACCTGTGCCCACCAAATGTAAGTTTTCCTCGGACAGCGCTGCCTACACGTCCCTCTCGTCACTATATATGTTCCTATAGCTGACACAGAGTGCGAAGTTCGAGGACAAGAGTTGGCGCTTCCAGCTCAGTGGCACCAGGTTCACGACGCACGGAAGCTGACATGCAAAATGCAGAAAGGCAGCTGGGATTTGAGACCGCAGCAATGCTGATGTCCTGTGGGTACACACGTCCGTAGATGATCCACAACTGCAAGGCCATGAAGTGGCTTGCTGAAGACGTAGTGTACCTGTCTTGCGCACAGGAGATTAGCAAAGACTTGGTGTACTACAAGGCCAAGGAGAGCCAGTTCAGCATTGCCAAGCCATATCAGGCACGAGAAATACCTGTCAGTGAGGCCTCAGGTCCGACAGCCAGCGGCAGCCAGGACCATTCCGAGGGCAGACAGGAAGAGGATGTCCCTGTACCATCATCAGACAAATCACTGCCGGCCGGTACCAAGAGAAAGCGCAGTGGCATCACCAGAGATGTGACGCGAGCAGCAAGAGAAAGTGAGGCTCAGCAACGCCACCTGAAGGTCCACGAGCAATTACTTAGGGCACATAACATGTATCTGGCATTTCAAGCTCAGCAGGAAGCACTGAAAGCCACCAGCAGAGAGGTTGCAAGCACAAGAGCCCCTGAAGGATCCGTGCCATCAGAAGCAGCTCATCAGAAACTCGACATCATTGCGCTCAGTCACATGAAGCGGGCAATCGAACCAGGATTGACAATTGAAGCTGACGAGAACTTGATAGAGACCTTTGATTTATTCGACGAGCTCAACTGCAACTCCGGCGATGAAGAGCTTTACGGAGATGCGGCAGGCCATGCTCTGGTGCTGCCTCCCAGAAGCAGATTCCTGATAGCTGACATCACCTGCCTGGAGCCTCTGCTTTCAGGTCAGCACATTCTGGTTACCTGCTCCTGTCCCGAATTGTGCTTACCCTGCATACAGCACCTTCCAGCTGTCTCTGCACAGTGTCTGCATGGTAGGCGATGATCTTGTAGGATGCCTTGACAAGCATTCCCTGGTTGCAGACTGCCCTGAGCAGGGCTTCGACTGCGTGGTCATGGACCCGCCTTGGGAGAATGCGAGCGCGCAGCGCAGCGCTGCATACCCTACTCTGCCCTCCAGGAATCTCCTGGGCATCCCCATGAAGCGCCTGCTTCACCAGGTGTGGCTCCAGCAATCATGGCGCAGCTGAATGAGATGATATGTGGCTGATTCAGATCCGAGCTGATCTGATAATCTTGTTGCCCAGCA
Organism: Coccomyxa sp. LA000219; assembly: GCA_000812005.1. Taxonomy (NCBI): domain Eukaryota; kingdom Viridiplantae; phylum Chlorophyta; class Trebouxiophyceae; family Coccomyxaceae; genus Coccomyxa; species Coccomyxa sp. LA000219. Next base: position 1,245,122 of record KN714658.1, read on the forward strand.
TCATGAGACCTTCCTCTGCAGCAACATGCATGGCCAATGACGGCCCACAGGACATGATCAAGTCCCTCTGACATTGCTGCCCCAGAGCTGCAATCACTGAGTCAAGTACAGTGTAAGCACAGAAGCTACTCAGAGTGGGACAGCTTGGAAGGAGCTTGCAGCCCCAAGTCCGCAGATGGAAGCAAAGAGCGCTTAGACCATTTCCTCGGGCTGCAGGAGAGGGGTGTGCTGGCGCTGTGGGTGACCAATAGGGAGCGCCACCGCCGCTTCATTGATACAGAACTGCTGCCTGCATGGGGCCTTCGCCATGTGGCCACCTGGCACTGGCTGAAAGTCACCAATGATGGGCAACTGGTGTCTCCCCTGGTACCACTCTGAGCCGCCACTTCATCACAGAACGTGTTACCTGAAGTATGCTGCTAAATCTGAACGCATACGCATACTGCAAGTGTCGGCACAGCAGCGGGGCTCGTGTAAGGAATAATGTGGAATGTGCAGCAAGCCAGGTGTGTGGGTACAGTATGATGTACCACTATAACTCTGGTCGGATTCTGCTGTGCAGGAGACTGCATACAGGAGGCCGTATGAGGTGCTGCTGCTCTGCCAGCCCTTGTCTGCTGCCCCTGAGGCGGTGACTCATGATGCAGCAAGAGTTAAGCATATAGAGGAGTTTCCTGAGCAAGTCAGCCACAGTGCCCAGCAGGCCAGCAAGCCTCTGCAAGACATAGTGATCATAGCAGTTCCGGGGCAACATTCCAGGAAACCTCATCTTGGCAGGCTTCTTGCACCACACCTGCCTACGCAAGCCAGCTGTCTGGAGGTAAACTGAACTCATACCATATAAAAACTACCTTCAAGGTCGTTCAGGGCTCTGTATGGACATGAACAAATTTAAGATGCCTAGCCCTGTCCACCACCAAAATCACACAGTTTTCCAGATGCCACTTAATTCATACAGGCTTGCGGCATGACAGAGTCTTGTGTACTGCAGGTCTTTGCCCGTGAGCTGCATGCAGGGTGGACCTCAGTAGGGAATGAGACACTCCTCTTTCAGACACTTGATCACTTTATTGAGCAGCAATAGCCTGTATGGCAGCCACAAGGGGGAGCACATGTGTCTTGTCTAACCCACAGCCGAAGTCCAAACTGAAAAGGTTGAAGACAATCAAGCAGAGCTGCGCACAAGGTAAGCAGGGTAACACCGATGTCTAGAAACTTTTGTCTCTTCTCCACTCTGCGCACCATAACAGCAGCAAACACCATGAACTGGCATGATTGTACATCTCTCACAAAAATAGCACAGCGCCTGCTGTGCATGGCCTTCCCAAAATTTCAAGCAGGCCGCGCTCATGCCGCACTCAGACTGGGCTGTTGATAGCACTGGGATGCCCTGCAGGCAAGTCGAGCATGTAGAGGACCCTTTGAACAGCGCAGTCAAGCCAACACACTGCGCATTGAAGTGGCTGTATGCATTACGCCTCAAGCTTTACAGTTTACCACACCAGCTACATACTTCTTAGCTATATGAGTGATCTAGCATGGATATCATGGGCCTATTGGTAACCAAGAGTGGTCTGCGCAAGGTCATGCATGTGAGATGACTGAGGCTCACCATGTAAAGGGTTGAGCTGGAACATGCTGAGCAGCACGACTGCTGATAGCAGATAGATTACACAGCTGAGGAGTGGTGCTCCTGGACAGGGGATGGCTGAGAGCAATGTACTCCTGCTCCACCAGGGGCAGAAGGCTCTCCTCCTGGAGCATCTGCCTGGGCCCAGTCTCCTGCACTACCTGCATGGGCACGCATAGGACTCAAAAAAACCACGGTCCAGCCATCTTTCAGTTCTCTATGACTCCTTATGGGCCAGCCGAGGAGGCCACAGCAAGAGGAATGCAGAAAGATGTTGTCGAATGGTATGTGTAAGTCAACAGCGCACAACATTATCAGGACATGAAACACATCAGCAGCTGCCTCACTCACTGCACAAATCAGCTTTGTAATGCGCCTAACCTCGGAGACTGGCACGCCCTCTAGGCGGGCCTTCAGCGCATGCAAGGAGTGGCCTATCCTGTCTGCAATGGCCGCATACAGGACATGCTCCGGCCACTGCTCCGCTGCCGCTGTCTGCTGAAGGTCTGCCACTGCTATAGGCTCGCCCACCAGCACCCGGATGCTCTGGCCAGGCTTGGGCAGTGCTGACCCTTTAGGGAGCACTTGCTCCATCCCAGAATGCACGAAAGGCACCACTGCACACAAAGATCTTAACCTCAGCATGGACAGCAGCCTTCATGTGAGCATAAGTATGTCTGAAAATACTGTCACTATGCACATAAGGAAGCAAAGACACACTGGGGATCTCAGCATGAACCTCAGCATGGCCGGCAACCTTCATGTGAGCATAGCAATGTCTGAAAATACCGTCACTGTGCACATAAAGTGGCAAAGACATACTGGGGATCTCAGCATGTGCCAGCAACTACATCTGCAGGTGTCAGTAGACATTCACCTAGGGGCGGTGTGTCACAAGCTGCTATGAGGCGCCCCACGCCCCGCTTGGCCTGCCCCATGCGGCCATCCACTGACCGGGTGCCCTCAGGGAACACATGCACCCAGTCGCCCCTGCTGAGGCGCTGCTGCGCTGCCTGCATGCCTTGCTGCTGCAGCCCCTGTCCCCTGTCAATTGGGAGCACCTGCAACAGGCCACGCCACACTGCTCGGTGCTCAGAACATCAAGAAGGGGATTCATGTGTCTTCTTGAGTTTCTGAGACCTGTTTGCACTGGATTGTGACAGACTCAGTTAGCTTGTTTGTAGGCCCCAGGAGGCGGATAGCTGCCGCTCTAGGTGGTTTGAGACAGACATGTCCAACTGGCTCGGTGCCAGGTAGTTGCACGCTCGTGACATTATTGTACTGAGGTTGTGATGCAAGCCACCTTGGCTGCACGGAAGAAGGCGGTGGCTGCTTTGCTGGTGAAGCAGCGGTCGGTGGCGCAGAGCGTCCACCGCAGCGCTGACGGCTGCAGCAGCGCCCCGGCAGGCACCAGGGCTGCTGTGAGCAAGGGGTCGTCCAGGGCTGCCACATGATTGGACACCGTTATCAGCGCCTGCAGCACAGCACACGGCAATGTTGGTATTGATCTGAGTTGGCTTTGTGATCAATGCCTGCTGCACTGGAGATCATGAACATGGCAGTGGCAATAGATATGGCATAGCTGACCAAAGCTTTACAGCTCCACGCGCCAAGCCGCCTGCACACAAGAGAGGGAAGGTGCATATGCATGGTGTCCTGGCACCAACTGCACATGTGGTTTATGCTGGATCTCCCTGCTGGAGCATGCAGGAACAATAGGACTTATCAATGCAAGCTCTGCTGCTGACTTACAGCATGAAAGAAACACTTCGAGTCGGTGGCCTATACCAAGCCCGCAAAGACAAGAGCCTTCTCAGTAGGCAGGGGCAGATAATTGGGTTATAGGTAGGGGATAAATACCTGGCCGGGAGGCCGTCGGAGTGCAGCTTGCATGTGGTGGCTGCCCTCTATCTCTGTCCTGCTGAGGATCTGCATGAAGGCCTTGGACGCAGCGCCCACGCCCGCCAATACCAGCGTCTGCAAGACAATATTGTGCCCTTACTATGCTACATCGGGAGTTCTTGGAGGTGTCACAGTGTGCAATCCGGTTGCGGGAAGGGATTTTGACGAGGTATGAGCGTGGGGCTGGTATTTCAACACAGCAACGCACCCTCAACGCTCCGTCTCTGCCAAACATTGCATCGTCTGAAGACGCTGACACTGCTGCATCTGGCGTGGTGTCGCCTCTGACAGCAGCATATGTAGCTCTCAGCAGCTCCTTCTTGTCCTCTTTGAGCTGGCTAAGGTCCTCTTTCACTTTAAGCACTCTGTCCAGGAGCCTTGAGAATGCGCGCCTGCGTGTGTACATGGCTTTTGAGAAGACCTATGCCACTCTATGGGAAAGCGAGCTGCATGACGGCTGAAGCACTTGACTAGGGATGCTTGCACTCGGAGGAGGATACGGCGTTGCTCAGACGTTCAGGATGACATGGATTGTTGACATTATTTTTTGGATGCAGTGTTCACCTGGGATCGTGGGGCTCTTTGAGTTGCTTGCTCCTCTTGTAATGAAGCACTCGGCACTTGGCTTGCTGCAACAACGCTCCTGACTTAATGTCTTCCGCCTGATCGCGATTGAATTTGCGAAGGAGCTCTCTGTAGCCTCTGACTGATGCAGCAGCAAGGTGTGGGGTCGTCGAGGAGTTTAGAAGCGGCATCGGTTCTCATAGGCGGGGCAGAGCGCTCGAAACGACCTCTCTGATAAGCTCCTTCTACTTCAGTAGGTACAATAATGCGCATCTACACCATTGAGGTGTCGGGTCATACAGTGGCGTCCGAAAGATATGCAATCTGACTCAGCAGCTACTGCAAATTGCGGTCAGAAGACAGAGCACACCGTGCTGCTCTTACAGAGTCTCTCCAAATGAAACGATACTACCAGGTCAAGCACTGCTCTGCATATCGAGTACCTCCTACCAGAAACGACCAGCTTCCCTGGCTTCCGAGATGTCCTGTCTCGAAATCTCCGTCATGTCACGTGCATCACAGAACAAATTGCCTGGACCTTTTTTTCAGTTGCAGGGTGAAGATGATGCAGTGGTTCTTTAGAAGCTCTGTGGGCAGCACAGGTATTCCTGGTTGCAACAATCGGCGTAAGATCCGCCCTGAAGGTTGCCACTTCTGTGGCTGCAGACTTCCCTCCTCTTCCCTCAATTTTTTGACAATTTCTGCCTTTGTACCTTGTTTCCAGGCGCACATACACTCGAACAAGGCAGCTCACCCATACACTGATGCAGTTCACCGTGATTAACTGTGGCTAACGTTAGGCAAGAGTGTCTATCAGCCAGTTCAAGTGTGCTCTGAGTTGCCGTGCGGCCGGCAAAGGCAGGTCCCTGGGGACTCCCACGCGATCTCTGATGTACACTGCTGACGCGACCACAGCATCGCCGTTCATGCTTTCTGACTCCCCAACTGCCACTGCCTCTGAAGCTGCCCGCTGCTTGGCATCTGGGCCGGCCAACAATGCATGTGCCACGTGCCGCAACCCTGCGAGAGCACTCGCCTCACTCATGAGCATGCATGTGACTCACATCAGATGGCACTCCCTGTCAGCTGGCAATTCTATTCCTTCCTTGATCCAATCATAAATCTGATGGCATGATAAGGTCAGGGCATGGTGCACATTTGCTGGCAGTCAATGAGGCGCCACTGAGGAGAGCAATGCATACCAGCATCTACGTCGGGCAAGAAGTCTTCGCCGGGCTGGGCTGTTGGGTCACTGAGGGGCGCTGAGACGGGTCGCCGCCCCGGCGAGCCGCAGCCGCGCGCAGCAAAGCGCACCACCGCCTTGTGGTTGTTCACCAGCCGCATTGCCGCTCTCAGCCTGTCCAGTGGAGGATCCTCTCCTGCACAGCAATGCAGGCATTTCTCAGGAAGCCTCAAGTACTCCTGGATAGCGGTCTGGTATAACATGCTGTCGGCTTTACTCTTCCAAGTCTTACCAGCCATGATTGTCCAGAATAAGGTCGATGCATGGCAAACCAAGTAGCCTTCAGGCGCTGTCATGCACTAGAGTGAGCCTTCACAATGCTGTGGTCACACACAATGGTACTTGACGCTGCAAAAAGCTGCTGACCTGGAAGGTAGGGCTCAGGCAGCGATGTGGCATTTAGTGGCGGCAGCGGAAGGTGCCACGACTTGCCATCCTCCCCGTCCACAGCCGCCTGGGCTTCCTCAGCCCCGGGCGCTGATGAGCACCCTGCACAAAACAGTCTCCTCAAGCCTACCGCTGCAGTTCACAGTGGCCAGCGTCTGAAAGATCAGTGTTGCATGGGCAGCGCTGCGCACCGCCGAGCTGAGGTGGCAGGTCGTGCACGTGAGTGAAGTAGTCGCTGCGGGTGCCAAGATAAGCCGGCCGCTGCTCCATGGCCTCGAACCAGCTCTCAATGTTGGGCCAGCGCCCCTCGCCCCTCACCACAAAGCCCTTGTAGTAGTAGATAGAGGCCGCGATCCTCTCCAGGAAGGGAGAGAAGACGACGTCGACTAGGGAGAGCTCCTTGCCCAGAAAGAAGGGACCTCCCGCTGCCTGCATTTCCCTGTCGATGGTGTCCATGGTAGCAATAAACTCCCGCTTGTTCAACTCGTGGCCCCTGCAGCGCAATGTTGGAAGCATTTAGGCATCTGGCACTGCAGCCTAGGAGTCTGCTTATAGCCTGCTGAGTTCATAGCTGAGTTCCTAGCTGAGTACCTTGCTCTCGTGGCAGGAGACAGTCACTGCTTTCTGGTCACGCTGCACAATGAGAGCGTTCATGCTGGCAGCAGCAATGAGACATTAAACAGCCCAAGCCATCTGCAACTGTGGCTTCAGACTGCAGCATCACGAGAGGCATGTCTGTCGTCAGCAAGGTTGCCCAGTTTGACCATTAGCCAAGACTGTGCCTGCAGTCACCAACAACTTCGGTGAGGTCCCCAGGAACGGGTGCAAGCTTGCTCACCAGGACTGGCACAGCCAGGAGAGCCAGTCGGAGAAGAGGCGGCGCTCCAGGCGCATGAGCGCGTCGGCGCGCTGCCGCTCCGGGCTGCCCGGCGCGGGCATCAGCGGGCTGTTCTCGGGGAACTCCTGCTCCAGGAGGCGCATGATGTCTGCACTCTCCACGTACAGCTTCCCGTCCAGCTCCATTGCTGGCAGCAGCCCTGAGGGCACCTGCCAGGTCAGGCTGCAGAGGTCAGATAGGTAATGTTTGGATATGTCCATTGCCATGTGGCGTGCCCAGACGCTGCCATGTGGATTTTTAAGACCGCGTCTGCTGTACTGCACTGTTGCTACATTGTGTCGGCTGTACTATGGCTGGTCATACTGACATTATGTTCGCTGTGTGAGTTGTAATGCGAGCAATAGGACTGCAGCTGTTTGCTCTGCGGCAGGTCTCTCACTGGGTGTCCCAAGACCCTTGTCACTGAAGGCCCTCACCTTGCGGGTGTACTCCGGGGGCTTGTCACCATAGCACCTGCATTCAGCAGCCGCCTGCTGAGTTGGCCTTTACTGAGCATTTTCCGCCTGTGCTGGGATTACGGCAGGCAAGCCTATATGTGTGATGGCCAGAAGGGTGTTGTAAGGCAGATCTCTCAAGGAATGGTTGTACAGGCCAGCACCTCATGTTGATCTTCTCGATCACATAGGGAATGCGCTTCTCTTCCAACTGCAGCCACACCTTTTGACAGTACGGACACCAAGCCGCATCATCCCTGCAAAGCATGGAGAGCGTCACAGCTATCCTGAAGTCTGGGTGTCGAGCAGATCTCATACATTGCAACTAGTGTCCGCAACCTGCCTTTGTGAAATGTATGCTTGGCAAGAGGGCAATGTGGATACGACACACTGCAGAAGAAAGTAGCACCTGTACAGCTTGACTCTCGGCTGTCCTGTCTGCCCAAATGTTCTCTTGAGCGAGAGCGGGCTGGTAGGACCCTGCATGTACACACTACCTGAATGTGACTGACTCTCCAATAACAGGGCAGAAATCCTGCCTCTGCAACCTGCCGTATATACAGCACATGTATGAGACATGCATGTGACCACCCTTTGCAACAGGAAGAAACTCACACACCTCCTCCAGGTCAGGTTGCTGCCAATCGAGCTCGCGTGCTCTATCATCCACCATGTGCTGGAGCGTGTCCCAAGATGGAGCATTGTTCGAGAAATTCTTGGCGCCGTAGTCTGGGGTGCTGCTCTGAAGGTGGACAGACAGGCACTCAGCAATGGCTGTGGCCATTGAAGTGGGAAGAACAGACGGGCTGCAGGTGTTCAATGCGTCTCACCTGTCCAAATATACTTTTGAGGCCAGAGAGCATCCCAGCAGGTGAGAGTGTGGCCTGTGTCACCGTCTTGGCAGGAGCGGGTCTCTGTGCCGATCTGAGACGGTATCGTATGGAGAGATGAGGTCTCAGTCCTGGTGCTAGCAGGATAGGTGGACAGAGTACAGTCGCCCAAGAGAGCTGGCACTGTGACATGCCCCGTTGCTATAGATAGGCTACAGCTATAGAGCTTGGAGGGACCACTATGGAGATGCAGGCATCAAATGCCGCCTTAAGAGAGACTGATGATGTTGAGACAACAACTTGCAATCAAGTAGAATGCTACGGTTCTTCAAACGCATCTGTTTGCAGGCCTTGGAAATGGCATCGACATCAGCCTGTGACATGGCACCCACCTGGCTTACAGAATATCCAGTTCCAGTCAGAGCATCTGATATGCAGAATCTGCCCTAGGCAGGTCAGGCAGCGAGATGAGCAGGCACACAACGCCCTAGCCGGCAGACTTGAACAGCGTACTCGCAACTCAGAGAGTCTGCAGACTGTCACACCAATCTGATGAGCACAAGTGGAGCTCCCACTAGTACTACTGGACCACTTTTCTGCAGCCTGCATCATCGTGACAGGCTCCCAACGCAACATTAGTCACTCTGACTGCACCTTGTCGTCACCTCAGAGCAGCAACTAGACTAGCTTGATTGCAAAACAAGACAAGGTGGTGCTTGACTCCCCCAATCAGCCCTGTTATGCTGGGCAGTCCCATAGGTCCCGCAGAAGGTGCTAGCGTTTTGTCACCATGAAATGTTTGAGGACTTCCCGCTCATATAGATCCCACATCTGACAATAACCTCCTCTTGCTCCCTTGAATGCTGCTTCACTTTCCATGCCATCGCCCTATAAGCGCTATGCATCAGCGTCCGCCTTATGGGACAGCCTTACACCCCAGGCTGCACGACCTGGCCCTCCACCATCTTTTCAAAGTCCTCCTCCGTCTTCTTGAACTGCAGAGAAGAGTGTGAGCATCAGCATCTGCATTCTCAGGCCTCACGTTGACCTGTCCTGTTCTCAGTGGCCCTCAGAGATCCCCAATTTAGCGGGTATTCTTCAGTTTTAGACAGGTGCCCAGTGCCTCCTGCCAACTGCTGTCCACGTGGCACAGCTGCCTGCCACTGCTATGGCCATTTGACTCACGGATTGAGCTGCTGCTTTGCATATGGCAGCTGCACCCAGGAGGCAGTGAGATGTGTTCCGAAAGGTGGCGACTGGGCAGGTCCAGCAGCTCAGCTGCCCATGTCTCAGGAGGGACTCATGACCCCCTCTGGATAGTATGCGCGCATTTGAATGCAGCAAGCAGTCTCAGGTAAGAGGGACAGCTACTCAGGGGCAGGAGTCGTGGTCACCTTCTGGCGCTCCTCAGCCACATCCTTGGTCTCCTGGGCGACGCATTTGGTGTAGCACGACTCGAAGGCCTCCTTCAGCCGGGCGTTGTTCGCGTCCTTGTCGCCTCCCTGGCCTGTCGCCAGAGCCATCCCCGCGCTCTGCTCGTCCTGGCACGCCGTTGTGCATGCCTCTGCAGCGTTCTCCTTGACTGCGAGAGCATTCGAGACCCTCAGTGTCGAGTGCAGGGTGCGGATAAGCCACCCTAGATGACATGCAGCACCAGCATACAGCCAGTCTTCCGTCTCGCAAGCTGGCATGGCACGATCGACATGCCTGCAACACTCCTTGCATTGCAGCGCGCAGATGCCGTGCACTCTGCAGAGCTTTTGGGACCCTCCCAAGCAGTAGGACAGGCCTGTGTGACTGAGGCATTGCTGTAGAGCCTGTACGTACGAAGCTGCAGAGCGGATGCTGGTTCAAGTGACATCCCAGTCATTGCAAGACCTGCAGACAGACAGAGGCCTACCAGCCAGGAAGGGAAGGCCGTGGGTGGCGCTGTCGTACAGCTGGTTCCTGAACAGCAGGAGGCCGCCCACAAGGAGGATGGCAAAGACGACAGAGCCCCAGAGCCACCAGTTTTGCCTCAGCTCCTTCCAGAAGCGCTGGCCCATTGTGGGGGGACCGCCAGCCATGGGAGCCTTGGCTGCCAGGTAGGGGTTCTCCTCGTCCCTACATGGCATTCCTCTCACGTCACGCAGACGTTTTTGGGACAGCACATGCATGGCAGCTTGTTCTGCCATTGCCTGCCTTGTGAGGTCCATGTCAAGGAGTTCTGCAGGCATCCACTGCTTGGATGCTCTATTGAGAGGAAGTTCCCTGGTAAAACTCACCCGATGGACGATGAGAGGTCATTGAGGGCCTTCTTCGCTTTGGGGTCCTGCATGATCAGATCGCACTTCTCTAGGGGGCCAATGCGAGGATGACCACTTGTGCAAACACTCGGGACCGTCACGTGGAGTGTCTTGGCCAGTGACAACCACAGCATGTCGGCATTTCTTTCCTGTACGTTATGTACACCGCTAGCATGAGATGGTTGCCAACCTAAGCCTTCAAAGGGTGCACCAACATACACAGCCATAACATTGCGCAGGGCGCAGTACCGCACCGTGGATGACTTCAAGGGTTCCTTCTCTGAAGAGAACATGATGCGTGGCCTCTATAGCCTCCCTGGCCGACGGATATGCAAAAGGGTGTCCCCTTCCAGGCAGACGAAACCTGTCGGCTACACGCAAACCGGCTTTCTGCTCTGGACCACCAGCACTACGACTAGCTTGTCTCAGCGCTTCAAAAGTGCAGGGTGCCCGTCCAAGCTCCTCTCTGTACAGCTGTGATCAGTTGGCGCCCTCTTGCGATCAGTCATGTTCGAGCATCTGTCACCTCCACCTCAGCTTCACCACATGCCGAAGCTAGGGTGCCGTGAGAATTCTTCAGCCGGAGACAGAGGGGGTCACAGATAGCAATGCGTGGCCCAAAACACTATGATATGCTTCCAGGCAATCAGCCTGGTCTTTAATCCTCATTGGGGGCAGGAACTTCAGCAGCACCTGCTTAGCACATGCCAAATTCCGCACTCAAACTGCTATACTTAGACCTTGAGACATGCCGAGAAAGGCACGAGACAACAAGATGAACAGGTTCGTAAGTGTCCAGCCTCATTGATTACGGTACTCTGAAGACAAGCCCTTTTTATGAGGGAGGCCATCGGAGCAGCAGGAGCAGCTGCAGCTGCCGCACTGCTTGCTTTATGGGGCTGGCGCAAGAAGAGAAGCAGTAGGAAACGCAAGAGGGACAGAGTGGTAGGCGATGCCCGAAGCTGCTAGACATTCCCTTTCTAAACATGTACTCCATGCAGACAAAGAGCCAGCAGTGCAGGCCCACAACCGCCTGTGGGTTGACTGGGTATCCAAGGGTGACAGCAGTCACTCTCCTGCAGATCGGAGTCATACCCGCGAGGTTCCAGTCAGTCCGCTTCCCTGGCAAGCCACTGGTCAAGATCCTAGGGGTGCCCATGGTCGTGCGCACCTGGCAGCAGGCGTGCCTCTGCAAGACGCTGAGCAAGGTCATAGTGGCCACAGATGACGAGCGCATCGCTGAGGCATGCCGGCAGGAAGGTGCTGAGGTGGTCATGACCAGCGTCAGCTGCGCAAACGGTGCTTCTCGCCCCTCCGCAGCGCCTTTTGCATCTGCATGCTTCCAGGGAGCAGAGTTAGCTATGTTGCGAGGGGATGATCCAGTGGAGGATGTCAAAGTTGTGGTGGACATTGCACCATGCTTGAACCCCTCAATGTGAGGGGCTTGAGCAGGGAGAGAATGTACCCAAAGACAAGTTGAGGCCTTAGGCGTGGCTGGCAGAACCACGAGAGTCATGGCGTGTGCTGAATGTCCACATTTGCACCCTCTTGCAGCAGCCTCCTTTAAGCCTTACGATGGCAAGGGGCTCGAGCAGGGAGAATGTATCTTGTAAGGCACTGGGCATGGCTGGCTGGCCATATCAGTCATGGTGCCGCTGATATGCAGGCACGGAGAGGTGTCACGAGGCGGTGACCAAGATGCCCGGGGAGTATGACATTGTCATCAACATCCAGGGGGATGAGCCTCTCATTGACCCGCATGTCATCGATGACACTGTGAAGGCACTCCAGGACTCTCCTGACTCAGTATACAGGTCTGCGTGCTTCCAATTTCTGGACTCTCTACGCCATCAGCTGTTCCTGTCTGTGCTTGTTCAGGCTACCTGATTCATCAACAACCACTCACCCAATTGAGATGCCTTTGTCAATCACATGCACATGATCCTTGTCGTACACTTAAGAGCAGAGCACTGAGGTGTGTGGCCTGCCAGTCTTGCAGTCCTGCTTGCATCAGTCATATGCACATGAAGAGCAACGAAGTGCCTGGCGCCATGCTGCCTAGCTTGCATCATTGTCATGCACATGAGTCATAACGTACATGAAAAGCAGCGAAGTGACTACTGTGGCGCCTTGCAGCACAGCGTGCACGCCGCTGGAGCATGAGGATGTGGACACCAGGGTGCGCGTGAAGTGCATCCTGGACAAGTTCGGGTACGCCATGTACTTCTCGCGGGGCGTGCTGCCGCAGAACAAGGACGGGCAAGTGCGCGCCTACCCCTCGCCCTTCCAGGACCGCCCCTATCTCCTGCACCTGGGCCTCGCCTGCTTCGACCGCGCCTTCCTGGCACAATACTGCAAAATGCCGCCTACACCCCTCATGGTAGGCTACCCTGGCTAGTGTGTTTACCACTTCTCACTAGCTCTGTGTACGGTCTCAAACTTGCACTCAACGCCAAGGACACCAGCACGCTTGCCGTGCAGATGGCCTCTGGGTTCTGTAGTATCATGGTAGCATGCTTATTTGCAGCTGCACGAGCTCCCATGACCGGATGTGGACTAGAATTGATTGAAGTGAGGAAATTCAACTGGTGCTGCTTGCAGCTCATGGAGGATCTGGAGCAGCTGAAGGTGCTGGAGAACGGCTACAAGATAAAGGTCATTGTCGTGGAGCATGAGGCGCATGGGGTGGATGAGCCTGAGGATGTTCCCAAGATTGAGGAGAAGATGCGCAAGCTTGGGCTGCCCAGCCGGGCAGCAGCACTGGTGTGAGCATTGTTAGGGCTTGCTGCTCCTGCTGGCTATAGTGATTGTCACGGCACTGCCAGATGTGTGCATCGGCCAGGGTAAGAGCTGATGTGGTCGAGAGCATGACCAAAATGCCTAAGACTACCTTGCTGTAAAAGCATATCTGAGTGACAGGGACAGGGAACTCTGCGTCTCCAATGTGTGTGGCACATCCTCGTCAAAGTAAACATTGACTGATTTGAAATACTGCTGCTCATGTAATGGTACACTGAAGTTAGCGCATAATCATATAGTCGTACAATGTCCTGTGCAGGAAAGTCTACCTAATTGGCCTGTACAGGACATCCTCTTGGTGCATTCCTGTCATGTCAGTGGCACAGAGTTGTCCTGCATTGCTGTGATTGTACGCCGGTAGCAAGCTGATTGTCACAGATTGGCCATCCGTGGCTGGTCCAGCAGCCCAAGCACATGCTCTCCGATGCTCAAGCATGATGTCAGCCCAGGGGACTCTATGCCAAACAGATTCACCAGGCCCTTGATGCCATGCTGCTGGGGGCCGCAGATCATGAAGTCAGCGTTGGGCTCCCCTGGGCCATTCACCTTTGGCCTAATGCCTGCAGCACGAGTCCTTGCTCAGTGCACCGACTTTCAGCTTCAGGAAGGTCTGACATGCCAGCGCTGCACTCCTGTTGTGGTGTTGTTCACAAAGCAAGTCAGGCAGCCTTTGTCACGGGGACTTATCTGGGCTGGCATGCTGTGATAGCTGCTCAAGACACTTGCAGGTGCAGCAGCAGATGCAGAACACTCAACACGCAGCCAGACAGCACAGCCACATCTCTGTCTCTAGAGCACAGAACAACAATCTGACTAGCATATTCCCTGACCTTCCACCTGGTTTGCAAGCACACCTGAGTAGCTGGGCTGCAGGGCGCCATCTGGCAGAGTGGGCCAGTAGCGCCTGATGGTGTGGTAGAAGCCTTCAGCCCTCTCAGGGTGGACTCTGTAGTCGATGCTGTCTACCCATTCCACGTCCGGGCCAAACTTGGCCTGGCCTGCCAGGTCCAGAGTGAGATGGGCTCCCAGACCTCCCTCCTCAGGCATGGGGTAGATCAAGTGGGAAAAGGGTGACTTGCCTGCATACTACGCACAAATTATACACTCCCTTTAGATTTTAGCACAACCACTGTATCTGATCACCCGCTGCTTGTGAGGCACAGGAAGCCATGCAAGGTTGCAGAGGCAGAAATGACACTCTCCACAGCATCACGAACGGGTGTGGCAGGCAAGGACTGTCATGTGCAATCATCTCACACTCTGCATGAATCCCAGACTGCACTTGCAGGAGGCGTGCGGCAGCGAACACAGCGCGGGAAGTGCCATAGTCTGTTCAACTGACCTACGAGGGAGAAGTAGCAGCCTCTTGCAAGGTGACGCTTTGGCACATGTTGCGCAGGGAGCCCCTTCAATCTGCCTGCGACCTCTTGTGCTTGCAGCCCGGCTGCGTTCACCAGGATGCCTGGCGCAAGATGTGACACCTCTCCGGAGCTGCTATCCTGAACTTGTAGTGTCATCCTGGAGCCTGCATGATAATGACATCATGCATGATTATCTGATGCAACAAGTATGCAAGCAGTGTTTCCCATGATTGAAGACTGGCCTCCTTTGCAAACAGGCAGGCAAACAGGGCAGCTACATCTGTTGCAGATGCATTTCTCAATACAGCTAGACAAGACAGTGTCATTGACAGCCTTGGCAAATCCAGGTGCAACTTGCCTGAGAGATCTCCAGAAATGGCGCTGCTGTTGAGAGCTACACTCCCGCCGCGGCTTTCGATATCGCCCTGGAACTCCATCATCAGCCTATGCATCAGCAACTTGCTTCAGCCCTCTTAGAAATTGCTGTGATATCCACACCTGGAGCTAGGTCACATTGCAAAAGCACAGATACCAGGAGGGAGCTCTCTGCACCTGTGACTGTCCACAATGGCGGTGTTCGGGGACCACAGTGCTGCAACACAGTGCAGCTTCGGCTCCATCTTGAGGGCCTCATCTCTTTCTAGCCACTCCAGATGCACCTGCATGTGCAGTGACCGCTCAAGACTGATCTCCTGAAGTTGCTGCGATTAACTGTCAGCCATGCAACGTCCAGAGAAGGCCCTGCAATGCGTTGTGGTTGAGGCAACAACAGCAGCATAGACCATCAGCTGTGGGTATGTACTAGGGGCGCTCCTGCTCACCCCGTTTTGCTTGGCATTTTTCTGGAAGGCACGCAGCTTCTCTATCTGCGACTCATCCGTGGCGACAAGAATCTTCCCTATGCGCTTGAAGGGCACGCCATGCTGCTGACAATAGGGCTCAAGCCTCCTGAGGTTCCCATCCACACAGAGCTTCGCCTTCAAGCTGCCAGGAGGATAGTAGATCCCTGCATATGCATCGCAGCAGATGTCAAGCTTGAAGGTAAAGAGCTGATGAGGGTGAGTTGTGACGTGCGCCTGATTTCCGGTTGCTTAGCTGGCCTCACCAGAATGCACAACTTCACTGTTGCGTGCACTGGTGGACGTCCCAATGGCGCTCTCACTCTCCAGGACAATCACCTCTCTTCCTGACAAAGCCAGGGATCTAGCAATAGCCAGGCCAACAACGCCTGCGCACACATGAATTGCTCTGCTGAAGTTCCTCGGGGAAGGTGCATACGTAGGGGGACAGCAGCGTCGTATCTTACCGGCTCCAACTACGACAGCATCAACTTCAGTGTATGCTGCGCTGCTGCTGTGCTGTACCATCTTTGGCATAGAGCGAGCTATGCGAGGCAGTAGACCAAGAGAGTGGAGCATATGTCAGGGTAAGGGGGCTAAGTTGCTGGCCGAAGGGTGCATGAGATAGATGCTTCCTATTTTCATGTGATGAGTTTGGACTTCTCCACCGATATCTGCTGCAGCCAGAGCAAAGCCCTAGGCTTGCCTAAATGCAGTCAGGCTGCTCGTTTCGGTGGTCCTCTGATTGCCGAGGAATGGACAACAGGTGCGACGCAAAGCACAACTATGAAAGTCCGGGGGTGCCGAGTGAAGCTGGCACCCAGAACAAGACCAGAAACAACGCAAAGCCTTAGGCAGGTTCCAGGTTCCGGGAAGCCCGAAGCGGTACCGATGTCCGGCATAGCGGCGTCCCTCCAGAAAGTGTGTCACCCTTTTGCAGCGTCATAAGCGAGGACCACCTGGGGCTTTTCGAAAGTCTTGGATTCGGCTCGTCCTTCTCTAGTTTCGTCAATCTGTGCTGTGTTCTATATTGACTGCTCTTCTTTTCGGAGGCAAGCCGGTTTCGTGAGGAATCGCGGGAAACGCCATCCGGTACGATGCACTGCTGGACACGAATCTTCAGTATATAACCGCATTTGCCCACAGTATCGACTGATCGGGATACGCAGAGAGAATGTCGTCGACCGTAGCCAGTCCCGCTTGACGTGCTAGTGCACTTCGTCTGTGAGTGGTAAAACGCGGCGGGCTCTTTGCTGCGTGTCCTTATATGGTACTTCATGTCATTGCTATTTTCCAGGCATCAGACGAAGTGTAGGCGTATGGGGACTTGGAGGAAGATGGCGGCTCCGAGACTGGCTAACATCCTTCTGCTTGCTCTGATCGTCAGCAGTATGAGGTAGGACTCAGTACATGCATATCTGCAGTACCATCAGCGGGGCAGAGGGACTGGCAGGGGCTATTGCATTGCATGTGCAGCCTTTTATATGTCTGACAGCATCCCTGATGGCTGCAGTGGCCAAGAAGTTCCAGCAGGAGTCACAGCGGTGGCCGTCAGGCGTTTCAGGGACGCTCCTCCTGGGGACGAGAGAGGACGTCGATCGGGTCCGTTTAGACACTCCCACTCAGAGCCGATAGATTTCTGTGGCCTGCGCTTCATAGCTGTACCCTTGATTCATCTTGGAGATCATGAGGGTTTACACAGATCTGGACCAGCACAGACTGCGCTGCAGGTAGCAAGAAGCCGAATCAAATCAAGGACAGCGACTGCAAGCTTTCCAACCACTGCTCTGCGCTCACCCAGACACGTTGCATGGCCCTAAGATCTACCTGCTGCTGGGACGAATGTTATGAGACAGCTGCTCTATGAGCACTGTTACCAACCACCAGTGCAAGATGATGAGCTGGGTGGAGAAGCTTTCAGGCCCAGCACAGCCTCCTGCCGAGCGCCAGACAATGAGCAGGAGTAAATAGGCAGCAGCCGACGTCAAACAACTTCCGCACAGAATACCTCGTTGCTGCAGCGAAGGCTCTTGCTGCTCATCGCATATGGGATGAGCGCAGCTATTTTGGAAGGTATTGGGGACACATCTGGTGCGCGTGGGGAGTCTTAGCGCCCACGTCCCTACATCCTGGGTATTTGAAGTGTGCTGCCGTACTGCATTTCATTACAGCAGCGGATTTGCAGCTGGCTTGCCTGCCAGTGCTGTTCTCCCGCACATAGTCCAGTGGGCGCGATTCCGGCGCCAATCATTGACCTCATGCGACTGCCGGCATCTGATCCCATGCAGCCAACTTTGTGGTTGCCATTGCCAGAGCAGTCTCTACAGCCTGATGATTTCTAAAGCTAGGATGGGAGTCAAAAGTGAGGCTGCTTTGACAGCTTATGACCTTCCTCTGTTGAAGCGGCTTCCTGCTCCAGAGTAGACTGCAGTCCCTTTGCTGTGGGTCAGGAGACAATAAGTAACAGCAGCAATGTGTTCAGCCCAACAGTAAGTATGCAATGAGCCTTGCCCCCAACGATCTTGGCTGTGGAGTAGCTGAAGGGGACCCTTCTGACCAGTGTGCGGTACTCTGTCTATATCTCTTCTGAAAAGTATCTGCAATTACATCTCGTACTATCCAGTCGAGTTAGTATGCTCCTTTAGTGCTATTCAAACTTTGAAAGCTGCTGTGCATGCTTTGTTGTAAGCATTCCCTCGCTTGTCATTGATGCTTCGGCCCTTGCTGGCCACACTCAAGGGTATGGCATCCTATGATAAGATTCCTATCAGGGATGGCTGCTGGCCTGTTATGTGGTGTCAGTCACGCGCGTATGGTGGCATGCCTTTCATGTCTGCAGCCATGTCTATCACAACATCCCATTGCTCCTCGCTGACAGGGATGAGCATGCGATCCACATCCCATACCTCAGAGCTCTGCCAGGCCGGGTGCTCTAACAGCGCTCTCAGGCTCACCGCCCGCTCAAACTTTGCCACCTGCGCATACTAAGACAGGGAATGATGTGTGATGCCATCTAGGCTGACATGAGATCTTTCTATCTGCACCCACAGTCAACCTCTTGCCCCGCCCTCATCTGCTGTTTATTTGTGAGCGAGTGCCCTAAGGCAATCCAAAGCTGCTGCTTCCCGGGGTGATACCATAGCACAAGGCGGTTCCCAATATGCCTAGAGTGTGATGGCTAACCCCTGCACACAATACTATGAGTTGCAGGGACTGACCAGCTGGACACGTACAGCCCAGTAGGGGTTGTAGCCTATGCTACAGCCGGGGTCAAGCATATCTGGGGGTGTCACCCAGTGCCTCCTGCTGAATTCTGCATCCCACGCGGTTGCATCTGGTATAGGGTCGGCTGTAAGCACACATTTCCGCACTTCAGGCTCAGCTGCCTTGATAAGAGTGTGTCACAAGTTGCCCATTGGGCAAGGCCTATCACAGAACTACCAGTATCAGCGAGAGTTCAATGCGATAGCTTGCTTGAGTGGGCAGGCTTGCAGGGGCAGTCATCAGAGCAGCTGCAAGGATGGCTGGTGATGGATGGGTTGTCTTACATGTAGCTTCTAGTATTCCCGTGACCACAACATCAGCGCCGGTGGTGCAGAGCAGTATGGGGTCCTCGCATCGAACTGCCTTTGCATTTGCGGCATCAGTGGGGTCTCTGACACCTACAGCGTACAATACATATTTTAAAAGACGTGTCTCTGTTGGCAATGGCCATTTCTATCTCAATGCATGGTGGCGGTCAACATGGGCAGGGCATGTTGACCATGACTCACCCGTCCACAGAACCTCCCGTTTCCTTCCTCTCTCTTCCAGACTACTGATGCTGAAGTGCTCAATATCCTTCTTAAACAGCCAGTATGCGTGAGATGCGAGCTGGTTTGTAGAGTATGCTGACACGGACTGTGCTAGTGACGACGGAGCTAGGGACAGCTGTGACTTGCTCTGCTGCATTCACAGTGATAATGACTCTGTATGACTTCCCATTCTGTGCTCCCGACCGTATCGTCTACTGTGAAGTAATCAGTCCTGCAAACGATTCCCTTATCGTTCCCGAGACGGGAGATTCCTCTGCAAGCGAAGCTTCCACCTGAGGGGAAGGTGGTAGCCTGATCATGGTGGTTGGGCTGCCTAGCAGCAGATGGGTCAAGTTGGGGTTTACTTTTGAGTCCCGAGAGCTCGGGGTGTGCAGAGCATGTGTTTGGTCATACATGACGGTGGAGGTGAAACGTCGTGTGTCATGGCGTCTGATTATGATCAGCAATCCCTCTACAGTGGTGCGCTCCAAGGTTGAGCTTAGCTGTTGAACCATGTCCAGGTGCAAGCACATCCACCCTGCTTTCAGGGGCAGCACTCTAGAACGCCCTGGCAAGAGCCAGCCTACACTGCTATCCGAGATGGGGCCTTTACATGCTGCTAATTATCATATAATTGGTAAGCACCTCCGGTAGCCAGACCAAACCTAATCAGAAACCAACAGGACTGAATGTACTTCTGTGGTGAGTCCAACAGTGCCTCCACGTGGCGAGCATTTCATGTGTGACAAGCACCTTCACACATGTATACTGCATGCCGGGCTGAGAGACTTGGCAAATTTGCCTGTCTCAAGCGGGTGGTTAGAGCTCTGCCAAGAAGTCCTTGTTGTCCACGAACACGACCTGCAAGAAAAGGATTCAGCTCATTCATGTGAGAGGACCTTCTGTTTCCCCTTGAGTTTTCTGTTTGCAGCAACAGCCTTCAAAGGCTAGGTCCATCCATCAAGGTGGCTGCCCAGTCTCTACATTCTGCCTCATAGGCAGTCCCCTGTTGTGCTGTGAATGACTAGGGCTGCATCTGCTATCTCTGGCAAGACCAGATGCCCTGCAGACACAGTGCAAAGGGTACAGGCACACCTTCCAGCCGTCTGGGTCTACTGTTGCTGTGATCTTGGTGCCTAGGCCGGGCAATGGTCCTGGCTCCTTTGTGACCTCATATCCGAGCGCCTTGATTGCGTCTGCGGTCTTGTACACATCCTGCATTGTGCCAAACACATCTCTGCCACCTCACGCTGAATAAGTCATTGACTTTTGCACTGACTAGAAGCTGTCTTGGGCACTTCGCTCTGATTTGTGATAGGTACATCTCATGAAACAACTCACGTTTGTGGAGATGGCCACTTGGGCATAGGCGTCGCCCTTGAAGTCCTCGTACTTGTCCTGACCCCTGCGCAATACTCCTGTGCATTTCAGCTAGAACAGGAGCTCTCATCTAAGAACATGAGCAAGCTGTTGATTGGTTGTGCATGCTTAAGACCACGTGTTGAACCTGGCTCACAGCTGCTGGGCTCACCAGTTGTAGGTCAGCTCAAACACGACATTCTCCTCCTCAGGGCCATAGCCCAGGAAGGCCAGGGTGTACTTGTAGTCAGGATTGTCCTTCTTCTTGAGGAGCTGCATTCCCAGCGCCTCTGTGTAGTACTTGATGCTCTTGTCCAGGTCTGTCACGCGCAGCATGACCTGCACATGACGCCAGAGATGATCTCACAGCACCGCTACGTGGCATGCTGCACACATGGCACTCGCGTACTCTGTTAATGGACCGCCCAACCTGTGCACTGGCCTGCCAGAGACAGTAAGTCATAACGGTGCAGCAGGAGCTTCAGGCACATCTCTCTCAAAGGCAAAGAACTGGGTGTGAACTACATGAGAGGATCTGCTGCGTGCCTGAGCGATTGGCTCAGGGATGGGCTTGCCCTTCGAGCCAATGACCTCCCACTTGTACCCGGTGGGGTCGTCCACAAAGGCAATGATGCTGTCCCCGCCCTTCACTGGCCCCGCATCCCTCGAAACCTTCCCACCTGAAAATGCCATGTACATTACTTCTCAGCCAGCTGCCCATCCAAACATCAGGAAAGGGCAAGCCTTTGGGCATCAAAGTTTTCTCGTGAAAGTATGACAGATGACATGTATCCGCTTCTGTACATTCTACGGCATGGCTTGACGCTGCATCCCATCCCATCCCAAGGGTGCAAATAGCAGCATTTGGCACAAGGGGAGGGGCGCGAGCACTCAGCCGAAGACATCTTCTTCCCCAGTTGGGAGACCTACTACCTGATCAAGGAATGCAATCCAGAAAGGGTCCTGGCCTATGACATGAAGGTGCTAAAACAGATGATTTACAGCGCAGGTGCAGCCAGCATGTGCCCACCTGCAGATTTGATGCTGTCCACGGTCTTGTAGACGTCCTCCACACGCAGGGCAAAGTGCCCGAAGCCGCTGCCGATGTTGTAGGAGTCCTTGCCATAGTTGTACGTCAGCTCCAGGGCAAAGTTCTTCTCCTCTGGGCCCGCTGCCAGGAAGGCATTTGTGTACTTCTCCTGCACAAAGTAATTTCTCTTCATAAAGCCTGAAAACTCAAGATCATGAGGAGAACCAGCAGCCGCCCTAGTGACTGCCTCTCTACATCAGTACAGCTGCAGCAACGCCTCATAATTTCGGAGGAATGCAAGGAGGCTCACCTCAGGGATGTCACGATATCTAGTCTTCTTCAGACCAAAGTGCTTCTCGTAGTACTCTATGGTCTTGTCCAGGTCACCTGCATCATGCTGAGCATTGAGCTGGCTCATGCCACTGGCAGCCATGCGCCAATCCCCTTTTTAGATGGCAGCATCCCAAAGGGCGTATTGACCCCAGGAAGGGGACACAGTGCATAAGGATTGCTGCTGTGCAGCAAGGTTTGGCATGAAGAATCATGTAAGATGATAGGCAAAGCAGAGTAGGTGGTCATGCGTACCAACACGGTACACAGCATGAAGCATGCGGCGCTCATCCTGCATACATCCTCCACATTGTCAGGCCATATACTGCAGCTTTTATGGACTCTGTGAGAGGCCACACGGTGATATGGGGGCATCTGCATCTTCTCTAAATGCCAATTCTTTCAGGTGACCTTTTCATGCCTGTGAAGCCTGGGCATGACCACCTTCCTACCTGCTTCACCCAGTCAGCGTTTGCTGTTGTCGACATTGCGGAGCGTCTGACTGATCGATTTGCTTTTCTGGAAGCAACGAAGGTCTGAAATGCAGGGTGCGACCTGCGCCAGGCACGATGAGAACGTGTGATCAATGGGGTGTCGTTACGATCTGAGCCACTAATCAAGTCCCCTGACCGTATATTTGTGTAGTAAAGGTTGTGCAGTGCCATAATATGCGCTGCAGTATCTCCACAGATTACAGCAATGACGTATAGGCATCACATGCCCTCTCGAGACTCACACAGGAGAGAAAGGGGGTGCGTGCCTCTTCAATACGCCTGTCCGCAGCAATGGTGCAGATACAGCAGTCATGATAAAGCGACAGTGTAGATGACGGATTGGATGCCTAGCAGTGCAGAAGCGCTGCTCCCAGAGAAGCAAGCCAGCATGTGCGGATGACTCATAATTTTAGGCAAAGACAGACTCCCACATCTGGCCCATTTTTCCGTCACAAACACTGTGCAATACCACAACAACACTTTATTTCTTCTTCCGAGTTGGCCTTCTGTCTGGACTTGACTCTGTGTAGCGTCGTCTGAGTTTCAAGTACACGTCTCGGTGCCTCATGCAATCCTCACTCCTACGCCAGGCAGGGTGCTTGCAATCCCAATGTTTCACAAAGAGCACCACGCGGAATTCTAGATTGAGGCTACGATCATCAAGCGGACTCTCGAGCAGGCATCTACAGGAGGGATCGTCATTGGTAAGCCTGCAAATATGGATGCTGGTACTCCGTAATGGCCAATCACTTATCAACCTGCGGCCAAATCGTAGTAAACTGCTTGCAGGCTGCAGGGCTCCGCCTGGCACACGGAAGATGTTATGCAGTCCCAGACCAAAATGCAGTTGACGTTCTCTCTAGCATCAGCAGCGCAGACCTCTCGGCCTGGCTGGATGGACAAAGCCCAGCCGTACACCACAGTGCTACAGCTGTTCAGGTACTCTTCAGACCAGCAGGGCCACTATCAAGTGAATTAGTCTCCAGGTCTTTGCAGTGGATGCCATGCTCGAGGTGATCTCCCTGCGTGGTTTACAGTGCACCATGCAGACCCATGGCGGCTGGCCTTGCAGGTGCTGGGAGACCTTGCTGACATAGACGCAAACACCGCAAAGCTTCTGGCAACGGTTCTGCAGCCATTCCTCTCGATCAGCATACTGCTGATGATCATCCGCATCGTCTTGTCCTGGTACCCACAGGTACGGCTGACCGATCCTTGCATGGCATGACGCTACGCTGATTGGCTTCATATCAGGATGCTTTCATCCTTTCCCTCATCACTTATCCTTGCACTGTAGCCTCACAATGCCCTTGTAAACAGAGGAAGTAAAACACCACATGTGTTGCGATGCAGATACCCGGGAACAAGATGCCATGGGCAGTGGCGTACAAACCAACAGAGCCTATTCTGGGTCCCACCCGGAACATCATCAAGCCAGTGGGTGGAGTTGACATCAGTCCCATCATCTGGGTGGCCCTCCTGAGCTTTATCAATGAGATCCTGCTAGGGCCGCAGGGCATCTTGAACCTACTGCAGAGGAAGATTGACCTGCCATGAGCAGCCTTGCCGGCAAAGGCAAGGCACACTGCGCATAGGAGGGAGGGGGAAGCGCCGTGTTTGGAGACCATTCAGATTTTGGAAAACAATTCAAAGTTTGTATAAATGTGCATGAGCGGAAGACTGGTGAAGATAGGCTGGGGCGAGGAGAAGTGTGGCTCACAACCTGAGAAAGAGGAACAGATCTGCAATTCTCCATGTTCACGTCATGAGCAATGGTACCCTTTCTGAATGATTGGGCAATAGAAAGCCTGCTCTTAGACAGGAAATCCGGTACCTCGCCAGTCTCATGGGGGTGGGCGTCACATCATGTGACTCACATGGTGGTGCATGATGCCCGTCTCAACATGGACCATGCAAAATCACAAATGGCCATATCCACAGCCAGCGCAAATGAGTGGCTTGCACTCTGTAGTCCTTACTGCAAAAGCTTGTCCGATCAACTTATCTCAAGGCTAATCCTGAATGCTGAAGCCTCTCTGCACCTGATCATGATGTATCTTCATCCCTCAGAGCCTTCAAATCCTGGAATACTTGCGACGTCTGCTACTTCTTGTGTAGAAACACGTAGGTGGAATAGGTACCCCACCAATTGTCCTCGTGACCAACATCTGCTCATGAAACAGGCCCTGCACCACCTACTTCAAGACTTGATGGCTGGGCCTTTGATGTGTATGTTCTGCCCAAGAGCAATTGCAATCATCGATTGCCATGCTTCTTGTACTTGAGAGCGAGCCATGCCAGGATAAAGAACATGACAAAGAAGAGCAGCTCAATGCCAAGGTACTCCCACTTGCTGATGCCATGCTGCGGCAAGCCATAGTACTCCAGAAACTGCAGGGTATCACAGTGAGCACATCAGGACTCTGCTTTGGCAGCACGAGGCATGCACAGGCAAGAGTCTTTCACACAAAAATGGCCCTGGCACTTGCAAAGCACATCAGCGTTGGGAAGAGATGCAACTGAGGTGTCAAGGCTCGATGTCAGCGGTGGAACAGTCATTTATGACTGAGCTTGGTTTGGGCTCATACCGTTTGATTGCCGATGAAGACAGTGTTCCTGTGCTCAAACTCATTCAGCATGAGGCATGCCCACGCGTAGTGCAGGAAGTCGAGGTAGTGGAACCACCCGATCCAGACTGGCAGATTCTGCATCAGCACACACTTGCCCTCATGTAACGTCTCCGTGTAGACAGCTGTCAGTGCTGCCGCAGGAGCCGCAAAGAATCCTAATCTGCTGCTCCACTCCCACATGTACAACTCCCTCACCTCATGCCGCAGACAGCATTTGCGGATAATATGAGAATTGCACCAATTGAGAGGAGCAGGGATTGACCTGAAGGCGGAGGGCATAGCCGGTGAAGAAGTAGAGGCCCATGATGTAGCCTGGCAGGATGCCGTTTGCCACATCCAAATCCACCGCCCAAGCTGCCACCAGGTATCCCACCACTGCACCACATGCACCTCTCTGAGTCGCCCCACACAGCTATCACATCAATGCAACACAGCACTTTCTCAGACAGGTACAGCTTGGGAGCCAGCGCTTGGGGATCACCCATGTGCTGATGTTCACCTTGACCGGCACAAGCGTTCACAGTGGGGTTCCAAGGGGCATGCGCGGTTTATTTCCAGCCATCTGTACAGAGGTGTGCGATGACACACCCATGCCGATGGAGATGGTGACCAGGTAGACGAGCCAGAACAGGATCCACTGCCCATGGAAGCCCACAGCGTAGAAGATGCAGATGGACACGGTCAGCGACACAAACAGGATGACGAGCAGCTCCTCCACCATCTTGGACAGCAGGTAGGTGATGGTGCTGTACAGCCCGTCGCTGCGCTCCCTGCAACCGAGGATACCGTCAAGCCTGTGTTATTAGCATGCCAGCGCTTTTCCTTGCTCAGGCCGGTATACTATGCGCTGCGTACTGCAATGCCAGAGCCCCGACTTTCAGAGAGCTGCTTCAGGAGCATCGAAGCAAAATCTCAGGCGCAGCCTTGTGACCCCGGCATGTGTGGCAACAGAGTCATGGAAGAGCAAGGTTGCAACAGGCGTGCTTTGGTTTAGTCAGCGGCAGCGCTCAAGCGCACATCATGCAAGAGTGCAGCACCTGACGTAGAGGGGCCGCTCCAGGACGAGGCCGGGCATGTAGGAGATGGCGGCGAAGCCCGGCAGCACGGTGTACATGTAGAGGAGGGACGAGATATTGATGAGGTTGTCCGGGGCAGCGTTCTTGCCCAGGCCGTTGTACAGGATGATGAGCACGACGCAGCACAGCAGCTTGTCCACGATGCGCCCTAGCAGGAACTTGGGATCCCGGTAGTTACTTGCCAGCCGGTACTGCACACAGCAGAGTCATGTTCAGTCAGTGCATGTGCCTTGGCGGACCACCAGGTCTGATCAGGCCTGGACCCGGGGCAACATAGGCAACCCTGGGCCCAAGGACTTAGGAAGCTGCGTTGTGCCTATCCACTAAACATGCAATTGTTGGTGGCCAGGCAATACAGTACGGCACAGCACGGGGCCGTCATGTGAGCGCATGTGCGTCTGCAAGTTGCTCAGTCTGGTCTGGTCTCGGCTTCACACACACGTGCCGGACCTCCTGAGCACTATGATCTGCTCTGGGCCAAAAGAGACCGCCAAAATGACATGCAGCACTCTGCTGACTTGCAGCACCCATGTGCAGTCATTGCTGAGCGTCCATGATGCCGTGATGAGATAGCGCTGAGCAGAGTGACTGGGGCAGGCTCACCTTGATGAGGATCCAGAGGCCCCACCAGGAGGGAGTCACGGTCCCCTGTTTCACTGCAAGCTCCTGCAGGTGCACCCCAGACTGAATCCACCACTGCTGCAGGATCTCACATGTGCGTCCTCAATGTCAGCGGTAGAAGGTGGAAGATGCATCTTATAATACAGCTGGCACCAGTTCTGTAACCACCACAGAGCTACTGCGGCAGGCTTTGCAGTAACAAGTCTGACTCTGGGCTGATACCAGTGTCATAGGAGAAAGACGAGAAAGCTCAGCGCACCTGGATGGTGGTGATGGAGACCCTTGACTCCATGTGCCCGGTGCTGAGGAGGTCGTTGTTGGCTGTGAACAGGTCGCTCTCCTGGTATGCGTCCGCATACTCATCCGCCCTCCCAGTTCTGTCTGCCTGCAGACCACTGTGAGTCTAGCTGCTTCCTCATCTCAGTTTTTACTCCAGCATGCTTCCTGATGACTCTGCAAGCTAAGGTGTCCTGCTTGACATGCTCACTGGACCTTGATGCATGTGAGTTTGCAGGGTGGGATGGTGCTGGGAGGATGCATGCAGCGAGAAGTGGCACCTTTGTGGTGATGGAGATCAGCCATTCCGCGCAGTTGGCATTGTCGCCTGAGGTGGGCATCTTGTCCAAATCAGGAAAGCGCTTCTCAAAGTAGTCAATGGCATCCAACCCTGCATCAGGGCCAACCATGGAGAGCAGGCTCAGATTAAAATGCAACAGGTGCTAAGCATGCTTAGGCCCATCACCATGCTACACCTCCCATTTGCTTCAGTCTGCTCAGGATACGGTCATGCGCGTGCTGTATGAGAACTATATCTGCCACACATCTGCAGGACCGTTACATGGGATTGGTACTGCTGTGTGCAGGGGCGCTCACCATTGTTGCCAAAGTAGACGATGCGGCCCGACAGCAGGATGATGACCTTGTCGAAGAGGTCGAAGGTCTGCGGGGAGGGCGAGTGGATGGTCGCGCACACAGTGATGCTGTTCATCGTCCTGGTGAGGGCCTTGACCAGCTCCATCACCTGCACCGGCACCACACTTTCAGTGACCACCAAGCATGCAGGTAGATGTTGTTGTAGAGCAAGCCTCTCATGGCAGACCTTAAAAGATCTGGCCAGACTGCTCACATGCTGAAAGAGTCTGAGTATGGTCAAAATGGACACAATGAACACACAGACACAGGTGGACATTCAGACCTCATGGGAGGTGTAGGAGTCCAAGCCAGATGTGGGCTCGTCCAGGAAGATGAGACGGGGATCGCTCAGCAGCGCTATGCCAATGTTGCAGCGCTTTGCCTGCCCGCCTGCACCACATGAGGGGTCTCTGGCCTTACATACATGCTCACGCAAGGCCTGGTCTCCCTCTCAAATCCCACGCCCCTCAGTACATATGGCATGTTGACACTTTGAAGCAGCTCTTGGCTCTCCATGGGTGCACATGCAGTGGCGCACTGGCCACCAAAAGGGCTTGCAGCAACGGGCAGCAGTGGGACTGGGGAATGGAGGTATGTACACTAGGGTCCATACCTGAGATGCCGCGCTGCATGTTGCTGCCGATGCGCACGTTTCGGCAGCCGTCCAGCGCCAGCTGCTTTAGCAGGTCCTCCACCTTCTTGCGCTTCTCTGCCATGGTCACTACCATCTCCAGCTTCATTTCCGCTGTGTACAGCAGCATCTCCTGCACTGTGACATTGTCCACCAGCGTATCTGCACAAGCACATGACACTTCTGCAATTCCAAAAAATCTGCTTGTTGCGCCTGCACGGTCACCACCATCTCATGCTTCATCCCTGTCGTGTACAGCAGCATGTCCTGCACTGTAAGCTTGTCTTCAGCATGTCTGCATAGATTGCAGGAAGCTTTTACTCTTGCAGCTGCTCATGTCACTGCAATCTGGCTGTAGGCAAAGTGCAGATTCCAGCGCGGGTGGGCTTCTCTATGACTCGCCGCATTTACAGCCCTGCCAGGTGGAGTGCTTTGGCACGTGTATCAGCTTCTCAGTAAAACTGGCATGTCACGGCATGCTTACCAAACTGCTCTACATAGCCGGTGTATCTGCGCATGAACATGCGCGACGGCCGCTTCCCACCCACCAGTACCTGCCCTGTCAGCTCTCCAGCCGTCTTGCGCCCAGCAAGAACGTCTGGAAAGCGCAGCACCCACTACAAGTCAGTGCAGTCCGCTTCAGGCTAGCTCTGAAGCCTGTTCTTCAACACAAACAGGGAACTCACAGAGTCATGCGCCCAGCAAGAATGTCTGCAAGACACAGCACTCAATGCAACCCAGTGCCTCTGCTTCAGGCTTGGGCTCTGAAGCCTGAGTGTGTCCACGCAACCACAGTAAGAGATGCGGAGGCTCGCCTACCTAGCAGAGTGCTCTTTCCACTGCCACTGGGTCCCATCTGCGCAGCAAAGTCCTGTCACGCTGTACAGGAGGTAAGCAGAGAGTGTCTACGATGAAGCTCCAATGGTGATGGTCACCATCTGTCATAGCATGGCACCATGATGAAGCGTGAAGTAAAGACTGGGGCTTGGTGAGTGCAGCTGTGGCGCACCAAGGCAGTCATCTGGGCTGGTGCAATCATGCCTGTGACAGTTTTCAGCAGCTGCAGCTTCTGCTTCTTCTTCGAGTTATGATTCACAGTGTACGTCAAGGCCTACGATCACACATACCCGTGTGAGATACGAGTGTCCCGACACGGCATGATGGCGGCAGTCTCACATGGGACCATGTATGACCTTCAGGATGCTGATGCCGGTACACCCTTTCGACAGCTTAGCTGAATTGTGAAATCTGATCGCACCCTGAAAGTCAGCTTCATGCCACCTCTCTTTCTGACAGTTGACATCTCGGCTTCCTTCAACTCCGCCAGCTTCAGCTGCTCCTCAGAGAAGGTAGACTTTTGCGGACTGAGAACATCGTCATTGACGGTAATTGCTATATGAAGCGAGCCCGAGATGTCATCTGTAGGTACTGCGTGTTCTGCCGGTATGAGCGGCAGCCCAGAGGCCTCTGTACCGAGTCTGTCGACCATCTGTGTCGGAAGGGGCTTTCCGTAAATATCAGGGTGTCCCCAGGACGGTCATACCAATATAACACGGTCAGATGCTGTGTGGTATGTGCAATGTGACATTCATGATGATGCCCGGTAGCATTCTCCTGTTTCGCAAAGCACCGTCTGAAGGCTGCACCGGTTACAATGATGCGTAACCGCTCACGTCATTGGAACGTCATCCGCCAATGAAGCCTGCGGTCACAACACCACCCCAGCAGCCCTTGTCAATACTCGATTTCCTAGTTGTCGGTTATAGATGTTTAGACGTCCAGTTCCTGACAGTTTCAACCTACGTCCTGCATGCCGAAACCGGCGCAAGTGCTGCAATATGTGCCATACCATTGCAATCTCTTCACCCAGAAGCTGCAAGTGACTCGGTAAGCAGAGTACCATAGTGTTCAACAGTGCTTATTAGCCCTCCCTGGGGCTGGGGCCACAGGAGTCCGGGCCAGCCGACTCTGGCGCGCCCGGAATTGCCAGCATGCTGCCCTCAATTATCCTCATAACCTCTGAGGCCTTGGGCCGCTGCCTGGCATCGAAGCAGGTGCATGCCTGGTACAAGTCCGCAATGGCCTGCGGACACTCATCAGGGACCCTGCACGATGCGCACTCTCATCAATCCCCAAAGAGAGCTGCCAGGATGCTCAAGGGCAAGCAAGCCTAGGGCAATTAGCAAGTACAGCAGGTCATATTAGGCTCACGCACCTGGGCGGCCTTCTGTTGGTGTTATTTGCACTGCCCCTCGTCTCTCCGGTCAGTATCTGCCAGAGCACACATCCGAAGCCATACACGTCCACTGCTGCTGTGCCTGCACCCACACATACCTTCAACGACCATCTGTAAGTACTGCAGACTTCACACCCGCTCAGCAGCAGAGCATTTCTCATAGAGACAAGGGCTTTCACATGCCCAAGTATGGCAGGACTTTGCATCACTTGGCAGTGTTGCGGATGTGCCATACCCATCGTTGAAGGCTCCTCCTGTCCTTCCTCCAATCCCAGCAGCTCTGGCGCCATGAAGCCTGGCGTGCCTCTCTGCACAAAGCCAGACCAAGAATCCGTATACAAAGCTGAGCATTGCTGAAAGGGCTGCTGTTTAGGGCATGAGTCCACATGCCAGAGACCATGCAGAGCCTCCAGGCATGAGCATGACTGTCACCATCCACAGATCATGCTCTGCAGCGTAAGTGCACGAACTGCACGCCAGCAAGAAGGGGCTCAAGGCCTGGATGGTGACGCACCAAGCAGCCGGCGGTGTGCGTTGTGGCTAAGACCTTGGCCAGGCCAAAGTCTGCGATCTTCGCAACCGTCCCCGTGTGGTCCAGCAGCACATTGTTCGGCTTGCAGTCGAACCAGATCACGCTCCGGCTGTGCAAGTACGTCAGGCCGCGCGCTATCCCCAGCGCCAGGTAGCGCCCGTTCTGGTACCAGCCCGTCTTGCGGGGGACCTGGCCGTCGTTGCGGATGCGCGTGCGCAGATCCCCGCCCTGCATCAGCTCTGTGACCAGGAGCACCTGCAGAGATGCACAGAGTGTGTAAGAGTTACCCTAGAAGAACTGCAGTATTGGTCTGCCGTGGATGTAGGCAAGGTTGATTCTCCAGCCCTCGTGGACCCCTGTTCTGAGCACAGTATGCCATGAGAACAGGGACCTCAGCAGCTATTGATCATCCTACAGACCCCGGAAAGCCAATGTCTCAGTAGTTTTAACTGTGCTAGCAAAATAGATTTGAAGGACCTATGGAGCGCAGCAATCTTGCTCTCCATCTCTACATCTCTTGAACCCTGACCTTTGGCAAGCAGCAATGGCATACAGGAGGAGGGACTCACAGTGCCATCCTCAGTGACAATGGAGTCATAGTAGGCAACCACATGCAGGTGGTGCAGGTTCTCCAGGATGGAGGTCTCGTGGCTGAAGGCCTCCGCCTCTTCCGGGTCCTCGCTCTTCAGCACCTTCACCGCCACAAGCGTGCCATGCCAGCGGGCTTTGTACACCTGCAACATACACAATGACCCTGCTGTAAGGCATTGCCATCATGGCACAAGTGGGCATTATAATCGAATGGCATGGGCGTCACGGGTCAGTGTCAGCCTGAGGCTCATGCTCTGCTGTTGTTCTGCGGTTTGATACTGCTTTTAAGCAAGGAAATAAAAGCTCTGCTGACATTGTCAGTGGTTGATGGCCCAGACATGGAGGTTTTGTCATGGGCCCTTGAGGTTTCTGGAGAATAGACTTCAAGCCAGAGCTCCACCAAAGGTATGATCATACAAGACACAGACTGACAGGCGGTTTAAGGTGGGGTTATACACATGCTCACCTCCCCAAAGGCGCCCTTGCCCAGCAGGATGGGGCTCTTGTTCTTGTCCAGCTCAAAGGTGAGGTCCACAGCGGACGAGGAGCTCAGATGGCGGATGGTGCTGTGCGAGACGTTGATGCCCTGCTGCTGCTTCCCGCCTCGCAGCCGCCACACCAGCAGGAGGGCCGCAGCAGTCAGCAAGGCAGTGCCGGCCGCCACAGTGCAGCCAATGATTATGTTTCTTCTCTTGGCTGCGTCCCCTGGGTCTGCACAGCGCAGCCATCCTGTTAACACACTGGCTTGGATGCGCCAACACCCGTCACCCACCTGCTTTATCTCGGCCTCATTGCCTATCAGCTGGATCTGACTAGCATTGCCACCTCAGAGTGTGTGCAAACGGTTCCTCTGTGAGAGGTCCTCATGAGATGCTACGTGAGTGCTCAGCGAAGCCGCAGCAGTCAGTAGGTCATGACGCTGCTTGCAGCCGGCATTTTGGCATGTGACTGAAGTGAGTGACTCAGCACCGTTCATGGTGTGCCCACGGCGTCTTGGCATGTGGTGATGAGGTACCTGGACAGAGGCCGACAGGCATGGTGCCCCGCAGCTGCCGCCCGTCTGCTGAAGACACATTCATGCTGCTGGGGATGGCTCCACAGAGGCCATAGTTCTGGCTCATGGGGTCCAGGACCAGATCCACAGCCTGCCCAGTGGATGTGTTCGCGGTCAGGAAGTGGCCGCCCGGATCGGGAGGGATGCTCCCGGTGAGCTTGTTGCTGCTCAGGTCCAGCGAGAGCAGCATTGCAGAGAGGACTGATCCAGGCGAGAGCCACTCCGTCGGCAGGGTGCCTGAACACACCATGACCCACCCTCACAACCCCTTGGTTGAAGCAACAGACAGGGGGACGACCCGATTGCAAGTCTTCAGGTCTGTCTATGTAATAACTTGCATACAGCGAGTTTCATGGTAGGGGCTTTCTGGCATGTACACGCATGCCCCTACGGCGATAAGCACCTGGATACACAGACAGTGGCAAGAGCAAACAAACATCACTTTATCCAAGATCTTCCTGGCAGGTGTGCAGTGCCATGCTTCTGACTCTGAACAGGGTAGTGTCCCACAGAGTGTGTTGTGGGCCGACCTGTAAGCTTGTTCTCACTCAGATCCAAGGTCTGCAGCGGCAGGATTCCCCACAGCTGCGACAAAGTCCCTGTGCATGTAAGGCCTCATGAGACTATGCTAGCAACATTACCAGAACCTCCAACGACAACAGAAAAAGGAGATCCTCAAGGCGCGGTGATGCAGCATTACATGATAGCAGACCAGGATAGTCGCCTGCTGCACACAAGACACCCTGCACACCCGCAAACCACACCATGCCGTGTCCTACAGTGGCAAGCTGATGTGAGTTGCTTTTGACAGACCTGTGAGGCTGTTTGCTGACAGGTCAAGGTCAGTCAGCATCCTCAAGCTTGACCAAGAGGGCTGCAGAACGCCTGCAAAGCCAGAGAGGGCACTCAGGTGTGCCATTGTGAGCCCAACAGCTGTGCTTGAAGCGGTCTACGCATATGGAATTAGCAAGCTGCCAGCTGCCAGAGCGCGAAGGCTGCAGGAGTTCTCAGGTGCAGCATTGCTGGGCACTGAAGAGCTAGCCACATGCTGGAGATCAAGTATGTCCCAAGATAGCCTGGGTGCATTTGGCAGCACAGTGCATCCTGTTGTCCTTGGTACCAGATGGCCAGAAAGGGCACTCAGGCGCAACTCTCATGATTGATCGAAGTCAGGTGTGACAGAAGTGGGCATCGTCCCTTTTGAAGTGTATCACCTGTCAGCCTGTTTTCTGCAAGGCTCAAGCTCTGAAGGTGTGAGAGATTCCCATACTGCCATGGCAACGGACCTGCACAGCACATTGTGGTGCTTATTGCGAGAAGAAGATGGCACAATGCCGCACTGCTGCAAGCCAGGGCACACTCCAGCTCATCCAGGATCAAAAGCACTCGACATCTAAAGTCAGGGGAAGCATGCAGGCAGCACAGCTTGACAGGTCTTCCAGTCCGATGCACTGCCTGTGTCAGCAGTGTCAAGCACTCACCTTTGAGGGCGTTACTGCCGAGGTCCAGGGACTGCAAGCTATGCAGGACGGACCACTGCGCAATCAAAGTCCCTACAAAGCAGATGCTCTTCTGAATATCAGAACTCTGTAGAGTAGCACCAGGGTGACTGTGCAGGGAGTGCCAGGCAGAGTGAGAAGGTCACCTGTCAAGGAATTCTGGCGCAGGTCTAGACTCTGCAATTTGCCCATGCTCATCCACGGCACTGGCAGTGTGCCTGCAAGAAGAGGCATGCATGTCAAAAAGATATCCTCTTTGGCTCAGAGGAGATCATGGCTGATTGATCAAGCACACTCCAGTGCCTTTCATGATCAGAGGAAGAGCAGTGCTGCAGGAGAGAGCATGCATGTAGTTCAAGCAAGGCCCACCAGTGAAGTTGTTGGAAGAGAGATCCAGTGTGCGAAGATATCTCATGCCAGGCCAGCCTGGTAGAGAGCCTGCACAACGCATGGCAGATACATCAGCCTGATCACCTCAGCGACTGCTGAGTGCTGTGTTGAAGTACGCTGGACATTGCTACTTTCTGGGTGAGCATCAGACCCACCTGTCAGCTTGTTGGCATGCACGTCAAAGGTTTGCAAAGCCTCAAGACTGGAAAAGCTGTCCGGCAGCGTGCCTGTGCAAAGACAGCATCAACAGGAGCACTGTGCTCAGCTGCATTTTATCTATTGCCAGGGTCTGGTGCTAGGTGATGCATGAGGGTTGATGCTCCAGCTTGCAAGCCCACTGCCTGTCACGAGAGAGGCGGATTGTTCTCGCTCACCGCCGAGGCTGTTACTGTGAAGTATGAGGCTTTCCAGGCTTGTGAGATTGGACCATGAAGGAGAAAGTGTGCCTGCAACTCACAAGGCAATGGTGAGGGGACACCTTGGCTGCTTGTGCAAGCCCAGCAGTGGTGTGGTTCCAGATAAAGTGAGAATTGCAGGGCTTTCCTGTACCTGTGATGGCATTGCTGGATAGATCCAGATCTTCCATGTTACTAAGGGCCGCCCAGTCAGGTGGAAGACTGCCTGCACAGACAGCAAGCTGTTAAACCACAGACGTGCTCCCATAATTGCATGCAAAACGTATGCCTGGTATTTGCAGAGGACTGCACCTTTGATCCGGTTGCTCGAGATGTTCACAGTGGTCAACACTGCCAGCTGACTCCAGCTCGGAGGCAGTGTCCCTGCGCATGTGCAAGCTGGACATACAGTTGCCGCTCTTGAACCCTGTCACCATTGCAGCGACGGCATTCAGGCTGCAGGTAGAGACAGCTTCACAGTGTGTGGCTGAGGCTGAGCATGCGCTGATTGTGTTACCTGAGAGCCTATTGTCTTGGAGGCCCAGGTAGTAGTAGAGAGATGTCAAGTTGCTCCATGAGGGCGGCAAAGGTCCTGTGTGACAGTATCATCTTCACGCATGAGTATCCGCCGATCTGGTGACTGGGGAACGGAATTGTCTTGCTGCAGGTATGCATTAGGCAAGACCTAACATGCACTCGACATGGGTTCCACATACTGAGACTGGGATTTGAAGATATGCGGTTTGGGTATATCAGGGAAGTGTTGCATGTACCTGTCAGAGCATTTGAATTCAAGTACAGGGTGTACAGGCTGGACCATGCGGACCACGCCTCAGGAAGCGGACCTGTTAAGAAGTATGGGATCAGCATCTGAGGCTACCAGGTGGCTGTAATGGCACTAAGAAGAGATCTTGGCCATTGAAGGGGCACAATATGACAGGGACAAATGCGCTCACCAGAGAAATTGTTGTCATAGACCTCAAAGTACTGCATGTCAACCATACTAGCCCACGTGCTTGGCAGCTGACCTACATGGCAGGAAGGCAGTCAGTCAATCAACCTTTGGGACCCCATTGCTGCTTCAGCAGAGCAAGTGCAACTCCCTGGGATCTGAAGGGGGGAGAAATGGGGATGCTCAGCGTGTTACCTGTCAATTGATTTTCAGATGCAATGAATGAGATTAGGCCCGTCATGTTGGACCAGTCAGAAGGTAAAGGCCTGCATGACAGGGAGAGCCTTGATATCTGTTTCAAATCAGGGTGCCTGACAGGCTGTCTTAGCATCAATGTAGTCATATGACCTTGTGTTAGCAGAGAACTCACCCGGTGAAGGCATTGTCAGAGATATCCAGCTGCGAAAGTCCATCCAAATCAGCATAGCTGGGGGGCAGGGTTCCTGCACAAGTTGACATGCTTCACATGTTGGCACCATACCATTGGCAAAGCTGTCAATAACCGCATTACAGGGAGGGTCAGCGCCCAGCAGCGAGCGCCAAGATAAGTGCACATACCTGTCAGTTTGTTGGAGCTGATGTCCACAAACTGCAGGTTGGAGGTATTGGCAAGGCTCAGAGGCAATGACCCTGCATG
Organism: Coccomyxa sp. LA000219; assembly: GCA_000812005.1. NCBI lineage: Eukaryota > Viridiplantae > Chlorophyta > Trebouxiophyceae > Coccomyxaceae > Coccomyxa > Coccomyxa sp. LA000219. The sequence goes on from KN714658.1 coordinate 1,281,457, forward strand.
GATGCCCTCCATTATGGCGCCACCACATGGACTGTAAGGTTGAGTCTGCACAAAATTGTTGTGGGGGCTGTGCACACATAACTCCGACCACACCTGTGATGTTGTTCTGACTGATGTTGAAGTAGGTCAGATTCGCCAGGCCCCCATACTCAGCTGGCAAGGTGCCACTGAGGTAATTTGCAGGGCAGTACAGAAGTGTAAGAGACGCCAGCTGGCTCCAAGAGGGCGGAAAAGACCCTACATACCGGCAACATGTCAGGAGCTTAAATCATACAGGGATAGGAGACATGCTGAAGTTGCAGGACCTTCAACCTACGCATCTGCAACCTCCATTCATTGGGATGCATATATGCCCAGTAACCACATGATATCTGAGATGTCAGCAAAGGCGCAACATGGATGTGCGACTCGTCAGACAGTACAGCTCTAAAGCAGTGCCCTTACCTGTCAGTCCATTGTTTGACAGTTCCAGCGAACTCAGACTCTCAAGCCCTGACCATGAGGAAGGGAGAGGCCCTGCCAGAGAAAAACATATATTCAGTTACATCGTAGTGAGGCCGAATTGGCTAGTACGTGCTGACATAGCTCAGCGCAACCGAGTCAGCGGCTGTCATTATCATTCCCTCTTTCTGCACTGATTATGTGAGACTTCATTCTGCTGTGACTCAGACAGCATGTAAGGTGCGACTGCTGTAGAAGCAAGATAATATCAGACCGCATGAGATAGGATTCCATTGTACAGGCAAATGAACATGTAGGCATGCATCGGTGTGCCGTGTATTTCATAGAGCAGGGTTCTCACCATTCAGATTGTTTCCAGAAAGATAGAATCTCTGAAGGCTTGTCAAGTTGCCATAGCTTGCTGGCAGGGTCCCTGCAAGCAATGAACATCTGCATCCTTTCAGGCCTACTGCCAAAGGAGTGTGAATGACCAGGTGCAAAAGGAAAGAGGGTCCCAGTCCCACCTGTGATATTATTGACCATCACAATGAGGCGAGTCAGGTTTGATAGGGCTCCCCATGCATTGGGGAGCGGGCCTGTAAACCACAGGCAGCCCGAGACTCAGCATACCAATTCCCTGCAGTAGGCATGAGGACTGGTGCTCTGCAGTTCATAAGTGACACTGCAATAGGAAGCCGCCACTCCCACCTCGAAGCTGGTTGCTGTAAACGTCAAGCTCTTTCAAACTGCTGATGTTTGCATAGCTGGGGGGCAGACTCCCTGCGTAGCCCATTAAGCATCAGCATGCTCTCTATAAGTACATAGCCCTTTCATCAGGAACTCATGCGTCAAGGAGGGCCTGCAGGAAGGAGTGCAAGTACCGGTCAGCTTGTTCTGGCTGATGTTGAGGTAGGCCATGCTTTCGAAGCTTCCCCATGCGTCTGGCAAGGTACCTGTTATAAGTTTGCATGTTATGGTCAGGCTGATCTTGACAAAGGCCTGTGCCGGGTGAGAAAAAGCAAGTCTGTAGCGCTAGTGCCATGCAGCTACATACATGTCACTTGAGTCTGAGGCATCGGTTTGACCACACCTGTTAATTGGTTCTGACTGAGGTCTAGAAGAGCCAAGTTTGGCATGCTTTCATAGACAGCTGGCAGTGTGCCGGTAAGGGCATTCCCAGAGAGATCAAGAGAAGTCAACTCGGTCAAGTCCCTCAGTACACCCGGTAGAGAGCCTGCATCAGCATTCCTTGGCATTTACTGCACATTTCAGTGAGAAGGGGTAGCACGCACGTGTACAGCAACGCTTGCCTTACACAAGCTCCTAAGATCACCATGACCCCTGGAACTTAGTATTTTCACAGCTTGCGCAGGCTCCGTGCAACTCTGCATGACAGATGCAATGTGGTATTGGCAGGTACACCAGTGCAGCTCACCTGAGAGCAAGTTCCCATGCTGAGGCAGCCGCAGCCCAGTGACACGCCCATCAGTGCAGGTGACACCCGTCCATATCGTCCTGTTGGGTGTGATGCATGCAGTGCCTACCCAGGCACTGGGTGGCTGGGCCAGAAAGATCTACAGGATGGGGAAACATAAGTAGATGTGCTCTGCTGTTGGTGGGGTAGTAAGCAAGTAAGGGTTGATGCTTAGAGGCTTACTGGATCCCCAACCTTCCTTCGGAACTCGAGCAGAACTCTGCTGTCACTGTCCAGTGTTCTGTTGGCCACTGGTACCCTCGCACTCTCAGCGCAGTCTGCAGGGTCAGCACAGAGCTGAGGCAGCATTAGCATTAGCATGCCTGGTACAGGAGGGGCAAGGTAGAAGGTCACCTTGAGGGCTGAAGGCCAGAAGCACTGCCAGGAGGGTAAGAAGAAATGCCATGAAGGCCACAGGCGACTGCAGAACAGCAGACTTAGCTTAGAGCCATCAAACGGACCTCAGACAGCTACTTTGCACTGAGCGGCAGGAAGTGCATCGCCACATTAGCAATGGTGTGAGTGTTCAGCTCAGCACCTATACTAGTCGTAAGGACATGGACCACAACGCAGTGCATACGCCCCTTCTGTCTTGAGAAGATAACTTCTGGTTAGAGGAGCTTTAAAAGAGTCTTAGACCCCTTGTGTCGTGCCATAACTACTCTGGCAAGTACCACATCATGCTTTCGCTAAAGTGCCTCGTTTCTGATATCCTGCCTCGACGTTGCACCCTTTCGGCTTATTGACTTCGTCTAATGTAGTGCTGCTGTCTGCTACCTGTTGTATGAGAAGAGGGGCTTGTTTCTTGTATGGAATTGCCTCTGTACACTGGATCGGTGGGGGAACCCTAGCGTCTGCTAAGGCTCTCATGCTCGGACGCCAGGGCCCTCTTCTGGGCTGCTTGTGTTGTTCAGCCTTGGTGCCTTCCCTGGGGGCTATGCGAGTCGCCAGAGCATAGCGGAGTTCAAGGTCTGGGATATTGACGTCATCCTGCTTACTCATACGATACAGTCACTTTCTCTACTCATCTGAAGTCTTGAGCACAAGAAGGAGGGTCTTTCCCATGGCCATGCGCATGCCCAGTGGCCAAGAATCCTTATGTGTATGAGTTGCATGCTATGCAGGCACCTGTAGCTGCGCATGACACCACTGACCTGGCGCCAGGTCTGCCGCCAGGTCTGCTGAGGTGGCACTCTCTGAGGGTCTTTCCACATGAACGCCCAGCATGCTTGCCCTTTATTATGTTCCAAGAGTGGCAACCCGGCCTATACAGCCCAACGTCAATGCCAGCTGGATCACAGTGCCCAACAACAGCCCACTTCCGGCTACAACTTGTCCTGGATAACTGGAGTACTTGTCCAAAGCTGGGCCATCCAGGTTTCAAGGTACAACAGCAACTGCGTGTGAGCTTGTCCAAAGGCATAAGCAATTATTGTACAGAAATAATGTACACGCCAAGACATTGTCTCTACCTAGATATGCTACAAAGCTTCCGTGGGAGCGGAGGAAGGCCTGGCTCTACAAATAGTGTCCCACAGCTTGCCTACAGCAACTTCAATGGTGCACACAGCCAATCAGCAGGGAGGTGCCCTACTGACAGGACACTCCCTGATATCAGTCATCATCGCTAGACTCCTTGGTGGCTCCTTGAGAATTGTCTACAAAGCTCTCTAGCTGGCGCATGAAGCCTGCAAAATCCATGAAAGCTCAGCAAAGGTCATCATGAAAACTGCAGCGGTGACTGATGCAGCAATGACAGGACTAAGAGGATGCATGCCGCCAGGCCTCTAAGACTCTAGGCCTCTGGCAGTGAACAGGACACACCTGAGTTTGGCCTTGCTGACGGCCTTGCACTAAGGACGAGCTTGTATGCATCCGACAGCTGCATGCGGAGCGCTGAGCAGAGGTAGGCCAGCACAAGCGCGACTGAGCGGCTCTGGCCCGCATAGCAGTGCACCAGTACTCCTCCCTTTCTCCGCCCCTGCAAAGGAACCTTGGGCATGAGGCACATAGAGGATATCTCAAGCACCCAACTGTTGCACATCGGCCCAGGATTCCTAACATCTGCATACTGCAATGGCATGAGGTCATATCCAGGGGTATAGTTGTACACCTCCCCTGGAGAGGAAGCAGAACTGCTCAAGACCAGGACAGATGCTCACTCTTGCAATGAAGCATGCGGCCTGGTGGAAGAAGCGAGCAATGTCCTCGTCTACATCGTCATAGACCTGGATGGTCATGTAGGAGAAGTGCCTCTTGTGGAAGCGCGGGACAATGGGAGAGGCATTCAAGACGTGCGTGATGCCTCTCTTCTTGAGGCCCTCTAGGTTCCGCGCTGATCCTATAGACCCTGCACCGGTTGCTTCATCAGTGTGAGACCATTGATGAACAGGTATGCCAGTATCCTGTGTATGAGCAGAGTTGGCAAGCAGCCAAGCTAGACAACAAGCATAGCCCAGAAGCACTTCACAGCGGCACTGGCCATGGGGATTTCAGAGGGGCCATGCAGATATGTTGGGATGCAATGCCGCACCTAGGTAGAGTCCCTCGAGCACCCAGCAGGGGTCAGAGTCCTGGTGCGCAAAGTTGCGGACCGAGATGAGCTTCTGGATGGCCATGCACCTATCCATGCCCTCCACAGAGCATTCCTGCACAGGAATGCACTGGGTGACCAAGCTGCAGGAGTTCGGAGCTGACATCCAGAATTGTGTTGGTAGGATCTGTGAACGCTGTGTGGGGGGGGGGGGGGGGGG
>KN714658.1:1286868-1414576 GCA_000812005.1 Coccomyxa sp. LA000219
GGGGGGGGCAGATTGCAAGCGGGCTTTGAACAAGAGTGTGGGAATATGCTTCCGTACGCACAGCCTCACAGGCGCATCGAATAAGGCAGACATCTGCTGTAAAAGACAGGCTGCGAAAGTGTGCTATGTAGCTACGTCCCAGCAGCAACAGATTCGACATTTCAGCAGATAGGATTCGCATGCTGTCCAGGAAGGGAGGCATGCAATGAAGTCGCCGACGCACGACAAGAGCCCTTGGGGGTGGCAATATGCACATTTTAACATCAAAAGTTGTTTCAGGGTATGTCCAGAGATATAGGTCGGAAATCATGGGAGACCTCTCACCTGAGGTGGTACCTGCTCGCTAGCTCGCAGGTCGTTCCAGGGCCGCATTGGAGCGGGAGGTGGCGCCGGAAGCAATGCCAGCGGGTACGCTGCCATCCGAACGGCTCAGATCCGCGGCAATAGTGCTCTAGTGAGTCCTGCGTTGCTATACCAAGGTCTATGCCCAGGGTACACGCGCCAAGCACACGGCGCTCAAATCGAAAGAGCCAACTACCTTCAAGATCCAACCGTAGACATGTATAGTGACTACCGAAGAAGTCTAGGTGTGTCCATAAGCCCAAAATCTTTGGGCTCAGCAAGATCCTCGTCACGAGCGGGCCCCCCGTTCTGCCCAAGGGGGACGCCCAGCCACGATCATCTGCAGGCATCCTCTGTCAGAAAGGTCTCTGACCGTGCACTGAGAGTGTTCGTGGGCCTTTAAAGTCTCTGAGACCCCACCAAGCCGTGACAGCCATAGAAAGGGGGAGAGCTGAGTGATCGCACCTCAGCTGCCATGTTGTCTCTATCTGCGTTCCCTGCAGGATTTCCTCGTTCCACAGCCAGCGAGGTGAGTACACATTGCAATTTTTGGCATAGCTCTATCAATCACGGAGCTGGGATGGGTATTGGATGTAGATCTGGCATCTATCAGGCAGCGGCATGCCATTGCACACTGGGAAATCTAAGCAGCTGATGCCAGCTCTGATTACAGCAGCCTGCGCAGGAAGTCCACAGCGAGAAGGTGGCTCAATTGTGTGCACCCAAGCATCATAGATGCAAGAGGCCTTTCAGGGGCATCAACACGCACTGCAGTGCTGAGCCCAGACATGCCCCCAACAGAAGGGACCTCCTTGCAAGCACGGCTGCTCTGTGCAGTGCAGCACTGTTGCTAAGGTGCGTCACCTGGCATCGCCCCTCACCATGCCAAAGGGCAATACATGCTGCTCAGCAGGAGGTGTGGGAAGTGTGCCGCTCATGGTATCAGGCAACATCATCTGGGGTACTGCCTGAGTGGAAGCCCAAGAGCTCTCTGTGAGTATGCAAGTAGTGGCCAAGATTTTATGAATGCCAAATGCCATTGTGTGCCGTGGTTGCCTATGTCTCACGGGGTGCTGCTCTGCAGAGAGGCGCCTGCAGGGGCAGCAGACTCAGGAGCAAACACAATCACAAATAAGCTGCTCTGTGATGATGAGTGCATAGCAAACCTGGAGAGCCTCCAGACTCAGGAGACGAAGACAGGCCTCAAATACAAGGACATCGTAGTAGGGAAAGGCCCCAGTCCGCCTACAGGCTATCAGGTGCTGCAGCACAGTCCAAATCTCAGATACAGTAACCTGCACGCTCAACGCCTATGTGCTGTCAGATTGCCTGATCTTGAGGTCAGACATTTTTGGCGTCATATACAGATTGATATGCAGCGCTGGAAAGCAGCAGCTCTTGCCTTCCACTAAGCCATATAGCAGAGAGCTTATATCTGCAGGTGACGGCGCACTATGTTGCCATGACACCAAACGGCAGAGTGTTTGACAGCAGCTTGGACAGAGGCTTCCCCTACGATATTAGAGTGGGCTCTGGACAGGTGACCACCATGCAGCACAGTGCTCCTGCCTTGCATGCAAAGGTTGCACTGCTCAGAGGTCGTTGAGCTGAGGTGTTGCTGAAGCCAAGGCGCAGTCTCTCCCACCAGCCTGGTCCAAGACATCTTGCTGCATATCAGAATGCCAGCTCTATTCCCAGAACCTCTTTATCCCAGAACCTCTTTATCCCAGGAGGATGCGCCTCAGGAAGAGCCTGTCATAGAGTACAAAGTTAGCTTCCGGGCTTGACTTGTGGGGCAAGGCACATGGGGAATGTATGGGCATAATCCTTAAGAACATGCTGGCTGCGCAGATTGTGGCTGGCCTGGATGAGGGCATTGCGTCCATGAAACCAGGCGGCCTGCGAAGGCTGTACATCCCCGGAAACCTGTCTTTCCCCAAGGGCCTCCCGTCAGGCCCTGGCAGGTCTGCAACACCACATCATCACCATGCTCCTGTAGCGCTGCTGATCGCTGAGGGACATTGTCAAGTGCCTGGAATGATCGCGTCGAATTGGCAGGAGTGTTGTATTGATGCAGTGTTGAGATCGTTGGGTATGCGTGAGCCCTGCAGAAACCCTTGATGTGTTCATGAGTGTTGCAGGCCACGTGTACCCCCAGCCTCTCCAGTCATCTTTGATGTGCAGCTCCTGTACATTCCCGGTACGTCAGCTATACCGGGCTGGGCTGTACCCGCAATGCCATGCTCTGTCTGGCTGTTGATACTACTGGTGGGAGTGGAAGGATGCTTCTGGCGCGCTCTGCCTGTTGATTATTCTCATGACTATTGCCCCAGCGACCAGACATACGCTGGATGGCACTTGAGCATGCCAAGGTGTTTGAAGTAATGCCAGGGAGATGGCATGGTCTGTGGTGCTGAGGAAAAGGTGGATCGCCTGCAGGTCTTGAAGCTGACGATGAGTGAGAGGAGCATTAGCATGTCTCTCTTACCGGAATTTCTGGGGACAATATGCGAGGGAGGCGGAGACAGAAGGGACAGAGAGATTGCAGGCTCTAAGGCGCAGCGCACTTGTGCAGACAAGCACGTGCTTGCTATTGGACACTGTGATCATCTGATATGCAGCAGACAGCAGCCCACTGATTGATGTTCGTTGATGACTGACTTAGTAAGTGTAAGCGCTAATCCCTCTCAGGTCGGATACAAGCGCATAGAAGAGCCCTTTGAGAACGTTGTTGTCACTTCGAGTTCGCTCAGAGCTGATGTCATGCCCCGCCCAAAGCTGATAGGAGCTGCAGCAATGTTTTGCCAGAAAGTCTGAGTAAAATTCGTATGATAAAACCGTAACCACCACATGCTGACGATACAGGATTTGTACGCTGCCACGCCAGCCTCTCTAATGCGCCCGAGGGCGCGATGATTACAGCCGGAGTCGTGGCCAACCAGACAGGCCCAGAACAGCGGCAGGCACGCCACGGCACGGGCACGCGCACGTCAGGCCCTTTGATGAAAATGTTTAGAGATAGGGCTCCTCGTTCTGACAGAATACAAAACATAAACGCAATCCAAGACTCACAAAGCTCTCACACATCGCAATCATGGCCGCCTTCAAGTACATCCTGCTCGTCGCTGCTCTCCTGGGCGCTGCCTCCGCAAGCCGTCTGGAGCTCAACGGCTTCTCTGAGGTGAACCTTGGCAGTCAAAACCTCCCCATATGTTCATCAAAGTACTCTCATAGGACAGCAGGGCCTGTTTTATGGTACGCTTGGGATCACTTAGGACCCTTGAGGTTCTGATCAATGTCGCATGCCGCGATGCCATGACGTCCCGAATGCCAGACAAAAGGCCGTACTGGTATTGCAAGCGGCGCAAAATGCAACCTTTTTACAATATACTGCGTATCATCTGGCGTTAAGGTCTAGTGTGGCATTTCCAACAGCCGCGATAGGAATCTACTGATGGCATGTGCCATTGGCGATGTCCCTGCTTAGCACATTCTAGACCGACGTAAAGCCGTACTGGTTGTTCAATTATTGTAGGCTCACTATTCTCGTGCGCGGCGTATTCCTATGTCTGTCGTTGTGAACGCGTGGGGTATATCCCGTAGCGCATCCTACGCAGCGTTATAATGGTGCGTGGCCGTGCAACTTGCGCTGTTCTCTACATCAGGCCGCATAGAAGCATGCAGCTCATTCATTGCATGATAAGTAACATATGCTTTACGCAGGTCCTCCAGGAGGCCGAGAGTGGCGTCGAGCAGTACATGGAGAGCCTGATCGGCAAGGACCGTCCCGACAAGGACGCCGAGGCTGTCATCCTGACAAAGTACATCGTCTCCCCCGACCGTGGCCTGGACTTTATCAAGGCCTTCAAGCTGGTGAGCTCTTCGGGAATGCCTTGGCGCAATGTACTGGTTGAGCACTAGCGTTTTGCAAAGATTTTCGATTACCCTCACGCCTGTCGCATGCACACTTTGGTAGAGTGCAATCTACCCAGTGCTGACTAGTGAGGGATTGCGTGTCCTATTGCATTAACATGAGAAACGTATCCAGATCGTGATTGCTAGTGCCCATGTGCAGCTCAAGGATGCTGCTCTGGAGCTTGACGGCAAGCCAGCCATCTACGCTCTGTCCAAGACCAAGACGTGAGCCCTCTTCTCTCCATTTCACTCTGCATAGCTTGCATGGCATGTGGCACCTAGCTTGTATAGGCATGCCTTCTTGCGCTGCAGCGTTCTATGGCCCCGGTTGCCAGAGCGCAATTCGCCGACAGGGAGTCTGCAGTTCAGTGTCAGCTCGTGACTGATCGTCACAGGGCCTGTCAAGACCTTGTGTGGCACAAGTGTTGGCTCATGGTTGCTGGAGTCACTGGGCTTGTCAGTACTGTGGGTGAAGGACTCAGGAGCTGAGCTATTTCCGTGTGTGGTGCGCAGCGACAACATCCTGTACTACAGCTACGTCGCCTTCGAGACCTACAAGGACCTGGCAGAGCACCTGAAGCAGGACGCCACCAAGAAGTTCATCAAGTGCGCTGCTGCATATGGCCTTCATCATTCGAAAATCTTCTAAAGTCTAACCTCCTGTCAACCTTGACCTGAAGTGTGGCTCGGTTGATGGTTTGTGAGTTGTAGTTCTGTTGGTGTGTTTGAGATAAATAGCCCGTGCATGTATCATGTGTATGCCTTTGGGTCAGGTCTGTCCCCCCTGATGCATAGCATCGAGCAACTTTAGGCTGGGAGGAAGGTGGGAGGTAGGCTGAACCCAGTATGATGGATCGCTGAAGACAGGGGCGGGAAGTAGAAGCCAGAGTTTGACGGCTGTTTGATGGCTGCAGGTTCACAGCTGAGGAGAAGATCCCCGTCTTCACCTCTCCCGTGATCACTGTGGAGTAAGCAGCTGCCTGCAGGGCATGGTGCAGCTCTGTGCCATCATGTGTACATCGCACTTGTGTATAGATTGTAGCCGCGCAATGACTGTTTCATGTGCCCATTGAGTGATTCCTTGATCCCGGCAGGGTGATTCGGCTCAGGATTGTAACACATTCACCACAGCGTTTACATGGTCTAGCTCACTGCAATGTATGGCCCATCACCATGAATCTGGCCAATCTGTTTGGTTAACTTTGCCTCCTGATAGCCTCACACGGCACATGGCCTGTTTGTGGTACTAAGCATCTGGTTCTTGAGAGTCTTGATTTTGATGGCGGAAAGCAGCCTGGCACGGCCATGCGCCCTGTGCTCACCATGTCTGATGCATAGTCATGGCACCACACTGCTTTGACTAGAGCATTGCCTGCTGACTGCCATGCTCATGCCTGAATATGCACCGCCAGTCTCTGCACTGCTGAGCAGAGGGTTCAAATGCCCAGCGTGGCACAGTTGCTCCAAGTCTAGGTCGCATACAACTGCCTCCCCAGTGCTGCGTCGGGCGCTGCATCAACAAGCAAAGCCTGCCACAACAGAGCTGCATAGTGTGCACACTGCATGCGGCTGCTCTTGCAGTTTTGCATCCTGCCCCGGTGCAGCTGACTGAGCTGCATAGTCCTGGCGCTGTATAGAGCTGCATTTCTGTAGCTGCATTATGCCCCAGAACGTGATTGTGCAGCTGCTGCTAACGAGCCTGATCAGGCCTCGCGGGCGCGGATGCTCTCAGACTCCAGCAGGTCCACCTCATCCTTGTCCAGGTCATCAAAGTAGGGGTGGTTTATCGCATCCTTCGCCTGCAGGCGCAGCTTGTCACATCAGTCGCCACACAGTCAAGCTGGCAAGGCGGGGACAGCACACTGCAATTGTCCTCAGGAGATGAGGTTGTCCCTGTTCAAACAGGCAGTCACACTGCTACTAATGGTGCATGAATACGGAATGATGTCTACCACAGATGAGCACAATGCACTACAAAGTCATGACACCGAGCAAGAGACGGAAGGGTCTCTGCATGCAAGATGGGCACAGAGAGAGAAGCGCAGAGTGTAGGTACAGGGTTGCGGGGGCGTACGGTGATGCGGTCAGCGGGGTCGTAGATGAACATGGCGTCCAGGAGGTCCACCCCGGCGGGCTCCAGGGTGGGAAAGTGCTCGGCCAGGGACTGCTTGCGCCAGTTGGGGAACTCGTGCCAGTCGCGCAGCTGGCTCACGCCTGCCCACTCCTCCTCCGTGGGCGTCCCCAGCAGCTTGAAGATGTGCAGCAGCTGCCGCAGCTCGCAGTCTCCCGGGAACAGCGGCACCTGACAGCAGCGCCCACGACGTCAGACCGCTTGTTTTACCTTTAACATCCAGATCTCATCTTGTGCCAGTATTCAAGCGCCTCTTCCCAGCAAATCGAAGGTGTGCAAAGCTGCCGCAGCTCGCAGTCCCCAGGGAACAGCGGCACCTGCCAGCAGCGCCCACGATATCAGAACGCCAATGTCATCGTCACCTTGGAATCTCATGACAGCAGCTGAGCGCCTCTCCCCAGCAGCTTGCAGATGTGCTGCAGCTGCCTGGGACAGCACCTGCCAGCAGGATCCCCAATGTAGATACGAACTGACTTCTGACTTTCTAGCTTTTGTGACCATATGCATGATGTGGAGGAATGCCATCTCGTGCGTTGCCGGAGATACCTCACATGTGGACCGACCCTCCCTGTCATTGGCCCGCCACGCATTCGTCCTCTGTAGGACGTCTGGCAGGTCAGCTACAGGAAGGCTAAACCAGTGTAATCCTGCTCTGCTGCCCACGTGGCCTAGAGAAGCCTGTTGTGCAGGGGCGTCTCCGCAGGTACGGCGAGGCAGCAGCAGACGTGTCCAGGAAGTGTGATCTCGCATTCAGTTTCACGCATGGGTGTGTCGAAGGGAAAGAGGCAGCACCTTGGTGACCAGCTCTGCGAAGATGCAGCCCACGCTCCAGATGTCCACAGCAGGCGCGTAGTGGGTGGCGCCCAGAAGTACCTCTGGCGCCCGGTACCACAGCGTCACGATCTGCGCGCACGCCTCCAGCCTCTCAGCATGCATTCGGTGGCCAGAGCTCCATAGCATAACATGTAGCTGCGCAAGGGGCCTGGACGGCTGCACTGCAGCTGCCATGCAGGGTCTTCCGGGTCTCAAGGAAGCTCTTTATCGGTAAGGCAGCTTGACCTGTCTCTCTTTCGTCTCGGCACAGACACATGCACGAACGAGCCTTAGGTAATTCTACATTAGGGACAGGAAGGTGAGTGCACCTCATGCGTGTAGCTCTTGATGGGCACGCTGTACGCCCGCCCTAAGCCAAGGTCTGCAATCTTCAGGCACTCTGTCTCGTCGTCCACCAGCAGGTTCTGCGGCTTCAAGTCTCTGCAGCAGGCATCCCAACATTTGGTGTGCACAGGACGCTCAGCGCTGTGCTGGCAAGTGACGGACACCTGCACTCTGGCAAGCTGTGCAAGGGCCCAGTCAGACTGTGAGAGACTCGAGCGTACCTGTGCATGACGCCGTGCTTATGGCAGTGCGCTACGCCCTTGACTAGCTGGTACATGAAGCTCTGCAGTCACCAAACACTGGATTAAATAGAGGTCCACGAACACCACGCCCCAGGGTGCTTGCAATTGCAGGCACTGATGATGTTGGTTGCAAGATTAAGCACTGAAGCTGCCTATGCTGTGAGATAACAGCCTGAACGGTATCCCACAGGGGAAAGGCAGTGGGCTCTGAGCAAGGAACCTTGATGAGCCGGGGATTCAGTGGGAAGTTGGGGCCCTTCCCATTCCTGTCCATGAACTTCTTCAGGTCTGTGCTGAGGTACTCAAACACCTGCAACACCAGCTTGTTCAGCATCCCTGTCTCCAGCAATATCCAGCAGGTCTGAGTAGGCACATCAGCAGGCAGAGCTTACCAGGTAGAGCACAGGCTTTTTGTTTTCCTCCACGTGCTGCACGCAGAGCAGTCTGCAGAGGAACAGTACGGATTTCAGTGCCCCTCGGGTAGGCAGTGATGCACCCGTTGCTGCAGCAGTCAGGAGGCATGGGCTTAGAGCAGGCACTGCAGCAAGTGGCAAGATGCTGGACCAAGGTATGAGAGCTTACTTGACTACGTGGTTGCTCTCGTTGAGCATCTGTAACAGAGAAACTTCTCTGAGTGCTGTCGAGGGCACGCCCTCCTCTTCCATCTGCACAGCAAGCCTGCTTCTTGGTACCTATCAAGAAACACCAAGACGTATATGTGCTGCATAGAGGGCTGCAGTTCTGCGTCATCGACTCGCACGCACCTCCAGACGGGTCTTCTTGAGTGCTACCAGCCTCCCGGTGTTCCTCTCCTTGGCTTTGTACACCTTTCCATAGGTGCCCTCTCCGATCTTCTCGAGTTTCTCATACTGGTCCATGGTGCCCAAGGCCTCCTCACCCCGGCAAAGTCTCACCTCACGCACTTCCTTCTAAGCCACATTCGATCGTGCTCAATGAGTCTGGCTCATCGCACACAGCTGCTCCTGTCCACTTTGAATCAGACACGCTCTACAACGAGGCAAGCCTTAGTCACCCCATCGCCTGTGTGAGTCATCATCAGTCATGTAACATATAGTTGCTGCAAACTCGCGTGCCACCGCCTGTAACAAACAGCGGCTCCTAGATTTACGGAGTACAATGCAAACAGAACATGTTATCAGGCTCAGCGTTTTGTCAAAGGTGGTGGCATTCGAGTCTGCGAGGGCTTGGATCTGAGCGTATCCTGCCTGGCCAGCCCTGTACAAGACTTCGAGAGCCTCTCGCAGATAGACAGGCTAGCAATCACAGTCTGCTCCATCAGTGGAGCGCACGCTTTGTTCCGTACATTTCTGTCTCCAGGTTTGCATAGAGTTGAGACTATCTGTGCCATACAGTAGAGCTCTCGAACATCAGACTTGCTCAGCGATGATCATGCACGCTTGTTCTTTACGATGCATGTCAGGATATGCAGCTGTGTCGAGGAGCCAGGCCCATCAAGGCGATGGCATCACACGGCGTCTGCCAAATGCCATCTGCGATGTCACTTCTGCTGCAGTCATTTGACATGTGCTATCACCAGGATGGACAGCTCCATTCTTAACAAGTCCTCAAGGTGCCCCTATGCACTAATTCTGCATCTTTTCAACCCTGCTAGGGGCACATTGTGCCACATTTCAGCTTAGACACAGCAAGTTCCACACATGAGCTCTACCAGATGCTCACATTTCTGCCTCAGCCAGCACCCTGTGCCCTCTGCATTGGGCAACTCTGATGTAAAGCAAGCGTTCTGATATGGTAAAACCCACCTTCGACCCTGACCCAATTTTATCCTTTCAATCAGCCTTCAACATGATTCTGCCTGACTGCAAAATGCTCAGCCTTGCTCAAAAGTAATAAAGCTAGCTTTGCAGTATTGCACACCGGTGAATTCACACCGGTGGATTCCAAACTGCTGCTGCTGGCTTTTCCTGGCATGACAAGCCCTCTCCGCATTGATGAATCCGTGCACTGGAGCCAAGTCGCGACTAGCTGTCAGGAGTTGCGCATGGCAGCGCGCAGGCGGATGACGGCAGTGAGGCGCGAGCGCATGAGGCTCCACAGTTCTCGCGCTCGCCGCGAATGCGCTGCAGGAGGCGCGCGCGGCCGGAGCGCCACCGCCTTGCTGTCGTAGTTGCGCAAGGGGCTTGGACGCTGCAGAGGCCGCCTGCGCCACCAGCCTCAACTAAGTAGACGTCAGGGTTTGAAGATTCCGTGCATGTTAAGAATGCGCTGCAACGGCGCGCGCGGCCGGAGCGGCCCCGCCGCCCTGTCATAGCTGTGCAAGGGGCTTGAACACTTCAGAGGCCGCCTGCGCCACCGGCAGCAATAAACAAATTGAACCACATGCCCGTGGGCATGCTCTCATGAGTGCTGCAATGCACAAGGCACCTTATGTGCCAAATTACACCCCGAGCCCAGTCCTTGCGTGGCATAGCGCTCTGGATACGCTGCTGCTCGAGACAATCAACGTCCGGGAGAAGCCAGTACTGTCGCCGTTTTGCATTATACACATAAGAGCAGCTGCTAATTGGATGTTGCATGGGTGATATGAGGAGCTGTGGGGAGATGTACCCAGCGCCAGCATTCTCAGATGCGTTCTGGAAGGCGTCAGCCTCACGGCCATGTAGGACATTGAGTGTGCATTGATGAACCGCCCTCACAAAGTACTGGGGATCCAAGATGGCATTCAGCGGCTCAACCTTGAGCAGGTGCTTGCCATTCACATCCTGCACATCAAAGTGTGGACTTGGACAATCAGGGAACAGGAATTCTCTCTGATTGTGCCAACATCAGGTCAGCCGCTGGGCTGTCACAAGACCTTTCCACAAGACTGCAAATCATGCAAGCAACAAAGTTTCTGGGTGTTGGATCTACCAGACAATGCTGCAGGCCTGCAATACATGAGATACTCTGGGATTCTCTGCATTGTCCACTACAAGAGCATCATATACCTGAAAGGCAAGGGGCTCGCCACTCCTCACATCGCGCACATCCACGATATTGGCGGACCCATGGCCTATGTTGTCATCGAAGAAGATCTGGATGACGTTTTCGTCAGCAGGGTCCAGCAGCAGCAGCTTTCCGGCACGGCTGCGCTCGTTGCGCGACTTCCAGAACGGGTAGTAGTCCCTGATTGCGTATGCCCTGCACGGCAGCACCTCAGAGCATCACCCTAAGGGCACACGCATGGTGCAACGCATGCTCGAGCTAGTACTACATTTACTACCGCCTACAACAGACAATTGACGATTTCACCGTCAGCAAGAAGCCGCGCACAGTCGGGGGTGTCTCTGCTTGTACTCCTGGAGGGGATGATTGATGTCCAGTGCAGACATGCGGGAAACAGAGAGATGGGTGACGCGCTCACGTGTTGCCTTCTTCGGCTTTTTCCATGATGGCCTCGTGCATGGCCTGGAAATTCCTGAGGAGGGCCCCCTGACCTGCTGCTGCAGCCGCCTCCAGATCTCCTCCGTGCACATTCTTCTCCTTCAGCAATGACTTGCCAGCCCCTGCAGGCAGGCAGCTTCTTCTTGGCTGGACTGCTTTCCTGCTTTGGTGCTCGTGACTCTCAGTACTGAGCACCATGAAATTGCGCCATCTGCGCGCATCCCTGAATATGGCGGAGTTCAGAAGCCTCTCAGCTACAGGCAATAACTGCAGCATCTTGCTGGTGATGCGTGATTCAAGCTTTGAGCGGCTAAACCCGAACACACATCAGCTCACCCAGAGGCGGCGGTGCAGCTCACCTATCAGCAGCAGGGAGCCGTCGCGCTTGGCTGTAGTGCGCACAAAGCAGCCGCTGCTGTCCGGGATAGACATCCGCAGGTCTGTGGACCCGTCGCTGCCATCCATCCTCACCTGGATCCAAGTAACTTGATTCATTGCGCACAATGTAAAGCCGCAGGCGCCAATGATGATGAGATCACACCTGCAAGACCTCATGACATCTCTACCGGACTCCAAAACTTACATCTCAGGCCGTGCGTGTGCTGCCCATGACAGCACTCGGTGCTGGAGTAAGCGAATTCCTGTCGGCTCAAAGCCAAGGCAGATGCAGTCGCCAAGGCCTGCTCAGGGTATCAGCATGCATCCACAAGGCATGGGGGCATTGCCTGTCTGCAACATAGGACACACTAGGAGGCAAGTCCCTGACTCAATCCATCCTAAAGGACCGAAGTGCCAGCGCTTGCTGAGCTTATACAAAAGCACTGAGGGGAAGCTGCACCTGCGGGTAGGCAGGGTGCTGGCCGGTGGCAAACATGTTGAGCTCATCTACGACCTCCACTATGTCCGTGCCAAAGGTGCGAAACACCAGCGTGAAGTCCCGCCTCTGCGCAGCCACGCTGACCTGTCAGAACGTGTGCTGGCGCAGCGGAGCCAAGTCATGCTGTGAGCTGCTGCAGCACACCACGCATGCCAGGCAGAGCCTGCTCTTCTGGGGGCCATGCTGCTTAGAGGATATCAGGGTGTGGATACTTGCCTCTTGGAAGCAGGTCACCCCAGCATAATAGGCCAAGGTGTCAAAATGAACAGAGCTACAGGACATTTGTGTACCCCAACACTTACGCCTGTACATCCCTCTGAGAGCTGCCATTGAGATCAGCGATTAGCATCTGCAGTTGCACAGAGGCTGAGGAAAGAGGCGGGGTGCTGGTCACCTGCTTCTGCAGGTGGATGAGGAGGTTGAAGAAGGAGGGCAGGATGTGGCGTTCCCCGCCACCGAACAGGTAGCCCAGGCTGCTCTGCTGCGCCGCCTTTTTGCAGGCCTCCGGCAGCATTAGCGTGTCCTGCAGCTGCTGGAATATCCCCCTGCAGTTCATGCACATCACACTGTCACACCTGTAAGGAGATAGTAAGGTGCACCTCTGCAGGGGTGTAGCTGGCAAGGTATGTCCATAATGCAGGTCACAGAGCACTGATAGTCATATCATGGCAGACTGAAGCTGCTTTAACAGTTGACTGCCCTGTTGGTATCACCACCCTTGCTTGTAGAACCCCAAACTGGAAATATAGCAGGGAGGATACCTGAACATCTCCCCCGGCTGGCCTGGCTCTGTGAAGGTGCGCTTCAGCGTCTGCCGCCTGTTCTTGATCTCCGAGTTGCGCTTGTCCGCGTCTGGGCCCGAGCTGTCTGAAGGCAGCAGGAAAGAGTCCAGGAAGCTGCGGTAGCTCATCAGCTGCGGATCATTGGTGGGCCTGCATGGCAACGAGGCTTCTCCTTCGGCACACTCAGCGTAGTATACGCTGCATGACGCGTTGAAATCTGAGAACGCCCGGCTTTTCTGACAGGAGTGGTTGCCACCAGATCAGCATCCATCACCAACCCATGTGCCTTGCCAGCCAGCGTAAGAGGGTGTTTGCTCTACATGTGACAGCATTCAAGAGGCACTCTATGGCCAGCATATGTAATTGTGAGGACACGCTGGAAGTTGACTTTACATGCTGCCTGGCAATACAGTGGGACGAGGTTACCTGTCAGTGGCCAGCCTGCCCACAGGAACCCAAGCCGGGCCGGGCTCCAGGCGACCCCAGGCGCACTCGCACAGCAGCACATTGATCATGTGGGCCGTGTTGGCGCCCTGCGCCCGGTCCGTCATGAGGATGGTCTTGTTGATGTCGAAATGCAGCACCAGCCGGGCCTTCACAGCAATATTCTCCTCGTACAGGCCTGCCCCGTTCTCCCCAGTGTCGACGTATCTGCACGAGCAGCATGCCAGCCTTTCATGCCCACGTGGACGTCACTGCAGCAATGCTCATAAAGGCGAAGCTCCATCTGACCGTTGCATCTCACCGGCTCTGCTCTCAGTGTCACAATCATGACATTTCCAGTTACCAAGCCAAGTGACTACTGCAAGCATTAGCGCTGGTGAGGCGCATTGCCAGGAGACCCTCCGAGAAAGGCAGGACCATGCCCACACCTCTTGATGAGCTCAAATGCCTCGTCGCCAAATTTGCTGAAGGAGCGCCTGCGCAGGGACAGGGTACTGCGGTGCTTCCTGTAGAACTGCTGTATCCTGGTCGCGGCCTCCTCCTGCACAGCGCACCCATGCAATGTTGAATCCGCAAGCTCAGTGCCTTACCTTCATGAGAGCGTCTCTGCGCAGGATGTCAAGAACGCTCCCAAGCTGGAGGCTGCTTGCATGCAAGTGGCAATGCTTGCAAGGTAGTAGGAAAAGGTCTACCGGGGTGGATGCAGATCTTACAAGTGGGGCAAAATCCTCGACTTCAGAGGCGGGCTGCTGTTCAACCGCTGTGGTGGAGGCTGATCGGAGCTCCAAGCCCTGGCTCTCATCCTTCCCCTGCTTCTTGCCCCGCTTGAGGGCCCCATAACCCGTTGCTATGTCGCTGGCAGACCTGGGCGATTGACCCAGGTACTGCGCTACCAGCGACGCTGCCTGCTCATTATGGTTGCTGGGTGTCTTCTGCAGCCCTCTGGACCTGGACATGCAGCAAAATATGACTCGTTGTTATACAAGATGCTCTGCATTTGCTGCTCGTTTTCGCATGTACTTGGCTACAGGCCCTAGGAGATTTCTGCTCAGTAGGTCCTTGTGGCATACAGGCACATCAGAACTCAAGCATGGAGGGGACATTGTACATTACATGGCTTGTACTGGAGGCAAGGCCTTTCTATGCATACGGGTTGCCGGCAGCCTACCCTCTAGGCTCGGGGAGTTCATTCATGCCCTCCAACCTCGTGCGCAGCTAGTGCATGCCTGACAAGGTATAGCTCTAGTGAAAGAGGTACTACATGCTAGATATCATGATCCTCGAAGCCATCTGGGGTTTCGCGAGGCTGATGGCGCGTCATGCCGCTACACATTTGTCGGGCCAATTGGTCGAATTGATTGATACTCTGGCCTATATGGCCTTGCGCATCCCAGACACTTGATTGTAGAAGATGCTGTCACTTCTGCGCCGATCGTCCTGGCTGAGGGCTGATGTTGGGTCGGTCCTCTTCAACAGGCACGCAACACAGTCGACCGCCTGGGCTGGTCCTATAGCAGTGACTGTGACTTGGGATATATCGAAGGTCTGACATGCATCTTTTCGCCCGTGAAAGGTGAATGCGCATCGGATTCAGCAAAGTTGACTTTTCTGGGCAGCCCTCTGCCCAAGGGCTTCAAGAATTGCCCCTTTCGCCATACAGCAAACAACTATGAGCCTGCGCTGATGGCCATTCTGCGGATGTTCTCTGCCTTTACAGCAGTACAGACGCAGGTCGAGAAGTGGCCTGAAAATCGAAGATTGTTGTGATCACAAATCTCTTCCTCATGAGCTGATCAGCTCACCCATTTCCAAGAACATGCCCTATAGGCCCTAGCTAGGGCCTGCCTCATGGCACCTCACTCGTCCTAAGCTGTCGCACACAAGCACACATCCACAGCTGTCTGGCCTGTTGCCTTGTGGAGTCTGCATCAGAGCAAGTCCTCTTATGCCATGCTCTCCAGCTTCAACCCCGCCACCTTCATGTTGCTCCCCAGAAGGATCTTTTCTCATGCCACCTGCCAGCCTGAGCTTTTCCCCACACCTCATGAACACTGCCATTCGGCTACCCTGAATGCTGACTGCAAGGCGACTTTCATCAAGCCATGCCAGCAGGGATGTGCATGAGACCTGTGGCTTGAGGGGTGCATCAGTCATGTAGCTCCAGGTGAGGCTCCACCCTCCATCACCTGCAGAGCACCAAGGAGCTTTACCATCTCATACAGCCCCCCTCTCCCTCATGCTGCTCTCCCGCAGTGAGAATGTCATCTTGCATGGAAAGGGATGGCACAACACCACTTCTGCCACGAATACAGCTTGCACCAGACAGATGGACTGACTCGCACTGAACAACCATGTACCCTTTGCCGCTGCAAGACACTTCCCATGCCAGCTGATAGCGCACCAGGCATGAGAGCAGAGATGACGGACGGGCTTGGAACAGTCTGCAATAAGGCTGGACAACACAGTGCTGTAGGGCACACCTTGAGAGCCATGCTCTATCCAGGCAAGCCGGGACAAAGCCTCATCTGGGCCAGCCTTTGTTCTCCCTTGGCAAGACTCGTTCAGCGAGGCAGGAGTGTCTTGGCTGTGTGGCCCCTCCTTGGATGTCTCAGCAGCTGCAATGCCTGTCTCTCCCGCAACTGCAGCCAGATGACTGCGCGTCTGCATGCTGCGACGCCTGCTGTATAGAAATATGCAGCCTGCCCAGGTGGCGGCTGCCAAGCAGCTCCCATCTGGTGAGAAAGCCATGGCTGTCACACGCTCAGCCGGAACTTGCACCTGCAAGGCCACCCAAATCCTGCAGTCAGCCACAGTGCTAAAGCTGCATTTGAAGGCTGCGTTCAGGCCTTCAAGTGGCTCATGTACTCCTAGAGCTGGAGTACATGAGCATCAAAGTCAGGTGACCCAAGTGTCTCTTCTTGGGATGGCACAGTATAGGAGGCAACACCCATGGAATGGAGTGAATGCTGTACTTGTCCATGCGCACACCATGGAGATTAGAGCAGCAGCTCCCCAGGGATAGTACCCGCAGCTCAAGGCGTATGGCATGCAGGCCAGGCTGCAGGTCCCACACATGCAGCTGGCTGCCCAAGGCGGCTGCGGCCAAAGTGCTGCCGTCAGCGCTCATGCTCACAGCGCACACCGCCCACATGGGGCACAGCCGCACCCGCTGACTCATCTGCCATGCGCCGGGACCAGGCTGTGAGTCGTCCTTCTCCAGGCAGTACAGCACCACGCCTGGGGCTCCGGCAACAGCCACAAGGAGCCCTTCCGCCGTGCTGGCGACAGCCAAATCCTGTGTATAGCACAGCATCTCACACAAGCACCCTGCAAACTGTCCAGTGATAGGATTCTAGGCTGCCATCACCCATCTCCTGCCAGACACATGCTTGCTGGCACCATACATCTCGTTGAGTTATCACCATGGCCACACTGAAGGGGCTTGTTCACACTTATGGATGTTCCTTTGCATGAGCTTTGAGCGTATTGCAGACAGGCCAAGCAGTAGGCCAGAGGCATCTGGCACATGTGACTGAGAGACAGGGAATAGCAGTCAGTACCTTGGGCCAGAAGAATAGCTCCTCGCAGGCAACCTGCTCCACATGCAGGGCCTCATCAACCTGCACACCAGTGAACAAGCTTCTCAAACAGCCGTCAGGGCATGCAACTGCTACTGCTTCTGCTCTGCAGTAGAGCTTATGCTCTGACACAGCAGTTCTGGTGTCCTGGGCCTTTGTCGCTGCACCGCAGCCTGTTCACTGCAGCTTGGCCTGGCATGAGCGGCCTGGTGCCTTACCTCATGCATGGTAAGCATGCCCATGCCGCCCTGCCACGATGTCAGCAGGAAGCGCCCACAAGAGGTCCAGGCACAGGCTGATGCCCTGTATGTGTTGCCAAGGGTCGTGGGGAGCTTCAAGTCCTGCAGGGTCACCAGTCCCTATAAAGTTCTGCCTGGGCAAAGACCCAGCAACACCCTGCTCCAAAACTTGTGGTATTAAAACCCCCACAGTCTGGCCAAGTGATGACAGCTCTAGTCATCACAAGCTTGCGTGAAAGCCATTGGCCCAAGCTTTCAAAGCGTGGGGCTGCCAAAGTCTTCCACTTGTATGCCTGCCATCTGGAGTACTTTGCATTTCTCAGGAGAGAATGGTTTACCTTCGCGTCGGGTTGGCGCCTGTTGCTGAATGCTACTGTTCCAGGCTCTTGCACAACAGCCAGAATATGACCATGGGGTTGTGCTGCTAAGCAGTTCCGTAAGGAAACCAGGGGGGGTTGAATTGTCATTGCTTAGGAAATACTCGCTTTGGCTATGAGGTGTTCAATGCATCACCACGGCAAGAATGGTCTCAGATGCATTGAAACAATGAAATAATGCTCTTCAATTCAGCCCGAGGCTATATGGCTGCTGCGATACTCAAGAGGCAACTCAACAGAAAAAGCAGGAATCTAGCAGATCT
This sequence comes from Coccomyxa sp. LA000219, assembly GCA_000812005.1. Taxonomy (NCBI): domain Eukaryota; kingdom Viridiplantae; phylum Chlorophyta; class Trebouxiophyceae; family Coccomyxaceae; genus Coccomyxa; species Coccomyxa sp. LA000219. Next base: position 1,304,622 of record KN714658.1, read on the forward strand.
ACCCCCTTGACATACAGGTGTCTGGTGTACCAAACTCAGACTCTATCAAGCAGCTCTGATGTTTCTCTGCTGCCAGTGTTGAATGCCTCTGCTCAGACAACTTGCTAACCCAGCATGCAAGCTGGGGACTGCTAGGCAGCCAGGCTGCTACTGGAAGGCTTGTGAATGGCCGTCTCCCTGCATGTTGCTCTCGCGGGTGGTGGCCTGCTCTGCTGGCTGGGGCGTTCCCTCTGACTGCACTGCTTGCTGCTGCTGCTGGAGACTCTGGTACTGCAGCTGCGCTGCGCCTGCAAGCTGCTGGGTCTGCAGGTGCACCACTCATCAGTCCACCCGCATTAATACAATCAAAGCTTGTATGGGGAGCTCACTAAACGGTAATCATGCAAGGCATGCCCCAGGTATATTGCCCAGGTAGATTGCGAGTCTGGCCAAGCCCAGCCCAGGGAGGCCAGCAGCTTCAGGCTTCCCATGGATTGTGTCAGCAAGATGTGTTCCCGTAGTCAACACTGAAGGCAGCGCGCCATGCAGCAGGGTCTCACCTGCTGTGCGCGCTGGGCCTGCTGCGCTGCGAGCTCCTGCGCCTGGCGTTGGCGGGCAGCCTGCTGCGCCAGCACCGCCGCGAACTGCGCGTAGTTGGCCTGATTGATCTGGCCTGCCAATGGGAAGCCCTGAGGGATCTGCAAGCATCACATTGAATGTCAGCTCCAGTTCTGCCCTCCAGGATGCCAGCCAAATGCTTGACTCTCCCATCAGTCTGCCACAAGATTTGCAATGCTCTGTATCTGCCGGGTGAGACCATCATTCTGGCTGGGCATTTTGATCACGATGAGCAACAGGCAATTTGGGGTGACACGCACCTGTCCTCCAGGAAACTGGATGGCGGGGTTGATCTGCTGGGGTAGCAGCTGCGAGGCCTGCTGCGCCTGCGCTAGGGCGGCTGCAAACTGGGCTGCCTGCTGCCCGATGGCCTGGTTGAAGGGCAGACCGGCCTGGCTGAACGCCTGCTGGAAGGTGTTGGCTGCTGTAGGCGCCTGCTGCTGCACCACCTGCAGGACCTCTCACTGTAAACGTCTGCTTCAGACAGCATTTGTTTGCTTGGGTGCTGCTCAATTCATGTGCACAGCAAGTGGGCTGATGGTTCTGTAGCCAATCCATGAATGTGCGAGAGGACTCTCCTACACATCTTCTGACAACATGAAGGTAAGGTTGACCTGAGAGGCCTGCGAAGGCGCTGCAGATGGCAGCTGCTCCACAGGCTTCTGATATGCAGGGTGCGGCTGGGCAATGTAGGGCTGCTGTGGGGCGCTCTGAGCAGCCTGCGCCAGGTATGATGGTTGGTGACCTGCAAAAGCATCCGTGTTATACCCCTGTCACCTATCAGCATGTCATATGAAGCTTTAACGGATTGGCTTCAGACGCAATATCCAGTCCAAACTGACACCCCAGTGCTCGCAGGCTTAACAGGACACTAGCAGACCCAGCCAGCCTGATCAATGCATTTCTACACACTCAAGATGTACCACCTGCACATCAAGGGCCCGCTAAAGACTTGCGCTGGAGATGGTGACTCGTCAAGTGCTTACTGTACCCGCTCCTGGAAGGCTCTGTGGGCGCAGGGTATGCAGTTGGGCTATGTGCCTAACTGTCAGGCCAAAGGGTGTTGCTTTCAGCATCAGGCTAAGGCTTGCGCTACACCAAGGGGTGTCACATATGGAACGGCTTACTGTACTCGCTGCTGGCAGGCTCTGTGGGCGCAGCGTCTGCAGCCGGGTAGTCGGGGCCCTCGTGAGCGTGCTGGCGCTCCGCCTCCTCGGCCTTGCGCTTCTTGGCCTGCTCCGCCTTGCGCTTGTTCTTCTCCTTGCTCTCCTGCCTGAAGGCTGCAAGCAGGCAATGCATCTCGTCAGCATGACATCCATCCTGCGCTGCAACTTCACTGCTTGAGGGCTGCAGCCAGGCACAACACCCAGAAGACACAAGATACGCCATGCTCCGCAAGTCTGACGCCGCCATGTGTCTGCCTGAAGGCTGCAGACAAGCACGAGATGCTTCATGCTCTGCCAACTCTGTGGCCGCGATGTGCAGCCCCTGGAAATGTTGTCATGTCATGCAGATGATAGCTATCCCTGCTCCCTACTATACCTACTCTGAGCCTACTCACATGCCAAGTTCCGTAAACACATGAGCAGTGCAACCACTTGAATGCATGATAGAATTCCCAGCCCATAATTGCCATAGGTCATGCTGTTTGGATGTTTGATGGTAAGGGATACCTTCAAGAGCGTCTTTGGTGGGACTGATGAGCTCTGAAAAATCTAGATCCTGCAGGGCCGTGAAGACATCCTCTGCACTGATAGTCTGGCGTTTGGCGTCTTTGCAGATGTCGTTGGCGGCTGATGTCAAGTAGCTGATGAACACCTGCAGGCATCATAGAATCACGCGTCAGTATTGGATCAGGAATGTGCGTGCTGATGCACTTTACTGTGTCTAAGGATGCATGGCATGAGCAGGCTGATTGGTGGCTCAGGAATGATTAGCACATACTCGATCACAGAGGGGCCTTGAGATACCTTTGCAGATTCCGAAAAGGCCAACAGGGCGTCCTTGTTTACTTGTATGTCCCTCCCCTGTTGTGCTCCTGTGGATGCCTGCACCTGGGATACCTTCGCCTTTACGATCTTCTTGACCAGATTGCGCGGCAGATCTGTGTCCTTCTCTATTTCCATGATGTCTTTACGTGCCCCCAATGCATTCCACAGAAACAACTGACAGTCAAATTGGCCAATGCAAAGGAGTTTCCAGATTTGGAGTCAGCAGTTACTCAGGCCCCTCGTGCATCACGAGGGTTTACTGATTGCCAGAGCTTTCACAGCCGCGTTGTCTCTTCACACTCGTATAACGTGCTCAGAGCACTGAACGACGGAAAGGGGGAGTGGCTCGAGCCGTAGAGTCAGCGCCAGCGGAGCTGCCTCCCCCCACCAGGATTGCCGCTTTCGAAACGCCTTGGCGCAGAGATTAGACAAGCAACGGGCTTTATGGCACAGCGGGCGAGGATATGCAGCACGCAACCATGTGGTGTGCCGGTAATGATGCAGCGAGTGCCTGGCCAGATGAGAGGCCCCCGCTGTCAGCGACCTTTTCTCAGAAGGGCCATCGTCGCTCAAGCCCTAGAGCAGACCGGCAGTGGCGGTGCTCATGAGCGAATGTGTATCCCGAAACTTCCGAAGGGCCTTCAGGCGCTCGTTGCGTCAGGCGCTGCTGCCTTAGCCTCGGCAGTCGTTGCCACAAGCCCTGCCGCTGCGACTCTCGGACCAGCAGACGTGCTGCAGCTGCAGGACACCTTGAATGAGGTCTGGGGTGAGCGCCTGCTCCTTTAGTTCATGCGGCAGCCTCGTACCGGCCAAGTGCGCATCTTCAGTGTGAGCGCTATTTCAACGTCACATTTACTTAAACGGGAAGGGAAGGCAGCTGAGGTGCATACAGACGAGCTGTTGCACTTTTTGGTGGTCTGTTGCACCAAGTGACGTTGTGTACTCTCTCACCTGCTGGGCTGCCGTGTCTTGGCATAGCTCACAGCTACACCACTCTCCCTTCATGCCCTCCTGCCGTGTGTGCTCACACATCTCCATTGCATGCGCTAGGGAGTGCTGACAGCCGCTTTGTCGATCCCATTGATCGTCCCGCATGGAACACGGCGCTGCAGGTAAGACTGATGCTTCCTTCTGTGCGTTTGTCACACTACTGCGCCATGACAAAGCGTAGCCTGTACTGCTGGCCTTCTTTCTCTGTCACCTGCAAGGCTGTCAGCCCTGCTATCTGCATGCAGGATGCCTCTGAGCACATGAAGCATGCCGAGACCAAGGAGGACGGCTACAGCATTATTCAGACCATGCTTGCGACCCTGGGTACATACTCTTCCCCCTCAAGACGCAAAGAAATTACTATCGTCTCCCATGCTGAGAGGCCCTTGCACCGGTCCTTGCACTGGCCCTGAAGAGGCATGAGCCAATGCACGTCATTGCATGGCTGCCTGATCAGCCAGGATCGCACCAATGTGAGGAGACCCGTTCGAGCATGCTTTCCTCTGAAAGTCCTGCGGCGCTATATGCTTTGGAGCGCTGCGCGCAAAAAAGAGCGGGACTTTGGCGCAGGGGACCCGTTCACGCGCATCCTAGCGCCCAGCCAGTCCCAGGTGTTCCAGGCAGACACCACTGGGCAGCTCGTCCACATTGGCATGCAGGCGCAGCGGGCTGACACAGAGGCGGGTCCCTTCGTGAGAGTCAGCTTTGTGCTTACTGGTGCGAGCATACCCAAGCGTCCTGCCCTTCACCATCACCTTGCTTCTTTGTCTGTCTCGCATGTCTCGGGCTGTGTCTGTACGCTTGGTAGTCAGCAGCGGCAGATGTCGGCAGCCATGTGTGTGTGTGGATTTAGCAAAGCCGGTCAGATCAGGGCCATCTGGACATGCTGAACAGCTGCTGGAGTTGAGTTGCGGGAGTTGTGCTGCGCAGGTGGTCCAGCGCACAAGGCTGGCGTGCATGTGGGCGACATTGTGACGGTCATCAATGGTCGCCCGGCAGCCAGCATCTCACCAAGGTGAGCCCTGTGATACCCTGACCTTGCTAATGAGTATGATCTCCCTTTTCAGGTCGTCTCGCACTGGCCGGTTGGGACACAAAGCTTGTGGGATACTGTCGTGAGCAACCACAGATTATGCAGCGACAAGATGCATACTGGCGTAAGAGGAGACACAGACTTGTGGCGTCTCCAGGAAAGTGACAAAATGCTGGGATGCAGGGAGCTGAGCGGGCTGTTGAGGCATGACGTGCAGCTCCTGGTGCGCCAGAACAGGCCCAAGGTCCCGCTGACCACCCGCAACCTTTACCTGCAGGCCCGCCCCGTCGAGGTCTACCCTGTCATCTACAGCCTCCTTCCAGGGTATGCCAACTCACCATGGGACATTCCCTGCCATGTACGCTCATGCTGCTTTGAGGAGCCATGTCTGTGCATGGGACTCAGACAGAGCATTCCCGTCGTCCAGCAAGGGCAGCACCCAAGGATCAGGCAAGGAGTGTCTTCCGCCTGTCCGAAAGCACTTTTAGCTCTTGTTTTTGACGCCCATATTGGGAAGATTTACAGAACATGACCATGGGCTGAGGCAACGGCTGTGGCCCTGCAGGGAAAAGCCCGACGCGCCGGTCGGGTACGTGGCGATCCAGTCCTTTGGCACCAACACGGGGCACGATGCGGACGCCGCGCTGCACAGCCTGCACGCTCAGGGAGCCTCCAGCTACGTCATCGACCTGCGCGGCAATTCGGGCGGCCTTGTGTCTGCCGGTCAGTCCCCGCCCTTTCCCAAGTTGTTCCGAGGTTCCCCTGCTGCGAGACACCAGGGACTGTATGTCTGAAGCCTTCCAGCTTTCCTAGGCTTTTCACCAATGGGTAGACTGCCAGGCACCTACCAGCTGGGCTGCCCTCAAGTCATAGGCATACGCGCTGCTCCATCATGGGTTGCCAGGCAGTGATTGAGAGGGCTCTGACTCATCACATTGAAGATGTTGGAGAATGTCTGCAGGGGTGGATGTGTCGGGGCTGCTGCTGCACAAGGACGATGTCTTTGTGCACGTGTCGCACCGGGAGGGCTACGAGGGGCCAATGAGTGTAGAGGAGGAGGGCTTTCTGGCAGGCAGCCCCATGGTATGCACTTCCAGCCGTATATCCCTGCATTGCTGTTGCGCTGTAGCCACTATTATAGCCGATCATGCCCTCAAAGGTGATTTGCAAGCATGGCCATCGTGAACAGCAATGGCATAGACGCAGCTTTCTCTAGTAGGCAGGCTCTGCCTCTGTCAACGGTGTGTTGACATGGAGGGTTTGTCTCTTGCATAAGCAGGCCTACACCAAGAACAGTAGAAACTCGGTAAGCTTGCAGGCGCTGCTGGTGAACAACGGAACTGCATCGACCTCAGAGATGCTCGCAGCGTCTCTGCGCGACAATGCGCATGCCCGGCTGATCGGCGAGCACTCGTACGGGAAGGGGCGCACGCAGCGCATCCTCAACATGAGGGACGGCTCCACCCTTCTCGTGTCAACCTCCCTCGTGACCACGCCCACCTTCCGCAGGATTGACAAGGTAGATTTGCCACATCAGCGTACCTTCGCAAGCCTCTGTGAAGGCCCGCAGGAACCCAAGTTCAGGTAGCTCACAGCGAAACCTTGCAGCAGCTGCAGGCATGATGCTCTGGACCGCCTGTAGGGCAAAATAGTCCTTCTTGAAGGGCTTGTACCTGTGCACCAGCCTGAGACCTCCCTTGGCTGCAGGTGGGCCTGCAGCCGGACCTGTTCTGCAAGTCTGGCGCCGACCTGCCCGACGCGCTAAAGAAGGAGCCGCTCGAGGAGGAGAAACTGAGTCGGGACCTTCAGGCCGACCCCTGCGTGCGCCTGGCCATGCACACCCTCAGAGACGCGCCCGCCCTGAGCGACCATCTGTAGAGCCTCCTCCTACCTTCAACCCTGGGAAAGATAGCTGCCTGTACAATTTGTTGAATCATCTGTATATGCGAGGCATGGCCTTGGAGATCCCAGGATGTGCCATGCACTCCCCCCAAGCCGTGCCCGCCCTGAGCGGTCATCTCTGGACCATCCTCATGCGCAAAGGCATTAGCCAAAACTTGGGACAAGTCTGCATCTTTGGAAGAGCGACAGAGCCCTGCAACAGGGGATTGGGTCTCCCAAGATTTTTATCTCACACACCTTCAATGCTGCAAATGGCTGCCTGTACAATTTCCCTGAGACATCTGTATATGCAAGGCATGGCCGTCCAATTTCCAATGGCATGCCTGCTCTAGGGATCGCCCTCAGACAACCACTTCAGTGGTCGGAAGAACGCACCCAGAGGTAGCTGCCTGTACATCACCTGTGACACTTCTGTAGATGCTAGGCCATTGTTGTTGGAGCCTGCTGATTGCACTGGTTTGGCTTTGTGCCACTGGACTTTCGAAGCCAGTTGTGCGCTACCTGTACACCAGAGGTATCATTTTCAATGTTGGGACTGCTCAACATGCACCAGATGTACAGCACTTGGACATCAAACGTATCTGTGAAGGGCCGAGCACAGCCTCTCAGATGTGCCAGCTCAGTCAGAGCATGTACAGCTTTCTTGACAAGGGCAGGACTGGTATTGCTGCTGTGATGATTGCATTTGTGGGCAAGCTTTTGAGTGGGTTGGCTTTACCCCGAGCCCATACCAGGATGCGGTCGTGGTGCTGCACAGCTGGCATCATGACTTGACCACACAAGGAGCCAGGACAGGCAGACCGAAGTCTGGCTGCCATGCACGCGAGAGGGTGCATCCCTTGAGATTGGCTGGTGTATGAGTACGATGAGATTTGCTAATGTATCAGAACTGCAGTTGCTTGGATTGAGGCCCACCCACAAGGGGGGTCAGTGATTTGAGATTGCTCTGTCCCCCAAAGCGGTGAAATCTACAGGTGCAATGCCTCAGCCATGCTGGCACAGGGGGCGGAAATGGATGATGTATAAGATGTGTGTACAAGAGCCTGGACAAGGTTGTAGGCAAGATTTCAGGACCGCATTGTCGTGGCAAGGGACTTCTCAACTTTACAGCCAGGAGGTGTAGAGAGGATGCCTTTGTGAGTGGATGTATGGTTCCAAGCTCTCCTGAGATTTGTGCTTATATCGACGCAGTTGAGCGAGCTGTGAGAGGTGTACATACTGAACAGCTGATTGCAACAGGGTGTACATCGGATGATGAGAGCAGCTCATATATGCATACCTGGAATGATGCCAACAGATTGCTGATGCTTTGAGTCATTTCACATTTCAGCCTAGAGGTAGCTAAGTAGACTGGGTGTACTGTATGTAGAAGAGCTGCACATCTGTGATAAGGTCGATATGGGGTCATAGATCTAGAGCTCTAGAGCTTGTATGGAGGCAGTAGTGTATATGTATGCAGCCTGGCGCAGCTTGAGGTGGTCACAATCCGAGGACAATGCTGTATACAACGCTTGTTATGTGACAAGAGTGCCTCTTCATACCTTTGGACCACCAACTGATGCGTAGGCCAACAAGCTGGCTTAATGCCCCCTTTCAAATCACTCCAGGCTTGCTTCCATTGCTCCTTGCACACCACCCAGGCCTGAAACCCGACTTCCAACTAGTCATATCTAGTCGCAAAGGAGGCCTCGTCTAAGTTTGCTGCACACGCAGCAGTGGCTTGCCACGAGCTGTGAGGCCGCTGCTGCTTGCCAGGTGTGGCATCACACTGGAGCTCATCCACATCATCCATAAAGGCCTGCCACGTTGATTGTCCAGCCCCTTGGCCTGATGGCGGCTGTGCTGGCTGAGCAGGGGCTGCTGCGAGCACACCCACACTGGGAGCTTTGCTTACACCTTCTGCTGCCCTTGCCGCTGCCGAGCTGCAGAAAGCGCTATTGTGCGCTTGCCGCGCATCTGGGCGGCTGTCCTCAGGCTGCTGTGAGCCACCCAATGACCCCGAGTGCTGTGCTGCGCTGCGCTTTGCTGCTGCAGGAGCATAGTGCCGATCCAGCCCAGATGAGTTGGTATCAGGCATGCCAGAAGTTGGCGCCTGCAGCGCATGCCCTTCTGGGCCTGACCTGCGTCTTGCTGCCAAATTTGACCTGTATGGCTGCATGGGGAGCAATGGCTGCCTTGGCCTCTTTGACGCAGCCTGCATGCTCTCATGAGGCACCTACATGCCGTGACGCAGATCTTCAGTGTGGCTGATCTGTGATGAGCTCCTGCTCAGAGCAGCCTGTTACAGAAGGGCGGCACGATATACACATTCTGCGGGAAAGTAGAGGGCGCTGCATGAGTGTGGAGATGTCATGTCACATGGCTCTTTCATGAGAGATTACGTGGCCATGAGTTGGTCATGACAGATGCTCACCGGAGTCCTCTTAGAGCTGCTGCAGCCCAGGTGCATGCTGTTCACAGGTGGCTGCATTATGTGAATGTCTATGCTGCCATCATCATGTCTCAGCGTCTCATTCCTGTAGCGCCCCGGCCCCCTGATGATGTGCCCTGAATGAATGAATGAATGAGAAAGCTCAATCCCGTGTCAATGCCTGAACTTGATATCATTCAGACTAGGCCATGCTGCCAGGCCATTGCTGCAATGCAGAGCTGTGGCTTGCGCTTGATGCATGAGGATTGCGCACTTGAGACCAGGCCAGGCTCTTCTCTTTTCCGTCGCTTTGAAACTTGCTCCGGAGCTTCAGTGGTGTACACCTCATTGCTAAGTGCATCTGCATAAGCAGGTCTCTCCAGCACCTTGACATCCTGCAGAGGCTGATTCATCAGATTCGCACAATACAGGAAGTGACCTTTGCAAGCGTCTTTCCAGACCCCTGAGTAGCTGTAGGGCACCAGCATCCAGAGGAAGAGGATGCAAACCTCATTGTAGTCTTGCCAGGCGACAGCACTGACTGCCTCCATCTTAATACGCTTGCCATCAATTGTTGGAGGTGAGGAAGGGTCAGTTACATCCCCTTGCTCTTCTGCTGCCTGGCGCTTTACATTGAGCTCCATCACCACAGCCCTCACATCAGATGCCTTGCTGCTTATTGCGTGCACCTGCATGCTACGCATGGCTTTGCATTCTGGTGTTGCATAAGCACGGGAGGGGCTTTATTTGCCCGTACAAGACGAGTACCTCTAGCATTAATAGTCTCAGCAGGCATGGCTAGAGCGCACATGCTTGACACTCTGTTTGGTCCCGCACAGACGGCATGAGAACTTGGCGGCTTTCTTGACCTGTTGTACCTGCAAGCCAGACGGAAGAACGTTGGTAGTGTGCTCAAAACTGACATCTGACCGAGGCCGCATCTTGCTTATATAGTGGGGACAGCACCTGGTATGTGTCGCACTGGCAGCATTGGACTGCGTGGAACTCAGGCATCGCACTCTTGTAGGCAAATGTCCGTCTATCATGAGTGATAGCAGGCAGCTCTATATGATTTTCTGAAAACCTGCTCCCGCGGGATGCGTTGCATCATCCCATCACGTCAGCTATATGATAATCCTCCAATGTCACACAAGGATCCTCCCACCAGATCTCATCTACGCGACACACACCAGCCAGATGTGTATTTCGAATGCTGTGCTACTGGTGAAGGGGGCCAAGCAGACCAGGCTGACTTGCAACAACCTTGAGAAGTCCACCTTCAGCGACACGTCCTCTAGCTATGCAGCAGTCTGAGGACGGGTCTCTGCTCTGTCTCATAGATGGTCTTATGTCAAGCGCTACTGTATAGGAGCATCGTCATACCAACGCAACGCGTATCGCAGCATCAGCCAGTCAGCACAGTGCTTCTGAGAGGGAGGTGCTATAGCAGCAACACCGAGCAGCGTGCCGTGGTACATCATACAAGGCACAGGAAGGGAGCTTCAAGGTTCATCGCGTGCGGTGCAGCGTCAGCAGGTGGCACGATGCGCGTGTGGGCTGTGTCTGATGTACACACAGACTACAAGGAGAACATGGCCTGGTGTGATCCCCTGCTTTGGCTGCATGTCCAGTGTGCCTCTCAGTGATCTGGGCAGTGATCAGTCGTCATCTCAGCTTCATACAGAAGACGCATGCTCCACAACTGGGCGCATGAAGCCAGCCTGGGGTCTTGCAGGTGTGAGGCGCTGTCGAACAATGCATACCAGGACGATGTGCTCATACTTGCTGGGGACATCTCAGACGATCAGTCCGTCCTGAGGAGCACCTTTGAGCTCGTGGTCCAGAAGTTCAACCATGTCTTCTTCGTGCCCGGCAACCATGACCTCTGGGTTAGAAGAAAAGAGCGCGACCTCTTAGACTCTCTTGGTAAGCTGCCGCTGCTTGTGTTGTCGTGTTTGACTCAGAAGCCCTTGCGGCTGAATTACAGTCGAAAACCTGCATTTCCAGCTAAGAAGTCATGAAGACCGCCCTAAACCTAAGGCACTAGCTGTTGAGTTGCACAAGCACAGTCATCGGGAACCCTCTGCCTAGCAGGAAACCCATCTTTATCATGAATGCAGGGACGGCTTCACACATCATGTGAGGCTTGCCAGATTCAGTGTCGATGCAGATGGAAAGCAGCCAGCCGCTCGCGCCTCTGGACTGGCTCTGTGAGATCCCCTGCAAGCACGTGCTGAGGTGGACTGTGCCTTGAGCAGGGAAGCTGGGAGTGATCAAGAACCTGTGCCACGAGCTGGGGGTGCACACGGAGCCCATGCGCATCAGCGGCGTCTGGATAGCGCCCATCTACTCCTGGTATCACGCCTCCTTCGACCGGGAGCCTGATGTGCCGGGAGCCCCGGCAGTCGAGAAGGTGAGCTGCCAACCTGCTTGCCGGTCGCTGCGCTGCACTGTGCTTGCCCTCCCATCCAAAGCCTCGGGTCTGGATAGCAGTGCTCTGCTTGTCTTGCGCTCTCTTCCCCCTCGGTGCACCAGCTCTCCACAGCCAGAGCAAATGCTGCCATCAGCTACTGCTCAGAATGCTCCTCCTTGCTCATGCTCATGCTGACAGATTCAGCAGGCTCTGACTTCACCCTGACTGCACTCGCAGTATGTGGAGCATTGGAATGGATGGAATACAATTCTGCATCATGCCCATACCCTGTTCCTTTTTAAGCTTGCCCGTGATTGCTCTTCAAGGGAAAAGCTTGTGGGCAACATCTTGTGAAATATGCTTCAGGTGATGGTGGACTTCCATGCCTGCCGGTGGCCGTCGCACATCCCCAGCTCGCACGACACGTCCATAGCGGAGTACTTCGACAATCTCAACGAGCCCGCGCTGAGCAACTTGGCCGAAAACCTAGAAATGGAAGAGGAGCAGACTGGGCTGAGACCGCCCCTGATCACTTTCTCGCACTTCCTGCCCCTGCAGGTGACAGCCGTATCCTACCCCCACACTGCTCAACTGTGTTTTGAGGAACAAATCCCTGACTGCTCAACGGTGGCTTGAGGAACAGATGCCTCACTGCTCGACAGTGCTATGAGGAACATGTCCCTCTGGGGTGCTTCCAAGATGCACCCTGCACAGTGCCTTGCTGATGTGTGATAAACTGAACTGTCAGCATGCATGGCTACACTGCAGCCTGATGCATGCCTGGCACGGTCCACAAGGAGTGGATGCACCCGGCTGGCCCTGGTAGGGAGCCTTCATGTGGAGTGGCTTCTGTGACACACAATCATGTAGGGTCGCACGTGCAAGTGTAGTTTGCTGACCATTGCCTGGTGCATGTGCAGACGTTGCTGCCAGAGAAGCGGATGCTGTTCCAGCCAAACTTGGCGAAGGCGGTGGGCAGCGACTATATCCAGCGCAGGATAGAGGAGCTGCGGCCGATGGCGCACATCTTTGGCCACACCCACTTCGCCTGGGATGCCGTGCACGGGCGCGTCCGCTATGTGCAGTGGCCGCTCGCCTACCCCCAGGAGCGCCAGTAAGCCACTTTTTACACCTCGCCAGCTGTACTGGCCACAATTGGTGGCTATGCAGACCTCAGTACATGATAGCAAACCTTGACTGTGTGCTGCACGACTGGTGGCTGTGCAGAGTCCAGTGCACAATGGCAGCTCTTGTCAGTGTTGAGCATGTTGATGCACAAGTGCACAGCGCTGTACAGCACGAATTCTGAGTTCCTTGAAGGTGCACCCTCGCTCATGGGCTGTGATATGCGCAGGCGCAGGCATGACCTCGGCAAAGGGTTCAAGCCGCTCATGATCTATGACACCGCGGAGAACAAGCTATCACCGCATCAGAGCACCTACTGGGCAGACTTCTATCAGGAGCACAGGAGAGATCCCACCAACATTGAGCCGGCACCTTGGGTGAAGGCGCGATTAGGGGATCTGGCATGGAAATGATATTACAGCCAGTGTCATGTATACATATTAGAGCCAGTGTCATGTATACGTATGATATTCAGAGCTCTCAATGTCAAATTTGGCGTCAGGGCCTACAAGGCCACATGTTGGCACTTGTGTATACTAAGACGCTGATCATAACTGTATTGTACACTCAGGGCAAGATCTCTTGCCTGGACCAGTTGCATATTGAGAAAAATTGGAGCAGTGCAGGTTGTAATACAGAGGACGAAGTTGCTAGAGATGCCGTACAGGAAGTGATCCAATGTCACTTTACACATCAGTCCTTCAGGAAAGGCTTGATCCGGCCGTGCTTTCCCGCCTCTTAAAGCTCTTGCTGCTGAGAGCTGCATTTAATCTGCTCATGGCTCCCTCCAAGTTCTGCATTGATGTTGCATATGATATTCTGAGACAGGTGGGAGCTCCGAAGGCATCTCCTGGGACCATGGCCACATGCGCCTTCTCAAGCAAAAACCTGCACCAAGGCGCTGTCAGCAATCATGCTGCAATATTGCGCTCCTGCTCCAGGACATGTCCATGGAGTACAGAGGTCTGAGATGTGTACAATGAAGGCCGGCCAGTCCCGGCAATGACTGGCTTCTGAGGAAAGTGGTGACGGCACCGACACCATAGCCCTTAAGACGGGAGGCAGGTGCAGAAGGCGCAAAGGCAGGAGACAGGAGCTCCAAAACTATACGCAGGTGGTGATGCTGTACATGACCTGCATGTAGGCAGAGTGGGGCAGCACGGGTGCATGTGTCTCAGAAGCTTGCCTGCAGAGAGTGTCCACATCCGGGATGCTGCCAAAGCCATCTGCTTCCACATCAGGTCCAAAGAATGCCGTCACTTCTGGGAGTGCATAGAAAGCTCCCTCTGGCTCTGGGATGACCATGCCTGGTATCTTCCGAAGCTGCTCCACCACGAAGTCCTGCACATGCCCAACTAGTTTGCGAGATTCCTGCCATGCCAAAGGTATCTGAGAAGAAGCCAGTGTGTCAGGCAGTGGTGCAGATCCAGCATCACTGACCTCACTGGGTGCAAATCGCTGACATTCCCAGCAGTGTGCCGCAAGAGCTTTCATGTTTGTTCCTTTGGGGGGTGCTTGCATGCATCAATGCAGTGGATGCCAGTCACGAGACAAACTGGAGCATGGACCCGATATCTTCAATGCTCTCACAGGGCCCTGTCTGGTGTGCTATTGATTGGCCAAAATGGCTGCCATACAGTGCTGAGAGTGTGCCTGCCTATCCCTCACAGCAAGAGAGCGGGGCAGAGCCATACCCGTCGTTGCTGGAAGGACTGGACCATGTCAGCAACGAGCGGGCCGCCAGCGTGGCCCAGCTCCAGGGCTGCCACGCCTGCTGCCTGCGCTATGCTGGACGCCCCCGAGGTCGTCTGGCTCTGGATAGCTGCGGCTGCCTTGGCAAATGCCCTTGGGGCTGCCAGGTAACCCAGCCTCCATCCTACAGACCACCTTCTTTGTTGTGAGAACTAATTCGTCTCCAGGCCTGTGGAATATTCTATGATAGTTGTATGCATCTGCCCACAATGCGCGGCCAGCATGGCACTTACAGAATTGGACACCCAACTCTGGAGGGGACATATTGGGCAGGTAGGCTGCCTGAGTGCGCAAGATGTATATTGGTGTTAGGGCACTAAATACAGCAGGTTACCTGTCATAGCGAAGGCTTTGGAGAAGCCATTCACGGTGAGGGTGCGCGGCCACATGCCGGGCAGCGCTCCGAAGGAGTGGTGCTGCGCCGGCTGATACACGATGTGCTCATAGATCTCGTCCGAGAGCACCAGCAGCCTGGGATGCTCTGCCACCACTTCGGCCAGCTCCTGCAATCAGGAACGCAGTCATGTGCTCCTGCGCCTATTCACACTCAACAGCCAGAGACACCTGGCTTACCTTAGAACACAGTTGCAGGGAGACATCACCACACGTGCATCCTCATCTTTACTCCAAGTCAACCTCAAGCCTTTATCTGTGGCCTTGAGGTGAAGGAACCCTGCTATGCCGTAGCACCTGCAGCCTTTGAGCCTGAATACAGCGCTTCCTCATTTCTCACGGAAGTCAGCCTTACACAACTCAGCCCTAGATTTGATTGATCTGGAGTCTGCTGGATGTCAGTACCTGCAGCCGCTGCAGGCTGTACACAGCGCCGCTGGGGTTGGAGGGTGTGCACAGGATGAGGAGGCGGCTCTGCGGAGTGAGCGCTGCCCGCAGCTGCTGCGCTGTCAGAAGGTAGCCCTCGCTCGCTGGGCAGTCCAGAATCACAGGATGCGCCCGTGCCAGGCGAGCCATCTCTGGGTAGCTCGTCCAGTAGGGCGCAGGAATTAGCACCTGCAGGGGAATAGCAACAGTGTCCTCAATATGACACGCGTCGCAGCCATCTGGGCAATGTCAATGCAGCAATGCAGGTCTGATTGGCACACGGATGCTGCTAAAACGCAGAATGCAAGCAGCGTCATGCTTGGATGCCAGACAATGGCGCTACGACATACCTTGTCCTGAGATGAGTCGATGTCTAGAGTCATGAACATGGTTTTCAGCTCTGGGCGCAAAGCATGGGTGAAGCTGGCACCGAGCAATCACCTCGTCACCAGGAGAGCAGGTCGCAAGCAGGCCTTGCCAGATGGCTTGCTTGGCGCCATTTGACACTACAATCTCGTCTGTGCCATACTCCAGTCCATTCTCCGCTTGCAGCTTCTGCTGGAGGGCTTTGCGCAGAGGAAGCGTGCCCATGTTGGCTGTGTAGTGAGTATCACCACCCCTGCAGCCCCACAACCCCTGCTCTGCATCTTGCACCGAGTAATCATGCTGCGATCAGTGTCTGGCACCTGTGGGCTTACAGAAGGGCATATGGGCGCACAGGCATGGACACAGGAGGGCCCACACGGCCTCAGACCTGATTGGTCTGGCCACTTTTCTAGTGCCATGGCAGCTCCACATCACAAGGAGTTGCCATACACCTCAGACCCACAGCAGACATAGCAGACAGCCTAGGACAGGACCAGATACAAAATCTCCAGTCAGATAGGCATGCCTGATTGCCTGGATGCCAGCTTTGGCCACAGGCTGAGGCGTGTCAAAGTCGGGCTCTCCAGCTGCCAGAGATATGACATCGATACCAGATGCCCGCATGGAGCCCGCTAAATCAGTGAGCAACATAGTCTTTGATGGCTGGACGGATGCCACAAGAGGGTTCAGTGTAGTGTCCACTGCAGCCCCGTTTTGTATGCCTGCAGAGTCAGACATAATCAGAAGTCAATCAAGACAAGCTCTAGCCTGGCCATCCGTGTCCATATGTTTCGGATGCAATGGATGCCTCCAAGTCCGAGAAGCACAGTGACATGTCTAGCAGTGCCTTGGGCACAGTTTCCTGCGCGGCACCAAGTGGAAGAGTATCTGAGAAAGTATTCGAGACATACTTTGAGCGCTCATGGCCACTGAATGCAGCCGTCTGACGAGCTGGGCAGGTGTGCGGCCCCCTTTTACAAGGCAGAAAAGGCGGCCAGGTTGTGCTATGCTTGACGGCAAGAGGTTTGACTGCATCGTTCTTATACTTAAGAGTCGAAAAGACATCTCTCGTAATGTTTTAGGGCTCCTGACCATCTCGAGAAGGACATGGAAGCTGGACCTCACGGAGGGGAAGCCACCCAACTTATTGGCAGGCTGCATTCGAAAGTCTGGCTCGCACTCCAGCTCCTGAGGTCATAACAGTCCGATATTTCAAGCAGAGGCACATTTGCGGCAACACAACGGTCGCAGCTTCTATGTAATCTCGGATGGCCTGACTCAAGACAACAAGATGGGTGTGAGACCTCGGGCAGCACTGCTGGGCATCCTGACAGCCTTTGCGCTACAACAGTGCTTGTGCATAAGACCCAAGCTCGGAAACAGAGAGGACAAAGTGATCGGATGGAGTGAAAAGTGCGTCCAAGAGTGCCCAGTAACCCTTTACCGCCATAATGAGTTCTCACTCGAGCGCTTCCTTGAAGAGTAAAGTCGTGTCCTTGCAGATACAAAGACCCAGATGGGTCACCGTCGCTTCACATAGAGCACCTGAGTTGGAGCCCTCGGGCATTCCTGTGAGAGCCTGCTTCCTGCACCAGTATCACCCATGTCCATGCAAAACTGCAGTGTCACCATTAGAAGCCGCTGTAATCGCTGCAAGTGTGTGGGGGATGGTACTGCTGAGCATTAGTTTCCCATGCAGGTACGGAAATTTCCTGACAGAGGAGGAGTGCGACCACCTGATAAAGCTATCAAAGCCGCACATGGAGGACGCCGCTGTAGTAAATAAGACTACAGGCGTTGAGACACCCAACAGGTAGGGCAAGCGTGCCCTGCCCTATTCTCTCTGTGCCTGCTCTCTCTGGTGAAAGAGCCTAGTATACACGCCTGGTTTGCTGCATCTCCATGATGTGATGCGCTCAAAGTATCTGCCCTTCTCTAAAAGGTGGAGGTGCTGTGGCAGCCTGCGGGAGAACAAGGAGACACATCTCCTTATTGGGCAGGACGAGATTGTGAACAAGATAGAGTTCAGGATATCACGATACACCTTCCTGCCAGGGCCCAATGGAGAGCCCTTGCACGTCATGTACACCACCCCTGGACATGGCTACGGTGTGCTGCTTTCCCACCTGGTTGCCCTGCATGCAACAGGGCGTATCCCTGCTGAGAGATTCTTGAGTAGCATACATTCGAGCGGATATGCAGAAATGGCACGCAATGGGACTGTACTGTCAACACAGTGCCTGGACTGAGTGACTGATGTGCCCAGCGGCCTGCTACCAGTCTCACATGCACTGCAGTGAGAGTACTGGAGAGGATTGCCCCTGGTCTTCTACCCCTTGAGCGAAGTAGGTCAGCGGCTGTCGGGCAGCAATTGCTTCATGATGCTTGTTGCAGAGGCGCACACAGACTGGCTGGAGGACTGGTGGCATCCGCAGCTGGGCAATGAGCGCATCGCCACAGTGATCATGTACCTGAACGACGTGGCGGAAGGAGGGGAGACTGTGTTCCCCAACAGCACCACCCAGCCGGTGCGCCCTGTCTACACACCCATGCAGACAGCTTGCACCATTCCAATGAGTCTAGAGCGCCCCCATACTCTCTTGTCTATAGACCCATGCAGATAGCTTGCACCATTCAGTGTTCATGAGTCCAGAGACCCGAGAGCATTACTCTCCTCATGTTAAGGCACCATGTTCATCTGCGGGAAGGATGGATCATGCCTCAGACATGTGGACGGCTTGGCTGCTAGCCAAATGTCGCCCAGAAAGTAGTGCCTCAGTCGTTCACCTTGTGGCTGTTGCTTGAGCTCTGTGCTGAGCATGGTGTGCCGGCTGCGCAGCACAAGGGAAATGCTGCGTACAGCACGTGCGGGCAGAAGGGGGTTTCTGTGAAGCCCAAGAAGGGGGATGCGCTGATGTTCTACAATCTGCTGGAGAACGGGAGGACTGATGGCACCAGCTTGCATCAGGGCTGCCCTGTCATCAAGGGCGACAAGTGGACAGCCACAAAGCGAATCCTAGTGAACAGGAAACCTATAGATGCCTCAGTCGCAGCGTTCAGGCAGGCCATCACCAGTGGCATGATGGCATCAGGCATCAAGTCGCTCACAGTAGCTCCTTGAGTGTATCATATGGTCTACAGAAAATGCTGCCATGGCCATCATCTGTACTCCATGAGATGTGCATATAGCAAGATCACATAAGCTGCCCCAAACTGTGACACAAGACGATCCAGGAGGTGTGCAAGTTGTGCGGAACATGTGTCTGAATTAACAGTGAAAACATCGTCAAGCGATCAAGGGAGCGTGAATGTGCGGAAGGCTCATGTGGGCTGCTTTGAGGTTGAATGCAACAGGATTGGACATTGCCAGACTGACAGAATCGGCCACTGTATGGCACGCGGATGGCAATCAAACACGCTGGACCTGTCACAATCGCATCATCAACGGCATAGAGGAAATTTGTTTCGGACAAACTCCGAAGTATGAGAGCACAGCATTTCACTGATGCGTATCCTCGACGTTCGCCTCGGACCAAAGTATGAATTTGACCGTTTCCCAAAGCTGTCGCACAAGTGTCTTCGGGAGAGACTCAGCATTGGACCGTCATGCATGCTCAGACTAGATCTCCACTACTACGAATGTGACCCTGCCGCGCTAGAGCATGAGGCCTTAACGGACTCTTCGGGCAGGCAGACCCTTGGTATAAGATGGAAAACATCAGGTGAGGATGCGGGCAATTCCGGTTATATGTCTGTCTTACTACGTGCTTGTGACATTTCGTAGCTACCCCTACGCAGCTGTGGTACCAGATTAGTGGTGATGTGTACTGACCTTCTGCTTGTGGTTGCACTTTTGCAGTGTGAGTGTCAGGGTCCGCCCGCTCAGTGTTGCGGAAGCCGAGAAGGGATCTGCATGGAAGATAGACGGCAACTCTATCCAGCCTGCGGGCAAGGACGTGGCGGAAGGAGTGTACACGCTGGACAACATCTTTGATAGTGCCTGGAGCACAGAATCCGTCTATCAGCACACGACCAAGGACCTTGTCACCAAGGTCGTGGGAGGCTTCAACGGCACCGTCTTCGCCTATGGACAGACGAGCAGTGGCAAGACACACACCATGAGGGGCACCTCTACCCAGCCTGGCATTGTGCCCTTGGCTGTGCAAGATGTTTTCGACCACATCTCCAGTACCCAGGACCGGGAATACCTCCTGCGCGTCTCCTATATGGAGGTACGTGCTTTCCTCTGAGCTGCTGCATGCCTCCCAGCAGGCGTGCTTCCTGCCTTCCCTGTTAACGCGCCCTTCCTGAAGCCCGCATGCGCAGGTGTTCGCGAGGTATGGGCATGCATGACCTAGGAGTATGTACCTCATATGAGACCTTGCAGCACTCCCTCATGTGTCATCACGCAGAGATGCAGTGCATGAATGTGAGTATTAAGAAGAATACCCCTCTCCATTGTACTTTGGTCTGACTTGCTGCACGTCCCCCTCTGCAGCTCTACAATGAGGAGGTGAATGACCTGCTGGCGCAAGACAACACCAAGCTGCAGATCCACGAGAGCAAGGAGAGCGGCATCTACGTGGCGGGCCTTCGCGAGGAGATCGTCACGAGCGTGGAGCACGTGCTACAGCTGCTGGAGGAGGGCGACCGCCTGCGCCACGTCGGCGAGACCAAGATGAACAAAAACTCCAGCCGCTCGCACAGCATCTTCCGCATGGTCCGCACCTGGCTGCCCTCTCTCTGCCGCGGCCTGCTATTCCCCCTCCTGCGCAGAGTCAGTCATGTGTGTTACCATTGCATTCACAAGCACATCGCAGATTGCTTCGCTCACTTCCCATCCTATCATGACTGAGGCTGCGAGATACTCCGTGTCAGCATTACTGGGGGCGGGACATCCTCCAGCCACAGTCCACGCTGAGCTGAGCCTGAAAACTTGTCAGGTGCTCGGTAGCTCCTTATAGAGAAGGCGCAACAAGAGGTCCCGCTGAAAAGCTTTCGCATGACTGCATGCGCATGCTGAGCTGAGGACTGACTGCATGCGAAGGTGGTGGAGAGCCGGTCGCGGGACCACGAGACGGAGGAGGGGGGCGCGGTGTGGGTGTCGACGCTGACGCTGGTGGACCTGGCGGGCTCGGAGCGCGTCAGCAAGACGGGCGCGGAGGGGCTGCGCATGAAGGAGGGCGCCTCCATCAACAAGAGCCTGCTCACGCTCGGCACCGTCATCAACAAGCTCAGCGAGGGCGTCCAGAGCCAAGGCGAGACCGCCTTATGACTCACGCGGTCATGACACATCCCCCCATTGCGCTGCGGTGTCATGATAGAATCTGCTTTCGCCTTCCAGTACACTGCCCTCTGCTCATGCGAGACAGCTCTATTATCCATGGGCATCCCTGCAATCTGAATAACATGAGCTTCCAGGCATCTGCACAGACAGCTGCTGACACCAGATGTGCATGCGACAGGGGGCCACATCCCGTACAGAGACAGCAAGCTGACGCGCATCCTGCACCCGTCGCTGGGAGGCAATGCAAAGACGGCCATCATCTGCAACATCACGCCGGCCTTGGTGCATGCGGATGAGAGCCACAGCACGCTGCGCTTTGCCTGCCGGGCCAAGCGCGTCGTGAACAATGCCACAGTGAATGAGGTGCTGTCAGACGCTGCCGTGCTCAAGCGCCAGGCCAAGGAGATTGAGGAACTGCGCAAGGTGCTCGCAGCCAATGGCGGAGGGTAAGAGCTTATCCTGGCAAGATCATGGCATCCTTAAATCAAATAATTTGGTGAATAGACCTTCAGACCCTACATTATGACCAGAGACAAGCTATGCGCCCCATCCTGCTCTTTTATGGAGGATCATGGACAGTACAGCATATGTACAGAAAGCGGGGGCCATGCAAGAGTGCGTACATGTCGCTGACCGTCATCTGCGCTGCTGACATTCCTATCTGTCATGGTGCAGAAATGCGGAGGTGGAGGCTCACATTGCAGCGCTCCGGGCGGAGCTGCTGCACAAGGAGCAGGAGAACGAGCGCGTGCAGCTGCAGCTGGCCAAGGAAAAGGAGGAGCGCGAGCGCGCTGAGCGCCAGGTGAGACTTACTGACATTACCAATAGCACCCGCCGCACCGAAACACAGCCGTCATGTGCCAAACCTAACAGCATGGGAAGTCTCATCACCAAGTATTGGTGTTGCCTGATGCCAAACCTGGGAGCAAAGCCAGTCAAGCAGAAGCAAGGCGCAGGGCTTCTGAGCTTGACAGGTGGGTGTGATGCTGTGAGGCGGCTGCAGGTGAGCGGCCTGACGAAGCTGCTGGAGGGGCAGAAGGACGCCTCGCAGGGCGCCAGCGGCCGCAAGGAGAACCGGCGCATCACCTGGTGCCCGGGCGCCCAGGGCGATGGTGACCCCCCGCATGCACCCTCTCCTGCCTGGTGTATCTCCATGCACAGGGGAACCTCCATGGCGTCACCTCACCCGCCCTCTCGGCGTCAGACTCAGCTCTGACAGTGCTAGTTGTGCTTCTGCGCATCAGGGCTCACGCTTGCTGAGATGCATTACCGGATGTTGGCGCTAAGAGTGTGATGGCTGTGCAGGGGGCCGGAGGAGAAAGAGGAACTTTGCGTCCCACCTGACAGACCTGCCGGAGGGTCTGGAGGGCGAGAGCGCTGCCTCGGAGTCCGCGGAGCCTGATGTGGGATTGTCCCCTGCCCGCCAGCGCAGGCGCAGCACCAGAGGTAATCCCTCACATGCTTCAGGAACTTGGAGTTCTGCATGCCCTCAAATTGCCATTTACAGATGTGGATCCTGCTGGACAGTTGCTGGAATTGCCACCTACACATGTACTGCGGACAGGGCTACTGCAAAAGACTCGTTCAACGATGGGCATGACTTTCTCTGGTTCTTCAGCCGATCTGATTGTCTGCTGTTTGTGGGATCTGTCACATGAGCCAGCCTGCTCATCGCTGCAATACACTTGATCCTGGCCGAGCTTGACTGTTCTGACATGGCTGACAGAAGGTGCACTGACACGCAGACGACGGAGACGTGCTGTCTGCGCTGGACGAGAACGCAGAGGAGGACATGGCTGCGGAGGAGACCGCGGACGTGACGGTGCTGCGGGCGCGGGTGAAGCACCTGGAGATGCAGCAGAGCCTCATGGATCGCGAGCTGGAGTCCATGAGCGACCTGGCCAGGCAGAGCGACTCGCAACTCAGGTGCGCTGATTCATGTTCTCTGACGCACAATGCAGTGAACTCTGTGGTGATCCTCCCACCTGATCCCCTTGTTATGCCCAACAAAAAGGTGCTGTCTTCGCACAAATTCCTCTTTGGACCCAGGCAGCGCAAAATGGTCAAACCTCGTTGGGCCTTGATGCTTTTATAGAGATCATGTAATGGAATGGGAAGGCTGGGTGCTGTGCAATGATGAGTGCTGCCTGAGCTGACGTGATTGCCCGCGGAAAGCTTGCATGTCTCAGGGACTCCAGGATGGGTGCAGGACAGTGGAGGAGGAGCTTTGCGCTGTGACGGATGAGCGGGACGCGCTGCAGCCGCAGCTGGAGGAGCTGCGCTGGCGCAACCGCCAGGCCGACAAGGAGCTCGCGCAGCTCAAGGAAGCCGCCGAGGCCGCTCAGCAGGTGTGTAGCTGACCCATCCAGCTCAGCGCCCTATGGGCACAGCAACTTGACCTGTCAACAGCCAAGCCCTTTCACCTTCTCAAAAGGCCTTGCTGCTGAGCAACTGCATGTATGCTATGCCGTCATAAGAGTTGTGAAACTCTTCAGCACTTGATCTTAGCACTGGACTTCAGAGTGTGCACTTGAGAACGCCACACAAAGCTTTTCTCGGCTTGATTCTTGTTCCTCACTGATGCCTTGTCTGGGTGATACTTGAGGGCCGCTCTACTTTACCGCACCATGTGCTGTGTGCAGGGGCTGCAGGATGCAGAGGACCGAGTGGCCACGTCTGAGCAGCAGGCAAGCGTGCGGGAGCAGGAGCTGCAGGCGCAGGTGGCCGCGCTGAAAGCGGAGGCGCGGGCGCGGGAGGAGAGCGCCACCGCGCTGGAGGCGCGCCTGCAGGAGGCGCTCGAGAGCGCCAGCAGCGCAGCGGTAGACCGGCGCCGCCTGGAGACCAAGCTGCAGCAGCATGCTGAGGTATGGAACCAGCCGTCACAGAGTGACTGGATAGTGATCAGCACATCAGCTACACTAACAGCCAGCTGTAGCGGCGCTCTTAGGTATGTAAGCATGTCGTGAGATGTTGCTGTGGCAATGCAGGAGGCCTCCAAGGCAGAAGAGCGCATAGCCGGAACGAGTGCTGCCCTGGAAGCCGCTCAACACGCTGCTGAGGTGCACATCTTCACCCTCAGTGTCTTTCTTTGTCCCAACTCTATACGTACATGTAGCAACAGCTCCTGAACATCTACACCTCGCAGCGAGCACTTCTTTGGTAAAAGCATATTCAACATAACATATCAGGCGGCATGAGATTCCTTTCATACTCCTTGCAGGAGGCACACGAGAGGGTTGCAGAGGCCGAAGCGGCGGGCCGCAAGGCGCAGGAGGAGAACGGGCGGCTGCAGGACCACATCCACGACCTGGAGACGCGCAAGCGGGCGCCCCTGTACCAGAAGAAGCAGGAGGAGGAGCTGCGCGCAGCCACTGAGAAGGCCCAGGAGGCCGAGGTCCGTGCCCTGGAAGCCGAGGCCCGCGCCAAGGAAGCCAAGGTTGGCATTGTTCGTTATCCTAACCCATGTAGACTGATGCTGTCGCTTAGCGTAATCTCTGATCACGCCTGTGCCCAGATACTTGAGCTCGTGACGGCTTGAGTCACATGAAGCACCTGAACACAGACGGCGGTATGATCACTCTGCTAACACTTTTTGATATGTATGGGAAAGGTAAATCTCCGTATGCAGGCTGAGCGGGAGGCAGCCGCCAAGGCGGCGGCGGCCGCTGGGGAGGAAGTGGAGCGGCTGAAGAGGAAGCTGCAGGAGGCAGGCGAGGAGATGGAGGCGGCCATGCGCCGGCACCTCGCTGACCAGCAGCGCGTCCATGTATGTGTTCATGGGGGAGCAACTCCAGTTGACACAGATGGAGTCGGATTGTGAGATGCACATGCAGAATATTCATGTCGTCTCACAGCATGTACATGAATTGGGCTGCTGCACTTTTGTTCCTTTGAAGTGCAGGAAAGAGCAAACCCACTATCAGAGCAGCAGTGCCCTGACATGGCAAAGCGCAGGTGGGCATCAGCCGTCACAAACGAGAAAAATGCACTCAGATTTGTGATGTACAGGCTGCAAATGAGCTGGAGGCGGCGTCATTGCGGGGCGCTATCAGCGCGGCGCAGGAGACGGCCGAGGGGCTGCGCGCTCAGGGCGAGGAGCAGGCGCGCGCGGCTTCTGCCGCCCAGGAAGCTCTGCAGGAGCGCCTGGAGCAGCTGCAGTCAGACTTTGCCTCCCTGGATGCTGCCAAGGGTCAGTCCCCTCCCTAACGTGTTGTGGAGCTGTACGCCAAAGGGCGCAAGAATCCAGGAGCGATATCAGCCAAGCGCGTATGTGTCGAAGCTGTCTGCCTACTTGAGTTTTGGCATTTACCAAGGCCTCCACATCACTTGGCAGAGGGGACGATCTGTTTGCTGCCAAGACCATCCACTTTGGCAGGGCTCTAAGCGCATGCTTGCTGGGGCACAGGTGAGGTGCAGGCCTGCGCGGATGCAGCAGCAGAGCGCATGGCGTTTCTGGAGGAGCAGGTGACATCTCTGGGCGCAGAGATGGAGGCGGCTGCTGCGCAGGCTGAAGCCGCTCTGAAGGCTGCCCAGGAGCAAGCTGCTGCCCAGCTGGCTGCAGCTGCCGCTGACAGGGAGGCTGCCCTGGCAGAGGCTGCGGCACACCTCGCTGCTGCTCAGGTGCACACTAGAACATTGTTGAGCCAGCAGTTGTATACGCATTGGAGGCATCTATACACCGCCAGCAGTGGGATGTGGTGACACTCTCCCACACACAGTGCAGGACTTTCACATCGTGGGTTGCAGATGGCCATGCCATGCTGACAATCATAACCTGAGCTCATATGTGGTGGCTTTGCATGATGCAGGATGCCGGCAAGGCTGCGGAACAGAGGGCAGCAGAGGCTCAGGAGGAGGTCGTCCGAGCCAAGAAGGAGGCCGAGGAGGCGGCGAGCGCCGAGGCTGAGCGCATGCGCAAGCTGCTGGCCAGCTCAGCGCACGAGAAGGCTGAGCTGGAAGCCAAGGTGGCGCGCGCGGCTGGCGCCCTCAAGGCTGCTGACGAGCTCCGGGATGCCAAGTGGGCACTCTCCCCGCTCTGCACTGACATGCAGACATGCTAGTTCAGCGCTGGTTTGAGCAATGATTTGAGCCATGCGTAATTGCAGCAGGACCTCATATGCATGCCCGTCCACAGGCTCGCCACCCGCCTGCAAGTGCTCCGCCTGCAACCTTTGGCTGCCGAGACGGGCAGCTACTAAGATGCGGCCGTCACCCATATTAAAGGCCACCCGCAGCGTGCTGGTGTCAACGTGTATCAAAGGAATGTGTGGCGGTGAGCAGGCAGAAGCACCGGGAGGAGGTGCTGAAGCTGAAGCAGGAGCTGCAGGCCCTGCAGAGCACCTCCAAGGGCGGCCAGCAGGCCACCGACCGCACCAAGAAGGACCTCGAGAAGACCAGGCGCGCTCTTGCCCCATATCTGCTTCTACAAGTGATACACTTCTCTGGCCTGCACTGGCAGATTGCAGGTATCATGTCCCTCATGAGGCCCAGCCCGGAAGTAATGTCCCTCTGGTACAACCACCTGCAATTCGCCATGCTAAGCATCACTGCCGGTGTCAGGATCACCCAGCCCGCCCTACACCAAAGTATAGCTTCCTGGGTGAGGGAATCGCAGGTGTTTCTGCAGCAGTGTGAGCACTTGTGTGGTGGTGCAGGGAGAAGCTGGCGGCCACGGAGACGAAGCTGAAGGCGGCGGTGCAGGACAAGACCAACGTGGGCATCGAGAAGGCAGCGCTGGAGCGCGAGCTGAAGGGCCTGCGCGGCCAGGCCGGCCGCCTGACCAAGGTGCCCAGCCTGCCCGCCCTGCCCGCGCACCTTTCTCTGAGCAGAGCAATCTCCTCCCTTCTGCATCTTGACTCATCGCGTGACCCCTCCACCTTGGGGAGATTTTTGGGTCTAAGTCATCTGTGCCAAGTAGTCTCTCCGTTGGGTCAAAGCTGCTCAGTCTTGCAGTAGGCGCCTGCCAAGTGGACAATTGTCAATGCTTGGCCATCACAGTGGGCAGGCCTACCAGTTGATGATGATGATGTGCAAAGTGCAGTGTCACAGCAAGCTCATGTCATGAGGGCTTTCACCCTGCACATCACTTTAGGCTGCACTGCGATGATCTCCCACGAGGTGCATAAGGAATGGTGCCTGACGGCAGTCCAGACCCAAGTGCCCCATGGTGGTCAGAGCCAGGATCTCACAGTCGGGGACATGTGAGGTTGGTTGCTGCAGGACCTGGAGAAGAGGGATGCGCAGGCGGAGAAGAAGCGCGAGAGCATCATGGTCAACTTCAACCAGGCCCGGGGCCAGCTCAGCAGCATGGAGCATGCGGTCAAGTCCCTGCAGGTCGACCTGGAGAAGACGCAGTTCGCGCTGGAGGTCAAGAAAGGTGCTTCCCGCCCCATCGTGATGCGACTGCAGTCCATAGCTGACAACAGAATCAGGATGCCTCATCAAGTGCAGAGCCCCAGCTGTCATGAAACAGTCAGGACAGCTTCCGAGATCCATGGCAAGCGCTCAGCGTCACTCATGAGAGCAAACGCTAGCATCGATATGGGAGCAGCACAATCACAGTGCAGTGTACCAGCTACGATGCTGCAGGACTCCTGCGCCGAGGAGCCTTGTGGTCTATGTTGACAGCTGATGTGCGGTGCAGGAGAGTGCAACAACATAGCGGGCGAGCTGGCAGAGGCGCAGGGGACGTCCGCTGAGCTGTCCAAGGAGCGCGATGAGCTGGCGGCCGCCCTTGCCAACCTGGAGGCCGAGCACGCCAATCTTGGCGACGCCCACACCAGCCTCAAGTAAACCACCTCCTTCTACTTGCGTATATACTCCCTTGCGCGCCTGCATGCTTGCACACTGCGCGGGGCATTGCGGCTCTCATGAGCTTCGATACATGTCAGTGCAATATCTCGATGCTCGTACTTTAGAGAGAGACTGGAAGTGTACTGAACTCCATGCTGTGACTTATAGGGAGGAGCTGGATGCCAAGACAGGCGAGTGCGCTGAGCTGGAAGCGGCCAGGGCTGAGGTGGCGGCTGAGCTGGCGGAGGCGCAGAGCTCGATCGCTGAGCTGGCGGCAGGGAAGCAGGCCCTGGAGAGCAGCCTGGCCGCCAGCAAGGCCTCCCTGCAGGCCTGCGAGGACAAGCTCGTCTCTGCAGAGGTCAACACTTCCCCCAAATCTCCAACTCATGCCAAACAGTGCTTATGATGGCTAGTGTGCACAAGGCACGCAGCCAGCGGCCGGAGATGCTTGGAGAATGTATGCATGCATGCTATACTTGGCATGTTCCTTAGCCCCAAGCAGTGAGATGGATGTCACTGAGTCTTGCGGAGATGCGTCAAGATTACAGCTGCAGAAGGAGCACTTTGGCCCTTCTGCAAATCGTGTCATTACCTTCCTAAGCACGAGGCCTAAGTGACATTTTGGCGCTCGCAGGCGCGGCTGCCGGAGATTGCTGAGCTGGAGAAGCAGATCAAGGCGACCAATGAGGAGCTGGCGGACGCGCATTACAAGGCCAGGGAGGACGCCTCCACAGCTGCAGCCATGCACAAGGCCCTGCAGGACAGCCTGGAGCAGGCAAGAACTGAGGTAGGGCACTGCTCGCATTCCAGATACTGCTGCCATCATATCACCTCCGCTGCATCTCTTTTGTTGCATGCTTTCCTTCATGTTCCATTGTACATGAGGAGCCAGCGTTGCACAGGTGTCTAACATTCAACATGTATCACAACCCATGTGAAGGCAGCCTCCTAGGCAGGTACTAAGCAGCAGAGCTGTGGCACGCAGTTGCAAGCAGCTTTGGCGGCAGCTGCAACCAAGGAGGCCGCCTTGAAAGAAGAGAAGGCAGCTTTGGAGGCGCGGCTTCAGGACACCGCCGCAGCATGCACAGCGCTTGAGACAAAGGTGACTGGCAAACACCTCAGTGAAGACCCTGTATTGGAGAGTTCTCACTACCAGTATAACACAGCGTTACCTTCATGACGGAAACAATATGGCGAAGCCCTGAAAATTGAAGCAGCACAGCTGCTATACCCTGCTTCAAGTTTGCTTTCTGTATGTGTAGTTGCTAAGCGCGCAGCACTGCCTTGAGCTTCTGCTGCTGTAGAGCCTCAGCCCGGGCTCGGCTGTAGGCCTACATACTGAGCTATTTCGTCTTGTGCAGGCTGCTGAGCTGGACACAAAGCTGCAAGCTCTGGGTGCAGAGAAGGCTGATGTGGCCGCAGCTCTGGAGAAGCTTCAGGGGGAGCACAAAGCTGCCGGCGAAGCTGCATCACGTGTGGCTGCTGCAGCAGCGCAGGCGCTCAGCCAGGGGGAGACCCAGAGGGCTGCCCTGGAGGAGCAGGCTGCCAGCCTGAGCGCAGCTGCACAGGAGCATGCCAAGTACCAGCAGGAGCTGGAAGGTCCTGCTTCTAAGCACATTGTTGTTCAGTTGCCTTGGGGCTTTCCCTGCAAGTCTAAGTATAGAACCTCATGTGCACTGCAGACTTGCCTGTGACCACACGATCCTTCTAAGAGCAGGCGCGATGCCATGGGCCCTTCTGAGTATGCAGCTATAGCGTAGGTTCCCGCAACCCTTCCTGCATCTTGCCTGAAGGTTGAAACAAACGGGATGCCTTTGCCTGCAGGCCAGCTGAATGACATGGAACTGGAGAACCAGGGCCTGCAGGCGCAGCTGGCAGACGTGTCCACGCAGCTGCAGAACGCCTCTGCGGCGCATCAGGAGGCGGCTGCCCGGGCTGCCCAGCTGCAGGGCACCCTGCAGGAGGCACAGGCGGGCGCTGCAGCCGTCTCTGCTGAGCTCAGCGCTTGCACCTCCAAGGTAGGCCTTCGCACAGGCATGACTACCAACTACACATGTGACCCTGGTGACCCGGGATCCAGTAGCTGAGGACAGGGTGACGTTGCCTACAAAGACAGCACAGTGGCATGCTCTGTTGGCACATACGTATCTAGCATTACATGAGCTACTGCCAATGTTGAACACTAGAGTGCCATGCCTGAGCCGGTCGGAGCGGCTGGACAGGAGCTACAACTTCACACGGCAATTACAGGTCTGCTGACAGCGGCTGTGATGGCTTAAGGTAAAACTGTGCATGTGTGTCTGCAGATTGAGGACCTGGAGGCGCAGATGGCTGAGATGCAGCAGGCTAGTGCAGTGCTGGCGGAGGCAGAGTCCTCTCTGCGGCAGCAGGTCTCTGGGCTGCAGGTACTGCCGGTGCAGACTCCATGCATACCAGTGATTTTCTACCGTGCAATGTTCCGACGCCATGTCAGTGCAGTTGGATGCTGCCCATTCAGTGCATGGAATAGGTTGCACCAGTGCTATCACCCGTTCTGGAAGTACAGTAGGACCCTTTCAGGCATGCTCAAGGTATGTGAGGATGCAGGCTGAGCTGGCGGATAAGGCCGCTGAGCTGGCGACAGCCCAGGAGCAGCATGCGCTGAGCGACGCGGACTGGGAGAGCCGCATGAAGGACGCTGTCAGCTCCGCAGAGCAGTGGAAGGAGTTTGCGGAGAAGCTGGGCGCCGAGAAGGAGACCCTGCGGTCCACCCTTGCCGCCACTGAGCAGACGCTAGCGGTGCGCTGCTGTTCAGCACTATCCCATGGCATTACATGGGAATGATTCCACACGTCCGAAGAGGGCCCTTGTCAACATGCACTCTGGCAGAGACATGTCCATCCCAATACACAGTTGGTGTATGAGCATTCATGTCGCATCACATAATCACAGAAATACCAATGCAACTGTCCTGCGTCTGCAGGCTGCTCAGCAGGAGTTGGCAGAGGCTCAGGCTACAGTCTCCCAGCTGCATGCGGATCTGGAGGACATGCAGCAGAAGAGCGCACAGGCGGTAGAGTCTGCGCAGGCCGCGATGCAGGCGCAGGCTGACAGGGCGCAGCAGCAGCTGGCGCAGGTGTCTGCCAGCCTAGAGGAGGCCCAGAATGAGTCTGAGCAGGTGAGACAGTCACCTCTTATCAGGTTTACAGTGGGGTGAAAACAGTCCCAAGTCTCCTCGGACAAGTGGGGTTTACCATGGCGACGTAGCAGAGTTGCATGAGAAGCCTGCATGGCCCTGACTGCAGGCCTAGATCAAGTGTGGACCGATACAGGTTGCTACTGACAATGTGCACTGGAGATTAGGAATCTGATCCAAAGAGCTATTGAGTCACACACTGTAGTCACTCGCACTTGTATCTGATGAGTCTAGATGTACCCTGAGCTTAAGGGGCGTCATCCGTATGCAGCTGCGCGCGGCGTTGGAGGAAGTGCGCCAGGAGGGCACGGCCGCTAAAGAGACATTACGCCAGCAAGAGGAGGCCTCGCGCGCACAGCTGCAGGCCTTGCAGAGCACCCTCACAGACACACAGGTGAGGCCCTCCATACAGGAAGCAGACCGCTTGTCATGTCATGCCTCATAAGAACCTACTGGCACGTACTTGCCTTCAGAGCTGCCTTCCCTGCATGATGCACTAATGTGATGGACCCACTCAAATTGTGACTCCGATGTGCTGTGTCATCATAGGAAGAATGGAATGTCAATAGAGATGTAACAAGGATTCATGATGACTGCAGCGCGAGCTGCGGGATGCTGCAGCAGCCCGCGATGCGCACAAGGAGGCGCTGGACCTGGCTCAGCAGGGGCTGACTCAGCTAGAGGACGCCCTCGCAAAAGAGCAGGCTGCACATCAGGACGCCACCCGCAAGGTGGGCTCTTGCTGCAATGTATCTTATGCTGACGTTGCCTATTTCAGCGGTGCCCCATGCGTATCCATATTACAGGCGGGATACTGCCTAACCATTTCTTTGGACGTCCCGTCTGGCTGACAAAACTTGCGTGTATTGAGGTGGCTTGCTGCCTGATCAGGTGGTCCAGCTAGAGGCAAATGCGGAGGAAGCTGCCAGGCGCAAGGCAGCTGCTGATATGGAGGCGGCCCGCGCTGTGGAGGCCGCGCGCTCTGAGCTGGCGGCAGCGCAGCGTGAGGCCGAGGTGCTGCGCGCTGGGGCAGGCGCTGACAAGGACAGCGCCCTGGCGGCCCTCAAGGTGCTTTACACATGCGTTCTGGTGCTCAGCCTGCAGGCATGCAAGGTTAGCTTAACGGCCATGGAGGAACGATTTTGTCTCTGCAGTTTCCTCAGAGCCCCTGCCATGGCCAAGTCCAGCATGTAGTTACCCTGTCTGCAACACCAGCTGTAGTCTGGCTCTAAGAACGCTTTCTATCTATACAGGCAGAGCAGGAGCATGCGCTTGTGGAGAGCAGGAAGCATGCGACAGCAGCTCAGGCGCAGCTCAGCGCTGAGCTGGACAGCGCCCGCGCCAAGCTGGTGGTCGCCACAGAGCAGTTGGACCAGCAGCAGCGCAGCTTCATGGCAGGCGCAGAAGAGGAGAGGCGCACCGCACAGAGCAAGGAGGCCTCGCTGCAGGCAAGCACACTTTCTGGAGAACCTTCATCTTGCAAACCCCCGCCTTCTTCCCCTTCCTTTGACGTAGCCTTGCGTTTACAGATGACTTCTGCGCGTTGACTACCTAGCAGGTGACACCTGTGCACGCTATGTGATCTCAAGCAATCCATGATTGTCTGAGACCGATGAATAAAGCTCTTGCTGCTGTGCAGAGGGAATTAGCAGAGGCTGAGGACAGGTTGAGGGAGGTGGACTCCAGCAGGGCAAGTCTGGAGGCTCAGCTGCGGGCTGCCCAGCTGCAGGCCTCCACAGCCGCCCAGGCATGTCCCTCCCACACTGGGAAAATGCGCTGAGAATTTTGTCCCGGAGAGGTCCTCCACAGGAACCTTCTGGAGATTCTGCTGATCCAAGCCTGTGCTTATTACACCATTTGCCGCCATGTGGTCCACAATCAAAGGCAGAAGGTCGCGGGTATAGATAAGAGCATCGGCTATTATGCATGATGACTGTGAAGCTGCAATGCAGGGTGGGCAGGCATCGCAGACAGCGCTGCAGGCCGCACAGGCGGAGGCCCTGGCGGCAAAGCGCGCAGCGCGGGAGCACGCTGCGCAGGTGGCGGCGCTGCGCTCTGAGCTGGACAAGCTCAACCGCCAGCTGGAGCAGACCTGCACGCTGCGCCTGCAGCCCCACGACGCCTCAGACTCCCAGGTGACCCCAAGACAGTGTATTGCTATACTCTTGCTCTAGCTTGTGGGAGAAGTCCCCTTGGCCATTTGCAGGTGAATGCTACCTGAGACCAGAGTCCGGCAACTTGCGTAGGAGCCTGCTCCCTGTGGCTACATGCGCTGCAGGCTTTGCTCCTCATGGACGAATGCCAAGCCATAGCTGCAACTACTTGAGAGGGCAGGATTGGGTGCCTGCATACATAATTGACCCTCAGTGAATCCACGTCTGGCTCCTGCAATCAATAGGTCTAATATTGCGGCACAGGTGGCCAAGGTGCGCGAGCTGGCGGAGAGGCGCGTGGCGCAGCTGAACGGGCGCATCCAGGGCCTGGAGTCCC
Organism: Coccomyxa sp. LA000219; assembly: GCA_000812005.1. Lineage (NCBI taxonomy): Eukaryota > Viridiplantae > Chlorophyta > Trebouxiophyceae > Coccomyxaceae > Coccomyxa > Coccomyxa sp. LA000219. Next base: position 1,337,764 of record KN714658.1, read on the forward strand.
GCCTGCACCAGCTGGCTGAGGAGAACCGCGCGCTGGCCAGCCGGGCGCCCGCTGCCCAGGCCGGCGCTGCCCCTCAGGTACTCCGTTTGGCACAGGCTTCTCTACGGCGATCAATGCTCCAGAGCCATGAGAGCTGGGTAGAGATAGTTGCAACACCAGTGTAGTCATGCCCTGTATACGTAGGAAACAGGCTGTACGATTCCGCTCATGCCCACACAGCATTGCCACACGTGCAGGCTGGAAGCAGCAGCGCATGCCATGCAATCATTCTCTGAAGAGCTGTTCTGCTTGAGGCTATGAACGTGCGTGCAAGCCGTGGTTTGCAGAAGATGCATGGCTGCCACGGCTGCTGAGAGAGATAGCGCTCCCGCAGGTGGCGCAGCGCGTGAGCGCACTGGAGGACGAGCTGCGGCGCAGCAAGCGGCGCGAGGAGAAGCTGGCCGCCCTGCAGTACCGCCTCCGCGAGGACCTCAAGCAGAACGGCGGCAGCACCGGGTACTTCCCACCTCACAGATCTCATGGCAATTGTGAAGTAGAGCTGGAACTGATGCAGCGCTGAAAGACTCACAGGGCTATATCACATTCCCACAGGGCTGGAGCAATTCCTGATGTCTGCATTGCTGTAGACATTCATGCTGCGCTGTTTTGAAGGATTGAATGGGCTTGGGAATAAATTGCTCGTGATGCAGGAGTGCCAGACATGATGTGAGCAAGGGAGAGAATGCTCTGCTCACTTGCTGTACCCGGCATTGGGGATGAGGGATTGAGGTTATTCATAAAAGGCGCTGCTTGTGCAGGGCATTTGACAATTTGAGGGATGTGCGCGGCCTGGAGTATGAGCTGGATTTTGTGACCAACAGGGCGAACCGCGACCTTCAGGTAAGCACCTGGGGCTGCGCATCATCCTTGCAGACAGTCTTTGCATCAGTGTTGTCCTGGACCTTCAAATCGATCCTGTACGATTTGGGAGTTGATGGGCCAATTGTGACAGACCCCAGAACAGGCTGCGCAATGATGCAGGCTGTGCGGGAGAAGGCGGCGATCCAGGCCATGGAGTTCCAGAGGGAGCGGGAGCAGCTGATGGCTGAGCTGAGCAAGGCCAAGGGCAGGGGTGGCCTGTCTGACAAGTCCAGGGTGCCCCTGGGCAGCAAGGAGAATGTCCGCGCATGAGAGCGCAGCTGCCTCCTGTGTAGCGCTAGCGCTGTCATGCAATCAGCGCTAATGGTACCAGCACAGATAGATCTGTATGTTCAAAGGCTCCAGCGCTTCCCAGCAAGGCATGAGACACCAACAGCTTTGACTGGCAGACTACTTGCCTCAAGACTATCAGCTCTAGGAGTGCCACAGTGTGTACAGCTCTGAAAGAGAAGTGTGTTGACTGCTAGCAATTAGCGCTAAGGGCAGTGCTTTGCTAGACAACAGTATTAGCCTGCAGCCCTGAGCAGACTGTATGCAGTGGCTGTACTTGAATGACCTGCAAGCTCTAGGCTGCTGAAGATGAGCTGACCCCAGACCACATCGAAGTGTTGCTGATAGCATCCCACGATCAAGAGCGTAAGCCATGACCAATCGCGTCCAAGGTTGACATGAAATGGTATATTCACTGCCAGATCAGTCCTGGATAGTGGCAAAGCAGCGCTCTGAGCTCAGTTGGCTCGGGCTGACAGGGAAGCACGTCTGTGCATGTGCCAACTCTCCTGGTCCAAGAAAGCCCGGATCCGTCCTCTCTCTTTTGCCCAGAAAGAGCTTCAGACTCCTTCAATCCGCCATTTCTGCCGTGCGTCATGTTAATGACAGGCAGTGCTGCAGCTATCGGCTTGCGTGCCCTTCATCTATAGTGACCTTGGGCACGGCCGCAGCCGGCTGGCACCTGCAGTTGCAGGCAAAGCAGAGGACGCTGCAGCGCAGCCTCGTCCATCGCTGAGCACTGCGTCTTAAAGGTCCTCAGACTCTGCTTGTTGACAGCCGAGCTGAATGGCGCCTCTGTGAAGCAGCCAGTAGAAGGCGAGTTCCTTACGTTGAGGTACGAGACAGGGCAATCAGAGATGATCGAGGGGCGGCCATCGCAATCACTGGCCAACGGGCACAAGTCTCCTCAGAGGGAGACGTCAAAGGTGAGCAGGGCTGGTCTACAAGCTCTGATCATGACCGTGCCCTGACCTGCTTGGGCTGACAATGCATGGCCTTATCCTATGCTTGCACAGCGCCAGGCTCACACTGACACTTCTATAGCTGTAGAGGTGTCACAAGCCTGAGAGATCTAAGCCTCTCAGCTCAATTCTGTGAGTCTCTCTCAGGAACTACCTGCTCTGACTCGCAGGTCTCAGCAGACAGCACTGAGGATGGTGTGGCGCGGGAGAACAACCTGTATGTGAAGAACTTGGCGCCTGATGTGGATGATGCTCGACTGGAGCGCATGTTCAATGTAACGCAACCCTACTTCTGCTCGTTTATGGGATGTGCTTGCCACCCCAGACTGTCAGCATCACCAGCATGTGGCCTTGCAAGATGAGCAGCGCTTGCCTTGCATGACCGTAAGTGGTTGTGAGCTTCTTAACAGTTTGTCTACAGTGCTGCATAAGGATTGGCAGAGTGGTGGGGACATGACATGTCACAGAGCATGGTCATGTCCGCAATGCTTTGCTGCGTCCTTGTGCAACCCTGAGTACTTCTGAGGACAGGAACTTGATATTTGGCAGAGTGGTGCTCATGGAAAATGTGACTGTGTGCAGGCCTACGGCAGCGTGTTGTCATGTCGGGTGCTGTACGACCATGCCAACAGGAGCAAGCAGGTGGCCTTTGTGCAGATGGAGACCCACCAGCAGGCTGTGCGCAGCGTGGAGGCCCTGCACGGCATGCAGGTGAGGCTCCGCAGCAAGCATGGCACACACTCATATTCCCGTGCACTGCCAGGACAATGAACATACACTGCCAAGGCCTCTTGAGGTGCACTGCACCATTGAGCTTGACATGGCACTGCCCTGTAATGAAGCAGCAGTGGCAGTAGCAACGTCATGGGCGGTCAGTGTCCCTGATCATTGAAAACGTCGTATGCAGAGCACACCGGGAGGCAAGGCGCTGCATGTGGCGCTGGCACAGAACAAGCAGGACCGCCAGCGCAAGGCCCGGCAGGCCTCGCGCGCCCGCGCCATGAACGGGGACGCCAGCTCTGACAGGGTGAGCCTCATCCAAATGCCAACATGCTCTGTATGGACTGGACAGCACTGTCTTTCGCCTTGTAGACCCTGCGGAATCCTGCCTTGCTTTTGCTCTTGGCTTGAGGGTGATAATTGATTGTTGTGTGGACTCAACCTGATGCATGATATTCTGTGTGCTGTAGTCTCAAGGGGTCCTGGCTCTTGCAGACACAGCTGCACAGATGAGGGTGCAAGGCATGCTGCTCCTCTTGCAGGCCACGAGATGCATAGATACTGTGCTGAAGCCTCATTTGCGTGTGCAGAGCTGGCAGACGGTGAGGCCCAGGCCAGGCGTCCAGGGGCCTCCAAGCACCCCTCCCAGGCAGGGCCGCCCACAGAGCAGCTTCAACCCCTACGCTGGTCCTTTCTTCCCCGCAGGTCTGATACTAGACCATGCAGAGTCACATGTGCCTCATTATGCGTGGCTAGGCACTGACTGTCACTGATGCAAGTTGATAGGGAGTGTGCTATCTTGATGATGGGAAGGCAATGCCTCATCTTGAAGATAGGCTGCCTCTTCTTTGGCCTTGCATCGTGGCAGATAATCATAAGACTTCCTCCTTTCAATGCTGTTGGCCAAGCCTTGTGATCAGCTGTGCCCTCCAGTCCCTACCCAGGAGGTGTAACATGGCACCCCGGATGAGCAGGTGCTGGGCCCTACTATGTCGCACACTTCGTGCCCTACACGCCAGCGAGCTATGCCATGCATACGCCGCCGCCCAACGGCTTCGCCTACTCGGGCGTGCCCGCTCCCGGGCAGGTCCTGGGCATGATGGGCCCAACGAACGGCCACGCCTCCCAGCATGCGGCGCCCATGAGCCCCTACCCGCAGCCTGTGCCCATGCCCATGACGCCGCCCATGCCGCCGCCCTGTCTGCCCACCGCTGGTCCCCCCGGTCATGGCGCTGGGACATGGTCCCCCAGAGGCGGCACCTGTTGGCCTGTCCAGAGCAACTATGGCCAAAAGGTAAATACCATTGCCAGGAGCTTTAATCATGCGCACTTACAGCTTGCCGCTGAGTGTAGCAACAGCATCTGGATTTTTGGAGGCAATTGGTCCTCTGCCCAGCAGCTGAGCTGTTGTGCATGTAGTGCGCTTCCCTGAGGAAATGAGCATGTCTGGTAAGGCATGCAGAGGATACACAAAGAGTTGTTAATATGTAGGTGAACCATGCCGAGCCTGTTCCTGCGTATGGGCAGCAGCAGCAGGTCATGGTGCCGATGACGCCTCAGCCCCACTACCCGCAGCAGTGGCGCATGTGACGTTTCCTGGCACTCACACTCAAGGTTGTACCCAGACAAGTAACGTGCCGAGTGCAATACTATCAGGCGTCTTCAGCCCGACCCCAGCACTGAGACTCTGGAAGAGACACTTATTTGCACATCTCTCTCTCCTGGTTGGCATGTCCTGGCATTTTGCCCAGGAGGGCCATTTGGCTGTAGCGGGTCGCGCTACAGGCTTGGCAGGGCATATGCAGCCGCTGCCGTGGCGTGCAGATGGGCAAGGAAAAAGTGAAAAGGTCACAACATCACCAAGATGGCACAGTGCTGTCGCTCACTGAAACCACAGCAACGGAGCAGGGGTCGGCGCTCTATTCAAGCCGCAGGGACTCTTCTGCACGCTGCACTCCAGCCGGGCAGATGCAGCATAGCTGTGCTCCATTTCCAGTGCCTCCTTTCAAGTGTAGAACGCCCTGACACAGGTTGGCACAGCCAGCTGGGCATGCGAGAAAGAGCAGAATGGCAGAATGTTCTTGAGTTGTCTAATTCAGTGATGCCCTGTATGACACCTCCTTTCGCAGCCTTTGCTCAATCAAGGATGACAGACAGTAGACCTAATCTGAAAGGGAAACCATGAGGGATATGCCAGCAAACCCAGGGACCTGGTTGATACAATGCAATTTAACATTTCGTGGGCGCTTTGCGCTCTGAGGGCCTAACAGTGCAAGGGTGACGTCAAAGCCTGCTTCAGGTGCAGCATTTTATGGTTGCGGCCTTACGCGCACAAGGTTTGCAGGTGTGTGACACCTGACAGATCACAGCAAAGCAGTCTGTTTTCAGCAGTCAGTAAAAGACGTCATGCAGTCTAGGTCAATGCAGCACACCCTGGCTGCAAGTGACTGACGTGAACAAGTGGAACCTAAGCCCCTGGACTCTGCGGTATATAATGTATCAGAGTGGCTGGGGCAGACGTCGGGCCAATGTCAAGCCACACAAAGAAGACAGCTTGCAGGACAGGAACCCTATAGGAATATTCCCTGGTGAATGCATGAGCTGCTCTCAGCAATTCATCAGCGGGATGGTGCAGTGACACTATCGTGTGTTGAGGGATTGATATCAGCATGGTTGTAAGGGTCCAGACTTGAGGCCTGTATATAGTCCAACCTTGCACATTTCAGGTTGCTGCTGCTGCAGACGCAATTTTGTGACATCTTCAGACCTTGATCAGAACGGTCCCAGAACGTGAGTGTTGTGAGCGCAACGCCAGTGATACAATGCTGTCTGAGTGTCTAGTAAGTGTAAAGCCAGGTGGAGCCGGTGTGTGACATGCCTGATTGACAGCCATAGAACTCCGCTCTCCCGAGCACGCCAATACCCATTGCATACAGTAGAGTTGTGAACGCTTCGTAATGGAGCATGATATGCAGCAGGGCCTCATATGCTGTCACATCATTGGCATATGTCATAGGTCCCTGCCAATATGACTCTACAGCCCTTGACTGTGCCTCAAAGCTATCCTACACCTACCCCTTAAGCTGTGTCACAGCGCCATGCAACTTAGTACTGAAGCTCATCATCCTTATCCTCTCATTCCAGAGCACTTGTCAAAACCTCATCAATGACATCTCCGTTCACGCTGTACAAGCCCTCACGCAGATCTTTTATGGCATCTCGCCGTGCGGCATCCTGCAAGGGCAGCAGGTGTCGCTTATCACAGATTCAGTCTCCTCAGATGAATGGGCTTGGGATTATGCATTCTGGAGCACAGTTGTCTTCAGATGATGAAGCACTGCTGGGTGTGAGCACACCTCATCAGCAGGGACAGATATTAGTCGAGCCATTGCGTCAGCATCGCTCTCGGCTGGCTGCTTCAGGTAGACAGCTGAGCCGCTCAAGTATGTGTACTTATCCAGCAGCTGCTGGTCACCCAGCAGCGGAGTACCTGCACAGCAGATCTGCATTATATCAAGGCAGGCTACACAGTGTGATGCTGTGAAGAAGGTCAACACTAGCACACTGAGCGACTGATGTTGCAGATGTGTATTCAGGGTGAAAGTCCATCCTACCACAGATGATGGCTGTGGCCACCGAGGAGGAGGCCTTTCTGGTGTAGTAGGCATCAGAGCTGAAGGCTGGCAGGACAGCCAGAGCTTCACTGACAGCCTTGTAGTACTCCTGCAGGCAACATGCGCACTTCTACAGGAGTGCAGCATCTGCTATGATGAGCGGGGAAGGGCCTCCCCAGACAGTCACAGACACCATGAAAAAATCTGACTTTCACGACCCAGATACCGCAGCAGCCCTGAGGCTACTGTGGCAGCCATGTAAAGAGTCAGTGGGGCATGACACTGAGATCGCTTTGGCATTTATGGACACTCGAGGGGCATGGCACAGACCTCATAAGCCAGGTTGGTCTCCTTGATCACCCTGCCACGCAGGGAGGCAGGGACTGCCAGCTCTCCCTTGCCAACCAAGCGCAGAGTGAAGTTTGAGGCACTCGTGAGCTCCTCGCTCTTTGCCACGGCATCAAACAAGCCGCTGTAGTCTCGCCTGCAGTTTGAGATCTCATCTGCCATGTCATGGATCCAGCCATCCGACACATGTGCGCTTCCTGTCTGATGACACTTACCCCTTACCACTAAGCATGTAAGGACTCTAGGATTCTTCAGGAGCAAGATGAGTCATTGCACACAAAATAGGAAAGTTATGTGTGGGTGCCACACCTCTGCGACTGAAACAGCCCCTGCAGGAGGAATGTCCTGCGCTGCGGCTGTGAAGTGCTGCAATTGCCTGATGTCTGACACCCATGAGAGAGGTCCTTGATGGGGAACACTGGTATGAACAGCCGGACTGGCACTGGGAGAGGCAGTTTCATGAGATGCAGGGCTTCTGAAGCCACTCTCACAGTGTGCGGTGCTAGGCCCACAACGGTTGCATTCACCCTGCTCAAGAAAGCCCTGGCACCTGCAGCAGCAGTTGCCTACTCATGGCCCGCTCCTATCCTCAGGAGCGAAGGATACTCACAAGGCATGGGCAAGGGGAGTCCCACAGATAGACGACACAGACATGCTGCAACAGCAGACATCACAGACATGCTGCGACACCTTCGATGCTGTTGCAGACAGCATGTGCATGGCGCTACAGCTCTGCGGAAGGAGGCTTACCGCTACTTTCCAGTCCACTGGGGTTGTGCACCACCATCAAGAAGTGCTGACCAGGACAGGCCCTGTCAGCGAGCATGTTTGCCATATCGAGGTGGTGCTCTGGGAAGGTTGCAAAGACCACCACTCTGAAGGTGCAGGCATGGTCAAGGAAGTCTGAGTACTGCTTGAAGGCGAGCGGGTACCTGCAGGATGAGCAGTGCTAACAGCTCTTCTTGCCAAGTACTGCAGCCCATTGGCATGACGTGAGAGTTGCCAATGTGATAGGAACAGACGTCTCACGGGGACTATGCCCATGGATGTTTGCGTACCAGCCTGAGATCACGTCCCGTATGCCAGAGGTGGCCTCCTTCACAACAAAGGCTTCTGGCGAGGTCCCAGCACGCTTGAGGGACCATAGGAGGCTACAGTACACTTCGGTGTGGTAGCTCACTCCGTTCAGGACGGCCACAGTAGGAGGAGTACTGCCTTGGGCAGGCATCTGGCTGTGTGAGACACTGCCGCCTGCATCAGCATGCCACTGGATGTTCAGAAGTACAGTGCGCTCTGCCAAAGGCTTGTCGACGGTGTACTGCGTACCCTAGCAGATCTGCACAGGATGGCATCAGAGGACATGGGCCTGAAAAGGGGCCGCCTACCGGGTGCTGCATGCCTTGGACGTCCTGCTGCAAGCCCTGAAAAACATAGTAATATAATCGCTACACCCCCACGGAAGCTAACATGGCCACCGGTCTCCATTGATGTCCAGGCTATCGCTGAAGTTTTGTAGGCATTCCTGGCACCCACGCGATCCGGAGCCTTGGCAGGCAGCCAACCAGTACGCAGAGTCTTGATACTGCTAACAAGCGCAGTACAACAAAACTGGACATCGTCGACTGTGAAAGCGAGATGTTTTGGGCATGCTTGCCTTGCACACACCCTTGTGGCATCACTTATTCTGCGGCTAACGCGCTTTGATCTAATGCAATGTTGCCAAAACAGTAGCTTGTGCTTTAAGGGATGTGTCCTATATGTATTCGAAGATGGCCCTCCTACCGCACTCTCGCAGAAGGAAACGCAGGACATGTGCCACGCGTCAGATGGCGTTCCAGACGGCGGGTGAGTCATTTCCGGCAATCAGTTTGACGCTACGCGGTGATCAGACCCTGCACATTCCTTCAGCCTTGCCATATGAGACGTTGGGAAGACAGAATTGGACAAGATAGGCTGGCACCATCGCGGCGGCAACGGATCTGTTACTCCGTGTCGGAACTCTAGTTCAGCAACCTCGCCGATGAATGTACAGATGGAAAGTCAAGGATTGTAACGTGTTGTACTAGTAGGTCCGGAAGCTATCACTCAGCTCCCACCTCGGCTGGTGAGTAGAAGCTCTGAGAACAGACAGAAAGGAATACCAAGTTAGCATTGCCTTGCACGCTGCATTCCAACAGACAACCAAAGGTTTCTTGAGTCGCAGACTTGCCAAGGATCAGAACAGAACCAAGAGACCATACTGTGGCCTCAGCCAAGAGGAAATTTGCTTTACTGGTCCATTTGGCAGATCAACCATTTGCTGGAAAGAACAGTGAAAGGGGAGGGATCCTAGCTTGGCGCCCACTCTCTGGCAAGGGGCGCCTTAGAGTAAGAAGCCATGCAGCTCATCGCTTTGGACGCCCAGTAGGCCATCACGGCTTCATCAGAGACCATCTGCAAGTCTAGCAGCCTCACCAGCGGCACCACAAAGCTCCGGCGCCAGTGGTCTGGCAACTCTCCCTCCGGCCCGAGCCCCCAGCTCACACTCAGCAGCAGCGGCCGCAGGGATAGCGCATCCCTGCGCTGCCCTGCAGGTGCGGGCCACCCTTCCCAGATGCCTATGTCATGTGAGAACGGTCCCACTTGCAGTGTGCGAGACCATATGCTCCTCTGGCAACGTCCACTGCAGGACGTCGCTGACACATGAGGGACCACTTGTGACAGCATGACAGTACCTGCCTGAGTGTCCATTCTGATTTGCAGGTCGGAAGAAGCGGGACTGGGGCATGGTGCTCACCAAGCTGGTGTCACTATGCTTCCTGACATCTGCTGCGGTCATCTTCGTCAATGTGCTGACTGGCCGCCATCAGGAGTTGGCCGATGAGGTCTCCAGCGTTCTGCACCAGTCCTTCACGAGGTCCACGTATGAGATCCATGACCCCCAAGTCATGGAGGTCCGCCACGAGGTGATCACCCCTCTCTCAGCCTGTCCTACCATCCACACAGATATGCAGCTCTGCCATGCTGCTCACAGCACCTGCAGAAGTGTTTGCACCGAAACATGCATGCTCATTCCAAGCACGCTTTGTGGAGTGCCTGACTCACTGTCTGACAAAAAGGCTCCTGTGCCTGCTCGAAGTGCCAAAAGTCATGCTAGCAGTGCAAGGCCCGGCGGCTGCCAGCGAGGAGGCTTGGAGACGAGTTGCAGCTTTGCCAGAAGCTGCAGAGGCATGCCTGCGTGATGATTGGCAGCTGAGGCAGATTCCCAGCTCTTGGACATGTGTCTGCAGGAGATTGAGGGAATGGAGGTGGTGCTGGTGCGCAGCAGGGCGCCTCGGGGCGTGCTCCTGGTGTTCCATGGCTGCATGCGGCGGCCCACGGACTGGTGGCATTATGAGCCCACCTGCGTCACTTGTATAGGTGAGTACGTCTTCACATGCAGTCCTGTGTGCCTCTATCTGCAGATCCTTGACAGTCCTCCCGATCGGTGCTGCTGTGCTGTCCCGTCCTGCTGCGGCTATGCTCAGCCTCATACCACACCATTTGTGGTGCTGGGTGTCGGTGTCACCATTACTAGGCCCGATGCAGGGTCAGGGTGCTGTGGAAGTGTTAGTCATTTGCGGGGTTGATTGGGTGGCGTAACGCAGGGATGCCAGAGGAGATGGCGATATCCAAGGCGGCGCTGGCGCGGAGCTTCGATGTGCTGGCGCTGACGCCGAAGGAGAAGATGTACCGGTGCTGGGACACCGAGTGGCCGGACCAGTCCGAGGATGTCCCCAGGGTGAGAAGCTTTCAGTGCTGATGTCTCACACTGAACGAGTCATGACCGGTCATTCCCGCCAGAATCTGTCTGTTGCTTGCAAGGAGCGCCCCTCACTTTGAAGCGTGCGCAAAGCTGTCTTGGGTTTTCTTCCATGGCTGACAGGATGATAATGTGAGAGAAGCAGGGGGGCTGGACTAAAGCTGAGCGGTGATATGCTCACAGGTGATAGATGTGTGGAATACACTGGCGGCTAGGGACTACGGGTATGCGCAGCTGCCGAGATACGCTCTGGGCGTGTCCTCTGGAGGAGCAATGGCATTGGTGCTGGCCAAGTTCTTCCCTCTACAGGTATGCTGAGTCTCATCTTTCTCCTGGCATAAGATCTGGGGCAAAGGGTCAGCCATGAAGCAAGAGCATGACAGCGTGCTGCTAGGCCAGAGGGTCAGACTTGTGTAGGATTAATGTGCATTGCAAGGTCACTATGTGAGGCGTGCAATTTCCGGAGAGATGTCAAGTGCCATGGGTCATAGAAAGCGTGTGCATTAACATAGCGCGGGCATGTACATGCTGAGCAGTGAGCGCTGAGAAGTAAGACACGCCAATAACAGACCAGCTGTGGTGCAGGGGGTGTGTTCACAGATCATGGGCATTCGGCCCAGCCTTCTGGTGCTGGCAAAGAACGCCTCGATGCCTGACGGGACGAGATTACGCTACCCGCCCACCTTTTTTGTGCAAATGGCGCGCGACGTGGCGATGGCGGACTGGATTGCTCTCGACGCTGACAAGCTGAAAAGTCAGGCAAGTACCGCATGCTGCCCTTGCCCTCAATCTGTGGCACATACCTTATTGGAGGCCACAGCAGACGTCACAAGCGGCCTTTAGCACAAGCCAATTATGACCAGGGGAGTGCCATGCTGAGCGGCCTTCAGCACAGAGCTCTTGACAGCAGACAGCGCCCCGCTGAGAAGCAGCTGGTAGCGTGTATCAGACGCTGGCGCTGATTGTGCGCACGCGTGCAGGGCGTCTTCACGAAGCAGAGGTCGGTGATGCCGAGCACCCTGACGCCCACGTTCTTCTCGGACCGCATCTCGACCATCGACAACGTGACCAGCGCGGCCATTTACCACGCTCTCCAAGGCGCCAACTTGCTGGACCTCCATGACAAGCTTCGAGCAGATCCCAGGTGCGTGTCAGGCTTCATCTGGCCGAAGCTGCCAGAAGCTGAGAATGCCATGACACCTAATTTAGATGATGAGGCTAGAAGGTATCTGTGGTCTCCATCAAGCATTGACCATGGACACGCTGACTTTGGGTAGACATGGCAGAGCCTCTGTAGGCTGCTTAGGGCTTGCATATCAGCGCAGCACTGTTATGTAGTATGACATGGGAACGTATGTGATGGGTTGCAGTGCGTGAGCGGCTTCTGGCATGTGCAGGCCCAGCGCGTCCAGATGGCGGCAGGTGCTGCTGGAGAATGTGCCGGCAGTGCGGGGCCTCAGCTTCGAGCCGGACACCTCGCCGATCCACGAGGTGCTGAACGTGGCGTGGGCGGGCCACGAGGTCGTCTCGGACTACATGGACGAGATATTCGAGTTCTTTGCGCGGCCGGGGCCCGACGAGGCGCAGCTGCAGCCCATGGGGGGCGTGACGCTGCCGAAGAGCATGCGCGGCGCCGGCACATGGCGGGAAGACCGCGGGCTTGCGGGACTGTGACGGACGTGTACACTGTACCAATCTTTTGGGCCTGTCAGCGCCGCTAAAGGTGGGAGGTCACTGCAGCCGGGCTGCAGCCCATGACCGAGAACAATTGCTGACCGTGCTTTCTACGGTGGACATGACAAGAGAAAAGCCCAAGGCGAGAAGTGCGGAAGCGGCTGACATGACTCACAAAACGGTGACGCCGAAATGCTATTTGCGCCCTCTGAAATGGCAGGCTAGGCGAGCCTGGCTAAGGCATTCACCAGCTGCAAACTGGTCGGCAAAGTTGGGCCACGGCACTCTCTTCTGCAGGGGCACAACAGGTGCCTAACCGGAAGGTGACCCCTGTACGCCATGCGCTTTTGAGACATGATGCCAGCACAGCCTGGCTGCAGATCCCGCAAGCTGAGTCAACCTCTCGGAGAGTTATGGCTGGCTGGGAGGGCATCAGACTGAAGAGGACTTATTCGACAGGACCAGACCCTGACAGCCATTATGGTGTACCAGAAGCAGCGGCACGAAGCTCCCTTTGGGACTCCTGACCGCTCTTGGCAGATTTGCGGCCTTTAGCCAGCAAGACCCAATACACTGGGTCGAGTATGCATTGGCATAAACACCAGCAGACAGCCCAACGCACACCCGCAGCATCTGCCGAGTGAGATCAGAGGAAGCTTACTGAGCAGCGACCCTTCACGTGAGGGGAACCCCATCTGCAGAAGCTCTTTTGGACAAGTGGCTTCTGGCCTCTGTTGCCGAAGAACCAGAGGGTGCTTCTATGACACCCGACAGCGATATTACTTTGCTGCAATTCCCTAGAGTGTCCCCCCCTTGGACGCCTGGCACCACACCTGTGGCTGCACAACAGCTGTATTTCACCTGTGTTCTCATTGCAGACGGGGTTGCAGCTGGATGTGCAGTGCCGCTCTGCTGCTTGTGAGCAGTATGTGTGCACCAGAGTGTGTCTCCCCTACAAGTCCTGTATGCACTTGTACTTACACCAAAAAGGTCATTGGCGCCTCGGCTGAGCAGAGCGTCCACATTTGTGAAGTGCAATTGGTTGTCTCTCTTGACAGACACAGAAATAGTCCAAAACTTTCTTTGCAATGCAATTGGGTCAGGTCTCCTGCATGTGTGCCAGCACGGGCCGAGAACTTTGGTGAGAGAGTACTCAATGACTCTATGACAGCAGCGTTGTTGCAGCTGCAGGCTCTGGATACTTTGAGCAGGATATGGAAGCGGCAAGCGGCCGGATGCGAAGTGAAAAGCCAAACTCTTAATGCAGCAATGGCCTCTGAAAGTCAGCAGGCAATGCAATGTAACGGATTGCAGCGTTACTCGCCTACATGTCGTCCCCCTCTGAGTGAGACTGTGTCTTCGAACTGTACACAGATCCTTCTACTATAGATAATTGCTCCCATCTCAAAAAGACCGGAGCTAACTGCCGAGCCTGAACAGGCCGGGCTCCTACACGCTCTGAAAGCAGAACCTGCAGCGCTAAGATATCAGTCTGCCAGGAAAGGACATCCCATACGTAAAAGTAAGCACCACACGTCTGTTCATACGCTGTGGTTCACTGTCGACAGGCCATATTCATATGTCGATCTGATGGCCAGCGATGAGCTCAAGGGGCGATAAAATTGACTGCTCCGCAGCAAGAAAGTTCATCTTTGTTATACTATATTTCTCTTCTTATTGTGCAGTACAATCAGGTGCGACTCCGCGAAGGACCCACTGTATCGGCCAGTACTGTGCCCAACACCACCTACTCTAGGCGTGCACGGTGAAGTGGGGATGAGCATGCATGCCCTGCGAGCAGTAATATTGCAATAAGAACGTAGTTAGTGCTCAACAGGCCTAGTGCTTGCTCTGCATCCTTTAGGCTTCTGCTCCACCTGCAGCTGAGGTGGCAGATGGGAACCCCCTGGGTTATAGCTCGGTCCCTATACCTCTGACAGTAGCCAGCTGCAGTCTTATGCGATGATGCTGGGTTGCTGAGGCATTTGTGCGCTGTACAGGCTCTGAGGAACCACTTCTGCCCATACCAGAGTGCGCAGCGCAGCCGGATACAACACATGGCCTGCAGAGGAGGTTGGCAGAGGTTCCAGATGAGGATCTTGATGTCTGCTCTTTCTTCAAGCTAGGCTACGGAACAGAGACAGATGAGTCAAACTGGGCAGGGTGAGCTCCTTCTGTAGCTCTCACTGAGCACTATGGGGCAGCAGAAACTTCGTGCAGCTGCTTGCACACCATACTCTGCTTGGCATGGCCTGCTGCTGGCCCCACAGTGTCATTTCTGCATTCAATGGTCTTGCCCAAAAGCACCATTGTCTGCTTTCTGCCCCTCCTGCCCGCTGCGTGCCTGGAGGTGCAAGGCGTGGGCATCAGTGTTGCGGGGATGTCATCTGGTCCATGCTATTACGAACTGTGTGGGCAGCCAAGGCTGCTGTACAAGCCTCAAATCCCTAACCTCCACTTTCAGGATTTCAATTAGATTTAGACCCAGACCATTTGCTTTCTGCCCTCTCTGCCCACCTTGAGGTATGGGCATTGTTGTTGCAGGGACGGCATCTGTTCCGTGCCAGTGGGATCTGTCTGGGCAGCCAAGGCAGCCGGGCGCTGCAGAGACTGCCAGTCAGCGCAGAACCTCTGCGCTAACCCCCCGCAGCTGCTCATCCACCAGTACCTGAACAGGCTGGACCCGGAGGACCCGCTGGGCAATCTGGTCAGCATCAAGGCATATCTCCTGACACAGGTGCGGCACTGCATCCCTCATCATAGGACCCAGGATGTAAAAATTTGTTTTGCCAGTGTGAGGAGGTACCCTTGATGCTGACTAAAGTGCTCAGCTGGTCCTCCAAGTGCATCCCTCGTTATAGCACCTGGTCAGCATCACGGGCGCACCTCTTCGCACAGGCAAGGTACTGGGCTTGTGAAGGGTGGTGGCAGTTTCAACCATTACTGCCTGAACCACCTTGAGGAGCTCTTGGAGCTCTTTGTGCTATATCAAGCAGGAAGGTTGCCTTGCAGACCTGAACTTAATGGGATTGGGCAGAGATAGGATGTTTCCCATGCAGAATCTGGATAGAACCCATCTGATCCTCTGGGCAGACAACCCTGAGAACATCACCACTGATGTCACAAGGGTAGGGACTCACCTCTCCTGCTCAGTCCATTCCACAGTGCTGGTGCATTGCAAGCACACCAATCCCCTCAGATGCACTGGAACTTTTTTGTGAGTGACGTAAGCCTTAGCAGGTTAGCATGCGTGGAGGGATCCAAAAGTGGCAGCGATCGTTGGCTGATGGTGATGGCATGCGTTGCAGGATTTTTTCACAGCCTTTCAGGACAAGGTCAGCGTCAAGCAGTTCAATTATGATGTGGAGATCAAGGGGACAGTCTTGGAAGGGGACGCCTACTTTGGATCAGAGAAGACTGTCAAAGCAGCCATCCCACCCCGGAAGACAGCCTCCTACTCGGACCTTGTGCGCTACGTCCTGCTGCACAACTACGGCGGGCTGTGGTGAGCGTCTTTGTTCCTGTCTTCCTCACAGGCCATGACCCATCTAGAGTGAGGGCGATTTTGGATGCACAGTTGATCCTCCTCTTCTAGGTGGTTTACTCTTGCCTTAAACCTCCCGCCATTGAGCAGGACAGGCAAGGCAAGCCGCCTAGCAGCAGCAGGAACAGCTGTGCATGCAGAAGAAAATAGCCTGAGCATCATATATCAGATAGCGGGGAGTGCAGCCACCAGCCAACCTCAAGACTTCTAGTGCTTGATGCAGGATTGATGGGGACGCGGTGCTGATGAGGGATGTGTACCCCATCACGGTGCTGGTGGGGTACCAGTTTGCAATGCGCTGGATGAACGCGCACATCTTTTACGTCAAGAAGGGCTCCCCGCTGTCCCGGCGCATCCTGGACATCACCCGCACCATGCCCCTCAACCACCCTGAATTCACCACAGTCATTGTTGACAAGGTCTGCCTCTCGCTATTCATTCATGTGAAGCTCTGGAAGATCTGTATGCTGACAATCGTCAGGAATGCTTATCCCGTGCGCCGGTCCATTTACCCATCCCGTTCTGTAGAGGGCCAATTGCCTCTCAGATGTTGTTAGCGGGCTGTTACCATGTGCTACTTCCCCAATCCATCGTCCAGACATGCAGTCAATGCTGCAGGATAAGTAGTCATGGGTACATCATCAGCTGTCAGGATCTAGACGGGTTGTTCAGGCCACCTCAGGGTTCAGGGTAGGGCCCGCAGAGGGAAGAAGGCATGCGTGTCTCAGGATGCCATGGGTGCTGTGTGCAGGTATGCAGGCACAACGGCTATTTTCCTGTGGTGGACATGGAGCACTACACGGACCTGTGGGCCTTCTGCGTGCTGCGCGTGGCCATCAGAAACAACAACACCGGCGACCCAGACAACATTCTCTATGATCACCCGCTCGGCTGGTGGGACACAGAATGGCCAGGCAGGTCTCCCTTCCTGGACACCTGCTCAGCATCATTACGTGCCGGTCTTGAGCAGGCAGAAAGTCCTGAAGTGCGCTCACACTCAGAGAGCATGTACTCACAAGGCATGCCCAAGACCAGGCCTAAGCCTGATATCAACCCCTGCTGGGAGGCGCATCCATTGGCAGCCTTGCATGCCCACACACTGCTCTTCTGCAAGAGCTGTGCTGGTACCTGACCTCTTGTGCGCCTTTCCAGGATCACACAAACATACCAATCCAGCATTTGAGAACTGCTACCGGAACGATGAGCTTGTGAACGATACCTACTTCCAGGTGAATGCATACTGTTTGACTCACCCCCAAGCAGCTTTTGATCTCTCCATTCATGGCATGCAATCCACCGTGCTTCAAACATGCAGAGAAAATATTGTCTGCCCGTTGACTCTCATGCCTTCCAGCAGCAGTTTTGGAACTGTCTTGACACCTTGGCCCACCACAGCCCAGACTGGCATTCCCTATCAAGCTGAAGCCTTCTCTAGGGGACGGGTCTCACCTCAGATGTATGCTGAGGCATTTGCATGTGCAGGACTATGTGGGCAGGTCAATGGGCATGCACACAAGATATCCTGGGCACGATGGGCACCGGCCCCAGCCAGGATCCCCTCTGGGCAGAGTCATAGGCATCATCAATGAGGTACGAAGTGTTTGCTCGATTCTGAGACATTCCACAGCCTGAGACCCTCTTATTGTGTCTACAAAGCTTGTGACATGCTCGGTATCTGGCAGTGCTTCAATCCAGCAGCGATGTGAGAGCAGTGCTGAAGCCCATGCAGTGGGTGTTGGTGATCAAGTAGCATGCTTGCACGTCAACGGTAAGCCGTCTTGTGATGCGTTGCGTGACGGGAGGGCTGCTTGCAGGTGTTCGGCCGCTGCAACAGCACAGCGTGCATACCGGCTGCAGGCGTGCCCTTGGTCGACTACTGGAGGGCAGACAATAACATGAGCGCGTATGCACCCGCCATGCGGCATTCAAATAGTCTCGGCACAGGTACGCTGCTCAGCTAACCCTCGCCAGTGCACATGTAGCCCACTCTTACCCGAAGCACCCGCCATACGGCACTCAAACAGTCTCGGCACAGGTACGCTGATTAGCTGTCTCTTGCTGGTGCACGTACAGACCACTCTTTCTCAAAGGCACCTATGGGATGCTGTGTTGGTCAGGCAAGGCATGCCATACTCCTGTCGAGAGTCATAGTTCCATATGTGATTGCTGACATTCTGCTCTGCAGGCGGTCAGGCCATGCAGGGCGCTGGCATGCATACAGAGCCTGATCTGGTGGATGCGGGGCTCATTGGCGGGAACCCAAAGGCAGGGATGCCCACTGGCAGCCATGCAGCAGCTGCTATCAGCGCAGCAACGGGCAAGACTCCCAAGTTTGTCCCAGAAGGCGCCGCCCTCAAGGCAGGCATGCCCACCGGGGCTGAGTCTTTAGAGAACGAGTTTAGCACAGGCACTGCAGGAGCTGAGCTGGCAGCACGGAAAGCTGCTCAGGGGGTGAGGGCACTAGACAGGCAGCTGGATAAGGAGTTTGGTGTAGTATCAACAACCAGCAAGGGGGCGGCCTCCCACTTTGCAGGCGCTGAGCAGGATAGCGCGCATGGCGCGCGCGACGGGCTGCATGAGCTGGTGCCAGGGGACGCTGACATGGTGGTGGCGCCTAAGGAGGCTATCGATGAGGTGGAGGGCAAAGTGTCGCATCAGGGTGTTGGTGCGGGGTCGCCAGCAACACATGACCGCCGGACGAAGCATCACAAGAACAAGTGGTGGGCTGGGCGCTAAGGCAAAGGACAGTGCTCTGCCTTGAGATGCAGTGGCTTCAGAAGACAGTCTTGTTCTTCTTCCTGAAGTATGCAATGAAGTAGGCATGTAAGAAGACTCCAAATGCAGGTCTTTAGTGTTCTGTAGGTCTTCATGTAGAAGTGCTGTGCTCACTGTGCTTAAGCCATAGAGTGATGTCTAGGACTGCGATCAAAACTTTGAGTGGAGGATGGGATGGTGTGCAAGTGACAGCTCACACAGCTGATCTGATCTCATGAGCTGCAAGTCTATACAGTGCGTAATGAGGCATTACTAATGACACGCATTAGACATTCAAGGGTAAACAGTTCACCATAAAGTCATGCTTAGACTGGTGAAGGCAATGTTGACATGCTTGGAGGTCATGGGGGAATGCTGTTCCGAGCTGCAGCTGTCAAGCAGCAATATAAGAACTTTCTTCATCATCACAGCAACTATCTTACAGCGCTTTCCCTGTCAATTCTTGCCCTTCAATGCGCGATATTGGTGCCATTGCTGTCTTGCTAAGGCCTTTCCTTGCAAAATCAGACTGCAGGACGCGCACTCTGTGCTTCTGCTCTACAGGGATTGCATCAGCACAGCATGTCCATTCTATGTGAGGCTGTCTCAAACTAAGCTCCTTGGCTAGCTACAGCTGCAGGGTGGGTCATATAGCAGTGCACACAATGCTGTAAGCCAGATATGCGTTTCCTGCGATTAGGCTGCGGGAGTTCAGAAGTCCAGGGTTCTTGATGCGTTTTGTGCACTCAGCGGGTGCTGGCCTACATGACCTGCCAAGTCTGCTCAAGCCCCAGCTGGAGCAGCACAGCTGGGGCTATGTGATGTGATGGTGACCCAGTTTCCAGTAGCATGCGGCCGGATGGGTGGAATGACCACCAGGCATTCCTGGGTGCGTTCATATGAGTTGCACTAGAGCAGGCGCTGCGGGGGCTCAGGCGATAACCCCCCTCCTCTGCGCGGCTTCCATCTGGGCGCGCTGAGCTGCCTGCGCTGCTGCCATCTTCTGCTGGTAGTCCTTTGGCCGCCTGCAGGCACCTGCTGTGCTCAACAGCGGGGAATGGCACAGCCTCATGCATCAGGAGTAGACAGGGAGATTTCAGATGGCGTCCAGATGACATAAATTGCATTTGTGCAGGTTGCTGGACTTATCAGAGTGTTGACTGACTCGTTCAGCATTGTTTTTTACAGAGCCCTGCGTGTCTGCGACTGTGCCTCTGGCTAAAGGGCCTTAGAGCAGAGTTGGAATATGTCGTGATTCAAATACATTCTAGGGCATAGCTCGATGCAGGCAGGGGTGTCACACCTGAAGAGCATGATGTGAGGCTCAGGTCTGTGGATAGCATAGTGTACCCAGCCACGGCTCTGCTGCACTCCCAGCTGCCTCCACTCATTCTGCAACGTCAGCCCATCGTGATGTCGAGCTCCCTAGTGAGACAGGCAATCAAAGCAAAAAACGCATCGAATGTCTCACCTCGCTCAATAAGACGCCCTTGGGCAGACACTTGGCTATCTCCTGTGGCAGAACAACGTGCCTGCGCGGTAAAGGCAAAATAAAGTCTAAGATGCAGCAGGAGGCACCAGCAGATAGCTTTTGCAAAGCCACCCCACCGGTGCGGAGAGGCTGCAATAACACATCTGGGTAGCTTGTGACGGCAGTCTAGTATGCAGCGCCACCCCCTACCTGTACTCATACACGTCGTCATAGTACTTCTCAGAGTAGGATATCTGGTCTGCGGGCATGCTGGCCAGCCCCTGTGATTCCTCTATGCTTTTCGAACGTGTTTTGTGGTGCCGCCCGGACTATTTGCAATGTAAGAGTCTGGCAACATGGAGCAGTGGATCCCGCTCTGGCGAAACTGCTGATGGCAGATTTCCCAGTTTATACATGTTGACGCCACGGCGATACTGATGGGCTTAGCTCATTTTCTGGCAAACCTAGCGCGCAAAAGCAATGTTCGTTGCGTTCAACAATATCAGGGGTGTGCTTGTGGAGTGACGGGGTTTTCTGTAAAAGCAGTGCAGGTCCAGTTTGCCCCTGAAACGGCCTCAGCAATGAGTAGCTGACTGCAGGCATACAGCCTCAGCAGAATAGTACAGGATGGAGGAACCTCTGGTGCCCGCAGGCAATGCTGATACCCCGGAGACAACCAAAGAGGCTCGCAAGCACCTCAGGTATCAGTTGAGGTCCATAGCTGTGTCGCTTACTGTGTCATTGTGTGCGGCATAAGCCAAAGCCAATAGGCAACCTGGAGGCAGTTACTGCTGTGTGACGTCGCAGGACTACCTTTGGAGTTCTTTGCTTTTGTTTGGTCGTGATCAACACCACCTTTAGTGTCATGGGGCCTATTCTCCCGCAAGGTAGGGCTTTCCTTGGACTGAAGTTCCTCCACAATCGTATACCGTGTCGGCAAACAAGCGTCCCAGAACAGTAAGGTAGATGTACACGCATTTGCACCAAGGACCCGTGGTCGACGCTGAGAAGGGCCTTTGCTTTGCAGAAGCAGAGAAGCGTGGGGTTGGGCCCAGAGCTGTTGGCATGATCTTCAGCATCTACGCCTTTGTGAACTTCTGCGTCTCGCCCTACATGGGCAAGGCCCTCCAAAGAAGGTAACTTTACACCTCTGCTGTCACCTCCCTACCGTGCTGATGATGTGGCCAACCTGCTGCATTCATGCCTTGTCATCCTAGCCACCTTCTCTGGCACAGATATCGTGCCACTGTTGCATGCAATGGTCGTGTGGACGCACATCACGGTGTAGTCAGTACTCTATGCAGACATTGGGCTACTATTGCATATGTTAGTGGCGCTCATGCATGCAGCGTTCTGGAGGGCACCACCTGCTGTGCAGGCTGGTGCAGAGGAAGACGCTGCTGCTGGCAGGCCAGGTCATCTGCGCAGTCTCGGCAGCGTCTTTCAGCTTGGTTATCTTCCTGAAGACGCCCACGTCCTTCTTGTGCGTCTGTTTGGCGCTGCGCGTCGTCAACGGCATCGGCAGCGCTGCTGTTGACACCTCCTCCTTTGCCATTATCTCCAGGTGGGAGCCTCTCCCATTCCCTTGGTGGCTGTGCATGCTGCATCTGAAAGCCTCCATTGTGCCCAACACCCTGAGTGAATCGCTGGTGAAGCCTTTCCAAGGCCTGAAGCAAAGACAGAGCTGGTGTTGACGCAAGGGTATGTGGGTATAGCCCCTGTACAAGAGTTGCCACTTACATGCATGCTTTGGGAAGCTCAAGCCCCGTGTGCCAAGCTCTTTACCCACTTGGCAATGACAGAGAGAGGGATTGGATTGACTGTTAAGCTGTGCGTGCAGCCTCTTCGCGGACAGCGAATTCTTTGGCGCAGCCATGGGCATCTCGGAGAGCTTCCTGTCTCTGGGATGGATCGTGGGGCCGCTGCTGGGCGGATACGCTGCTGACGTGGCCGGCTTTGCCGCCCCATTCATTCTCACAGGCGGCCTCGCCCTCCTGGCAACCCCTGTGCTGTACTTCCTGATGCCTGAAGGTAATTTTTTGTTTCACTCCTCTTTGTACATGTAGCTTGTGCATAGCCCCTGCTGATCACTAGAGAAGCCGTTGCTTCTGTGTAGCACTAAGGTGTATGTCTACATGGCAGGCAGCGCACCTGGCTTGAGATGTAGTAGGATGTAAGGTTGGGTTCAGTGTTTAGCAAGTGCTGAAAGATGATTGCTGTGTCTTCACAGTGGAGAGCGAGGAGCGCAAGGACATGAAGCCTCGCGTGACAATCTTCCAGCTCATCAGCGTGCCATCTGTCAGTGTGCTGCTGATTGCCAGCCTGTTTGCTGCTGGCTCCCTGACCTTCCTAGACCCCCTTTTAGGTGAGCTCCTTTGCACCATGTGCAGATAGCCTGCCCCTGTGATGCATACATGGAGGCGCTTAGTCACGCACCCAGGCAGATGGTGCTGCCATCTGTCCCGCTGATGCTGTAAGGCCTACATCCAGCACACATGCTGCCTCTGGAGTACATGCGGAAGTGTAACTTTGATGTGAGTCATATGCTCAGCGATGCTGCCTGTGCCAGGTCCATATCTGCAGAAGGAGTTTGGCTGGAGCGTCAGCCTGGTGGGGCTGTGCTTTGGAGTGTGCGCCATCCTGTACGCGGTCGCATCTCCACTCGCCGGGTATGCAGGGGCATCACTTGGGATTTGTGCCGTACACACAGATCCTGCTGGGTGTCAGGCCTCGTGTTGGGTGACCCATCATCGACTTCAGCATGCATAGGACCCTGGAAGTGTTGGCTTCATCCGTGATGCTGCTGTGAAGACTTTCCCCTGTACCATGCCGGATGGCTGGGAGACAGAGTCTGGGCATGTGCAGGATTAGATGGCTGGCCTGCTGCTAGCACAAGTCAGTCTGCTAGAGCCTCACACTCCACCTCTGTCTCCCATCCACCTGGCACAATTGGGAGACAGTATAAGCAGCATCTTGGCGCCTGGCATGGTGCAAGTCTCGTCGTGCAGGAGGTGTGCTGAAACACAACCTGCTCCTATGGCAGGTGGCTGGGAGACCGGGTAGGGATGTTCAGGATCACAGTGGCCGGCCTGGTGCTGATGGCGATAGGCTACTGGCTGCTGGGGCCCGCGCCGCCGCTGCTGGCAGTGCTGGGGTCCCTGCACCAGCCCTGGCTCGTCTGGGTCTCCCTGGGCGTGGCCGGAGTGGGCGCGGGGATGGCCTTCGTGCCCCTTCTGCCCGCCATGCTCACCAGCCTTGCTGCGGTGAGCTTCCAAGCGCACCTGTTGCTGACAGTCAGGGATGGTGCTAAAGGGTCTCAGCTTGACTTCTGTTGACCACTTCCCCCTCCTGCTAGCCATGCTAGTCAGCCTTGCTGCAGGATGCGCTATTTCTTTGGTGTGAGGACTGAGGCCTCCATGGGTCTCAGCTTTGTGCTTCCTCTGAAGTGACGCCTGTCCAGGCTTGTGAAGGCACATCATATTGATCTTGAGTGTGGGGCCCTGATCTAGGAAGCCCTGCCTAGATCAGGGCATGCTCTCGAGCTCAATATGATTAGCCATGAGCCTGGGTTAGTGCACATGCAGTGGCTGTGCATCGGGTGTCATCATTGAGCTCATGGCAACTTCATGGGGTTGCAGGTGGGCATAGAAGAGGAGGGCCTCACAGACGTCATGTCTGGGCTGCTGAGCGGATCCTTCTCTCTGGGCGGCGGGGCGGGGCCCATCCTGGGCGGGCTCCTGGCAGCCTGGTTTGGCTTCCGGTGGGCAGCCACGGCCTTTGGCTGCCTGCAGCTCGCGATGGCAGTGGCTGTAGCTGTGGTGGCAATCAGGGTAGCTAGGAAGGCTAGGGGCGAGGCAGAGCTGGTGAGGGAGGAGGCAGCAGAGATTGCGCGGGAGCAGGAGAATGGATTGGTGTCGCCCCGGGGGTCCGACCAGGTAGCAGCAGCGCTAAAGAAGCAGAGGCAGAAGGATGTGGTCACGCCGCGGCGCCCGGGCAGCGGGCGCAGGTCTGGGCAGTGGGGGCAGGCGGGCGGCGATGCGCTCAGACAGCCTCTGCTGGCTCAGACAAACGGGTCCCAGAGCACCACATGAGGATCCAGTGCACCCTTTAATACCAACAGAGTATGTGTGGTCTTCTGCTATGCTTGTCGCAACATCCGTATCCATATCAACAAAGTGCCTGTGCACTCAACCTCTGCGATTCTATGTGGCCAGGGATGAACACGGTCCTTCCCAAATGCAAGAAGTGACAAGATCTTTGACAGAATCGATCATCACCTTCTCTTGAGATTTGAGCTTCGTTATGAATACCTTAACCTTCACAGAGCTGCTGCAGCCCTAATTGGCACAGATAGTGCGTAATAGCAGACATCCTCATTACTTAATCGGTCACTCTCTACGTCTCATACAGTGTCACTGGGATGGCCTTGCAGGCCCTCGTACAAAAGGTGCTGATCTCGGAAAAGTGGATCATTCACCGACGTCATCATCAGCTTCCAGTGCCGAAGAAACTGTACCCGGCTGTTGCCCAACCGTTGGCGCGGCTACTGTTTCTGGCGCCCAACTATCATCCGCCTGCCAGCTGTGTCAACATCAGATCGATTGATGGATAGGCAAATATCAGTCCCTCCTCCCCTGCCAAGGACCGACTGGCATTACTGGGGTTTATTGTGCCCGTGCACCGATCTGTCCCGGCCCGCCTTCAGAGGTTACTACAGGACGAGATTTTTATCGAGGGGTGCACTGCACTGAATCTAGTGTAGCATTGCTGACGTTTGGAGCACACGTTGAGGAACGTGCAGGCGCACGCGCTCTGTGAGGTATGGGCTACACCGACACATGCGTGCTGCATTGGCAATGCGTCATACATAGGCAACGTGAGGAAGCGACGCAATTGGTGTAGTCCCCGGGCTACCCGAAGCTGCACGCCTGAGGAAGGCATCTTCCGTGCGGTACAGGGTAGCTCCCAAACAGCTGCTGGACCTGATTCCCCTCAGCAGTCATTGCCGTGCATGCAGGTCGCACATCACATCAGAAGAGGATGTCAAAAGTCTACGATAGGGTCATGGCAGTCGAGAGTATACGCTAGCAGGCCAGCAGACAGCGGGTGCCCCAGATGGGGACAAACGTTGCCCACGCCCCCGGTGCAGCTGCTCACCTGAGCACCCCTGCCTCAGGCGACATCTTCGCCTACAACAATAACATCTCAGACAACCAACTGAAGACAGCGTAAGTGCCTTTCGAAGCAGCTCGTGAGGCAGGTGCACAGCCAATGAATGTCAACACTGGCAGACCAATGAATGCAACCCTACACACTGTCAGCAGTGTGAGGCTTCATCATGCAAGGTGTGCCTTACAGGCTATGGGTTTCGGCGGCAGTAGGGGGAGTGTGCCTGCTCATATTTGGCATTGCCCGAAGATGGGTCCCAACATACAAGCTTCGCCTGGTAAGCAATTCTGTATGCTTTCCACAGCGCTGCGTGAGGGGCCTGTAGCCTTACGCTAAGCCGCGGGCCTGCGCTGCAATCCAACACACCATTGCTGTTGTGTGCCTGTGAGAGATGTCTGTCTGCAATGCATCCCGCCTTGGACAGGCAAGCAGCACACTGTCTAAAGTCACCTAGGTGCTAAATTGTGCCATGAACATGCGCAGAGCATGCCCAATGTGTGGGTGAAGCCACCGCCCCTTCCAGAGGGAGGAGTGCAGCAGCTCTGGTGAGCGTTCCATCAACTCGACCTTAGTCCCTTTGCGAGAAACGGCAGTGCCTGCGGTGTTCTGTCTTGCAGCATAATGCATGGCATCTACATTGGGGCTACAAAAGAGCAGGAAGGATGTGTGCCTGGATGCTGGAGCAATGCCCAGCTGTGCAGCGCAGCCCTGCAGGGTGAATGGTAGCTCACGACCCATACATAGAAGTTGTTGCCCTGTGCAGGTCCTGGCTATACCCTGTCTTCACCACGTCTGATGCTCAGCTGATGAGGACAGCTGGAATGGACTCTCTCATGCTGTGCTGGACAGCGCAGCTAGGCTTCCAGGTACTGTAATGTGCAGCTACACAGCTGAGTGTGCTAAGGGCATACACATGGCCTCATTCCACAGGAAACATGCTTTCTAACTGGGCCTAGCATGGCTCCAAATTCTACGTCACATGAGCATCTGGAGCTTGCAATCCTCTACAATTGGGCACATCTGATGACTGGACGCTGTCTTGCAGATCTTCCTGCCGCTGACCATCATCGCAATGGCAGTCTGTGAGTCACTCCACACCTAAGTCTGGAAGGGCTTGCAAATTACCTTCCTGTCACCTAATCTGAGATGCTGCTTCGTCATGGTGTCCTGAAGCAGAGCTGTCTGCTGTGGTATTGTATGAGTCATGCTGACTTATCGACAACCTCTTGTGAACTTGCAGTGCTGCCGATCAATCTCAACGGGGGTCGAGTGACAGCGTACACGGGCGAGGTGCTGCAAGGCAACCTGGAGTTCCAGAGGCTTACCTTGTCAAATCTCATGCGCGGAGCTCCCACATACTGGTATGTCAGCCAGCCAGCCGCCTTTCACCTTGCTCTGAAAATGTCCTGCACTGCTAGGACCCAAAGCAGCAGAGCACACCGAAGAGCTGCAGTGTAGTCACGGTAGCGCCTTTAGAGGCACGCTGCCCACCACTTGCATGCATGAGCAACCTTGCTGGTGCGGAAATCCTATCAACTGCAAGGGGAGCTCCAAGCCTTCGCTGGAGTGTGTGTCAGTAGGAGGGAGCATGCATACGGTATCTCACAAATGCGACTGCACGCTCTGCAGGGTGGCCTTCGTCTTCGTCTACGTGCTCACGGCCTACGTGTGCTTCCTGCTGCTCAAGTACTACCAGGCCTACGCCATCCTGCGCCAGCGCTACATGACCGGCGGCGAGGCCATGATCAACCAGTGGACGCAGCGCGTCTGCAAGGGCTCCCAGTGCACCACTGGGAAGCCCTCTGAGGAGAAAGCCTCAGGGGACGGCGCTCGCATGTGGAACGCTTTCCGGGCGCTAGTGGATGTCAATGCTCAGGTAGAGGTCCCCTCAGAGGTCTCAGACAGATGCGCTGATGGACCTTCTCTGCACGACCCTCAGCTGAGTCAGCCTGCTCAGCAAAACCTCGGCGTGCGTGCATCTCCAGCTCGTCTGTTCACATTTGGTATGTAGATCAAGCCGAGAGTAGACAGGGTGTCACATGGCCCTGGGCATGTGCAGATGGGCAATCTGGCAGACAGCGTGTCGGAGGAGACGAGCCTGCGCCACAAGTATGAGGCTCCCCTGAGCATGGCCAGCCTGAGAAGGAGCACCAGCTTGAGCTCACGCCCTCACGCACAGCCATCCAACATGTCTGGAGGCGGAAGGGGTGGCTTCATGAGGTAGGCGATTTGCGCCGTTGAGGTAGAGAGGTGCTCAGTCGCTGTAGCATACATGACATTACACAGAGCACTGTCATGTCCAGCTCTTGTACAGCACCATCCGGCTCAGGCTTCGCTTGCCTGACATCTTGGAACCCATTTGCCTACACTAAGCGCCAGCCATGGCAAAGCCAGGGTAGACTCTCCATGCCAGGGGGATTCCTGTGTCACATAGCGCATACTGCACAGAATTTTTCAGGCTCCCCAGAATTGGGTAATAAGAAGCTGAAGCTTCTCAAATGAGATTGTATAACCATCGCATGAACAGAGGCAGTATTGCTGAACGCTGCGCTGCTCACAGGGCCAGCGCGCCCGAGGCAAAGTCGGCTGCCAGGGATAGGAACGGCAGTGAAGGAGCAGCTCAGAGGGCAACATCGCTGGAGGACGTCAGCCTGAAGTCTCTGGCGCCCGCCAGCGCGATGGACAGCGCTGCTCTGCGCGCCAAGCTGCAGCATGCCCACAATGGCGATTCTGCCAGCATGCACCCCGTCCGAGAGCAGATGCAAGGTGCGGCTGGTTGGTGTCACCTATTCTCTCAGTGTCCTAGCATGCTGCCAACCGCAGCTCAGACGCAGAAGTTTCATATAGCCACAACTCACATAATCATGGTCTTATCGCTCAGATATGGGAGGCCTGACTTCATGCTGGCGTGCTTTAGTAATGAACGGCGCACCCTTTCTGTGGGGAAGTTGCCTGAGGCTGAAGGGCTGCCAGTATATATTGTATAACCAGCCGGCATGCACTGAGCTGCCATGTGCATGTGCTGCAGGCATCCAGGAAGGTGACAAGGAGAACAGCATGCGCTCCAACTACATGGATGATGAGAGTGAAGAGCAGGGAGGAGCTCCATCTGGGCAGGTAATCATTTGGCACATGTTTTTTCATTCATCCCATGGACAGGCCTTCAACACGTTCTCTGCTGCTGCCTGACCATTCTGATACCACTGCAAATAACATGAGCCCGTGTCATCACCAGGCCGCGCACTGTTGCAGCAGGCAGGGATGTGTGATGCCAGGCACTGAAGGCCTGGTGGGAAGCAAGAGTGCAGAGCAGGTCAGGCTAAGCTCAATGCTGGGCTGCAGGACATGTCGAGAGATGAGCAAAGCGCGCCCAGCGGCCTGAGCAAGTGGAGCTCCCTGCGCAGCCGAATGCTGCAGCTGTCGACGCCCTCGGGCTCCGGGAACAGCGAGGCAGCCGCGCTGCATTTGAGCACTCCCATCAGCCGCCACGAGACCTCGTACCCGCATGGCGCAGGCATGTCCTTGCTCCTGGTCTCGATGCCAGCCGTGCATCCGCCTGAGCCCGGTTCCTTCACCTTGTGCCATCCGCCTCAAATGCCCTCATCGCAAGCACCAAGACAGGGGCTTTGCAGAGGGCTTTGGGTCTAGACTCCAATCAATTCTCAGCCGTGAATAACCCCAGAAGCAGCCGCAAGGGCCCTGCAGGAAGCCACGAGCGGTTGGAAGCTTCTTGTGCTGGCACTGCCCAGCGCCAATGCTGATGTGACATGCTGCGGTGCAGGGCCCGCGCAGGTGCATCCCTGGTGGCTGTCTGACGAGGAGGCGGATCAGGCGGGCGGCGGGCAGCTGACGGGGAAGCCGAGCGTGTTCTTCCGCAAGACCATCAACACGCAGAGCAGCTGCGGCCAGGAGCTGGCCGTCAACGCGCAGCAGTACGCGGTGCTGGTCATGGACGTGCCCGACCTGCGGCCGCCTCCTGTCGGGTGAGCAGTTGCTGCAGCAAGCGGTCGCTCATCTCTGACACAAGCCAGCCCACTGCATACCTGGGGCTGAAGAAGGGGCACACAGACACACTTGCCATGCAACCCCAAGTTTGTCAGGGAGAGTGCCACCTCTGGGCAGAAAGTGTGCCAGGAGCAGCCCTTGCGTTGCCCATAAGGAATGCCATCTGTTGCCACTCATCCGAAGACGCGCTTGCGCCTGCAGTATAGAGCATGCAGTGGCCCCTGTGGCTGTGAGTCCGTCTCATGGAACAATACCTTGAGAGACCGCTCTCCCTCCCAGAAGATTGTCCTGTCCCCTGCAAGCAAGGTCCAGTATTGACAATTTCTCGTCCCGAATCGTGTCTGCATGCAGGGAGAAGCGCGCGCCAGCGCGTGGAGCAGTGACGCGGATGTGGAGCAGCGCCAAGACTTTCCTGTACCCCCGCGTCAAGCACTACCGGAAGAAGGCCAAGCTGGCCGCGGAGGCCGAGGGCAAGGGCCTGACCGGGCGGCAGCAGGTCATCGATGCCGAGACCCCTCGCCGCGAGGACGAGGTCGTCATCCATGTGACAGGTGGCTTCACGCTCAAGCCTCTGCACTGCTGAGGCTCTGCTAGCCAGCAGCGTTACCTCTCCCATCGAGTGTGCCTCGTAGTCCTGATGCACGGCCCCATATCTCAGTCTGGCTGCATCTCCCTGTCTTTGTTGCCCAGTCATGTACCAGGGGAGTCCAGAAGCATGCCCCTGTTGTCCACTCAAAGGCATGAACTGTAGCGTGAGGAGTGACGTGAGACGGTATGTGCGCCTGCAGATCCGAGCGGGAACATAGAGCTGAGGAAGATGCCTGCCTCTGCAGACACCATCAAACTGCCTCAGGTAGACTTCCCCTTCCTACTGCTTGCCACTCCCTCAGTGTGCCCAGTCCTGTGAGTGTTCCTGACTCTTGAACATGGACCTTGGCGCAGTTGTCTCAGGGACATGACCGGGGATGCCGGGCACAGGTGGGCAGCGATGTAGAGATGGGCCTGAGCAGCCTTGCCAGCCTGGCAAGCCTGCAGACAGTGAGCGAGGAAGAGTGGCATGAGGAGGTGGTCACCCTGAGCCCCGAGCAGCTGGTGGAAGCTACCTTCAAGCGCCTCTTCCCCGACTCCTTCCTCTATGCCCTTCCAGTCTGGAAGCACAAGGTGCAGACCCACCCGCATCATACCACCCTGAGTCCATCCTTGCAAACTAGCTGTGTGGATGCAAGTACTGACGCCACACTCAATGCCATCTGTTGTAAACTCTTAGAGATGCTGGCACCTTTGTCATGTGATTTGCTCCTGGCATCTAACAGGTACGGGGGTGTAATGGCTGCACTGCTAGGTGTGCTTGGCCTGTAATGTGTACCTAATTGCCTCGCTCGTGAGTGCAGGCAGTTGATGAGCTGCTGTGGAAGTGGGACGCAGCGTATGGGAAGCTGCAGGCTGCAGAGGCTGCGTTTGAGGCCAGCGGGTGCAAGCACCGCCCGACGCACAACCTCAAGAAGCTGCGCTGCCGAGGTCTGATCCTGTGAAATCTTCCAGAGGATTAACACACCTGGAGGATTGCAAAATTTGATTGGAGTCTTCCTGTGGACTCTGGCCCTTAATGGCCTTCAGCAACACAGGAGGGAAGGAAGTGTGCAATTGGTCAGGAAGGATCTCAACACCACTTTTTTTAGCATGCCCACATCATTGCCCGACAGGTAAAGTCTGTGTGCAGGCGAGGTAGACAGCATCGACTTCTGGGCGTCCAGAGTGCGAGAGCTGGAGAGCGCCATCGGCAAAGAGCAGAAGAAGATCCTCGCTGGTAATTATCACTGGCCGGGATCCCTCTCACTGACCCACTAGATCCGCCTACCTGCGTCTCCTGCTTTCCGTGCTGCGAGGGCGGCAATGTCATAGATCCATGCGCTGAGGAGATGGGACTCGTCAGGATATTGTCCGCCTCAAGAGCGCTCTGGGGGCTGTTCTGTGCGTGCAACATTTGGCTCAGGCGTGGGGGCATCTACGCAGGGCCAGCCTCGCCCTCCTACTTTGCGTTCTTCTCCACGCAGAAGGATGCGGCCCTCGCCGCGCAGACGCGCATCCACCCGGAGGACAGCCACTCCTTCCGTGTCATGGAGGCCCCCGGCCCTGAAGAGGTGCACTTCCGCCCTCACTTCCCTAACCATTAGTTGTACCAGCAGTTTGAACTTGTTTAACCCAAATCGCAAGTCTCCTCTGCCTGCCTGTTTTCTACTGCCTCGTGCCCTCCAGCGCTGCGCATGTGCACTTTTTTTTCTTTGCCAGTGTGAGCCGTTCAGGCTGATTGAACTGGGAACCGCTGAAGGCTGGCAGCACAGGTACTAAATCCAGGATGGGCCTGTTTGAGCAGCGCTGCGGAAGGGAATGGGAGACAAAGACTCCTGCTGCTGTTGCGCTCGACGGGATTCGTTGACATGTGAGCATGGATGTCGCAGGTGAACTGGCAGACGCTGTGGAAGCCCCGGTGGAAGCGCAGCCTGCGCGAGGTGCTGGTGCTGCCGCTTGTCATCCTCATCATGCTGGTCCCCCTGGGTCTCTTCACCGGTGAGGTCCCCCCTGCATTTTTCCCCCGCGATGCTGGTCCTGCTTGTCTGACCATGTCACCATAGGTGATGTGAATGCTTGAGAGCTCCCTCTTCTAAGATCAGTGATCAGTCTTTGAAGAAGTAGGTTTCCCAAAACCCTCGTGCAAGCTGAGCTGAGGGAACATTGTTGCATGTTGTTCGCCGAGAGCAATTTGCATGTGCTAAAGGATGGGTGCTGTGTGGCAGGTACGCTGGCGCAGGCCACGTCAGCAATCTGCGGCGGGGCGAATGCGCCGTCCAGCAGCAAGCTGGCGGTGTTCCGCACGTCCTGGTACTGCGAGGACAGCAGCCTGATCAGGCCGCTCATCACCTCCCTCGTGCCCTCCCTGCTCCTGACCACCTGGCAGTCCCTCATCATGCCCATCGCTGTGAGGCCCCTTCCAAAAAGCCCCAAACCATTCCCATGATCCTGTATTGGCTGGCATGTCTGTGAGCTCACCAGGACAAATTCCGTGTTGGATCTCACACCGGTGCACCTTTGGCAACAGCAACCTGAAAGGATGACTCCGCAGTGACTGCTTGGCAGTAATTGTGCACCGTGTCAACAGCAGCTGCTCAGTGCATGTCCCAATTTGCTTCAGCTCACGTTGTTGAGGTCTCCTGAGCTAGATGTTGTCCATGCAGCTGTACTCTTTGGCTCAGATGGAGGGCAAGTGGGTGTCGTGCAGCAGCCTGGACCGCAGAATATCTGCCCTCTTCTTCACCTGGGTACGTCCTCTCCCCACATCATTGTGGCAAACCCATTCTCCTGCCAGTTGCCTGAGTGCTGCCAGACACCTCTGCCTGGGGGCAGCATGCTGCAGAGGCTCTGATCTTCAAAGTTTCATCTCTTTGTGACTCGAGGTGATTGGATTGTGATTCCTGCAGGGGGTGTTCAATGTGTTCCTGGGGGCTATGCTTGTAAGTCACTGCCCTCATACTCCTGTTCCTGCCACTCACAGACAGCTAACCAATTCATGCTATCCTCATCTGTCATCTAGACCTTGTAGTAGTATTGGTGTGAGGGAGTGCTGGCAATGCACCTTCAGCTTCAGCAGCTCTTATGACACCAGGCTGCAATTCTGAGGTTGCGTGCTCAGGATGATTTGTGGCCTGCAGGGTGGCAGTATCTTCAGCAAGATTCGCCTCATTGTCAGCGAGCCCTCCGCCATTCCCCAGATCCTAGGCTCAGCCCTGACAACCTCCTCCAACTTTTTCATCAATTACGTCATCATCCAGGTGCGTCACCGTTCCACCTCATGCTGTACCTCCCTGTACAGACTTGGCACTGGGTTTGGTGTGAGCTGTCCAAACGAACCCAATGTGCATGATAGCCGTGGTGCAGATGGTACCAAGATTGGGTGGCAATAGATGGTGTGCAAAGGGATGTCGCATTCAAGAGGAATTTCCCATCTGCGGTTGGCCGGGCCTCTCAGAGCAAGGGCTTGAAACCAGCATTTGCTGTCCCAAAATCTCGGTTAGTCAAGCATTAGGAGTCAACGCACAAGAGTGCAAGTTGACGCTGACATAGCTTTGGCCTTAAGTCTGACATGTGCTGCGAGCAGGCATTTGCAATCAACCCAATGCGGCTGGTCTTCCCATACTTTGGAGTCATCATGAACTTGCTGCAGTGCTGCGGCCTATGCAGTAAGCCCCTGCCCCCTTCTTCCTTACAAGTCTAACCTGTGCTGGCATGGGCCTCTGCCCAAGCCATCTGCAACCTCAGACACAAGCGCAGAAACTTACGCCACAGACTGCTAGAGGTCTACACGGATTGCATGAAATCGGGAGGGATATCATGCAGTACAGTCAGCTGTCAACTTACTCACCCATGGTGGTGATGGTGATACAGCTCTACTCAGCACACCGCCTCTGGGAAAGTCATGCCTAGGCCCCGCTGGCAGACATGCCCAGTTCGGGGACTGTTGCATTCCTCGTTAGTAGGGTGCCATGACACAAGAGGGTATTCTGCAGGGCCGCGCAACGACCGCGACAAGGTGATCGCTGAGTCGGCGCTGAGCGTGGGGTACGGGCGCGAGGTCGGCCTGATCATGCTCATCTACATCATGGCCTTCGCCTACGCAGCCGTCTCCCCCATCATCCTCCCCTTTACCCTCTGCTTCTTCACCAGCTCCTGGGTAGGGTTTCTGCTCAGTCTCCCCGTGCATGCATCATGGTCTTTCAAGGCTGCCTGACAGTCTGTTTGGGCAGTCTGGCAGTCTGTGCATGTCAGGACTGGCCAGCTCATACCAGTTGAACAATAGAGGTACAGTTCGTGGGAGTGAGGAGGCTTACAGCAGCAGGCAGCCCTTGCAGCCTAGACACAATCTCCAAAGCAAGCTACTCCAGAGCTGTGACGTTCTCCTCAGCAAAGGCAGCTTCTGCAAGTATACTAGTGGTGCAGAGATTCTCATTGTGTGTGTCAGACATCCATGCTCAGCAGGGCGTGATGGTATTCCAGCAGGACAATGCAGCCCCTGCTACGGGTCCCTTGATGTACACTCCAGGGCAGCACGCTGGCAGGAGAGAGGCACTAAGCTCTGTACACCTGTACATGAGAGTGACGTGTGGCCATGCTTGCAGATCATGTGGCGGTACACGATGCTGTACGTCACAGAGCGCTGCTACGAGAGCGGTGGCCGCGTGTGGGACCAGGTCTTCAACAATGTCTGCTGGTGCCTCTTCATCTGCATCTTCTTCACAGGTACATCTCCATGACATCCTGATTGGCCCCGAGCAACTGCGTTAGTACAACTTGAGTCCTTTCCTGCAAGGAAGGGTGTCCAGATGGGCAGTAGGAGGGCCACATACAGAGCGGCACATCACACCTGATGTGGGATGCAGCTTGTGATGATGACTGTGCTGCTTCCAGGGTGTGTGTTCCTGGCAAACTCGGCCTTCACCCAGGCGTGCGTGATGTGGGTGACTCTCATCCCGCTGCTCTTCAGATTCCACCACTACGCCAGGACCCGCTACGGATCAGCTGTCTCCCACATGTGAGCCCTATGCCTAATAACCCCCCATGCCCCTTTGAAATTTGCATCTCCTATGCCCCTATGCCCTTCAAGCTGCTCGGCATGCATCACTCCGCGCATCGCCACTGTGGAATGAGTCCTCCCTTTAGCGAGACACTCGTACTGTCACATCTGTGCCAGGGCTTCGACGCTGGCACGGCAGTGCAATGATCGGCAAGCTAGAGTCCAGTCTGGGCTTGCGTCTGCATAGTACTGCCTGTGGGCGTCGGCTGAGCTGAGCTTGGTGGCATGCAGGCCCCTGGAGACGGCCCAGACTGCGCCGCACGCAAGGGTGGACCCTCACGTGTACATGCCACCTCAGCTGAGGCCGGGCGCGGCGGGCTGGTTCCCCGAGTATGGCAAGCCCTGGGAGAACTGGTGCAGCCCTCCTGCCCCCTCGAGCAATCACCACAAACTATTGAGCTTGCAGAGTGTGTGACCCCTGCAACATGCCTACTGTCCCCCCTAGAGCAGAGTCCATATAATGTTGAGCATGCAATGTGCATGACACCTGCCATGTGCCTACACTGTGCACGCATGCAGCAGACCATGCATTCACGCTTGCAGCAGGCGACTGATTTTTTCTGTGTCTAAATTCCCTCATGTGCATGCAGGTGGCTGCCGGCCTACGTCGTGTAGAATTTACATGTTACGAGATAGTCGGGCACATGTATTGTGGGCTTGGACTGGCCATTTCTCAAGGAGTGTCCTTGCAAGCAGCAACAGCCAGATGGTCTATGCGCTCTCAGCGCTGATCACTTTGAGTACCGTCCTGTGCTGAGATTACGCCAGGGAGCCATTTTGTCGCCCCTACCTGAGCCTGCCAACTCAGGCAGCCACTGATGCGGGACATGGCCTGAGGACAATCTCATGCTCGGCACATCAAGGCCGTGGCATGATTCTGATTATGCATCCGTATCTAGGGTGGCTCTCATATATGATACAATGTCTGTGTACAGGCAGGAGCCGGTTTGAAGATGTCCAGTCCCTGACCAGTCCCAGGAAGCAATGTACAGCTGTGCTCAGCTTCAAGACTTTGCAGGTCATGCTCTGTGCTAGCAGCATTATCCAGGATTACCTGAGCGTTCTGGTCGGTTCGTGATTTTTTTGGCCAGTCTACATACAACATTAAGAACGCTATAGAGACAGCTGCTCTGCTTTTGTCAGCTCACTCTCTTGGAAGCGCTGTATAGTGTAGTACAGCTGCATCTGCAGGCTGACTGTGTGCACATGCAAAGGTATGCGAAGCGCGCCCGCACTTACATAGCAATGATGTTAGTCAATTGTCAAACCCCTTCCAGGTGGACACAGCCACATCTTTGTAAAGACTTGCAAGCTCAATTGAGGCCTCCTTGCAGTAAAGGGCCTAAGCAACCTGCAGCCCTAAAGGATCAAGGGGCATTCTGTGCCTCCAGTACCATGCTGCTCAATGTCAAGACTCATGACAAGCACGGCAATGTGCATAGTGGCAATGTTTTATCAGCACATTCCTACTCCGCATGCACCACAAGAATCTGACAAGGGTGAGAGAGAGAGAGAGAAACTTTACATCTTTTCCAGCCACCTAGGGCTGATCAGATGCCTGACCCCCGTCAGGGACAGTGCCATAATATACTCCCAAGCATTCCTTGATAAACATTGCAACACCACGAATATCATCTTGCCACATAAACTGAATCATGGTAGCTGCATGCTCTCCAAACAGCCCTACATGCCTGTCACGAATAGCTTGAAGCCCTGGGCATTCAAATACAACATGTTGCTCATCACCCAGGTGTTCACCCGCACACAAAGTGCATATTCTATGCAACCTAGGGACACCTTGCCTACGGCCAAGATCCCATGGAAGATTGTGGCAGCCCAACCTGAACCTGAGCAAGCTTTGCACACACCCAGCAGACAGTGGTAGCCTGAATATTGTTTTGGGATGGATGCTGCTTCATCGCTTTTTTCTTTCCAAAGCCTTGCGGCATGCAATAGCTCAAATTGCTCACATGGTCGACCCCGCCAGCTACCTATCTGACTGTATGAGCTCCTCTACTGTCCAGTCCTCGTAGCTGCACACACAGCAAATTGCTTCAGAACAGGGATGCTCAGATGCCCATTCGCCGTGGTAATAGACAGAACTTCTCAAAGAGGGCCACAATGCCCAACAGGCAGACTATCTGCCACAGGCAGCTGCAAGCAGAAGCAGGACTGCTAGTAGAAAGCACACGGGACGGTAGGAGCATGATAGAAGGACTTTCCAAGGGCTGTTCACCTGCCATCTGGGAGGTAGCGCCGGACGATGAAGGGGATCTTCTTTTCCCTCAGCTCCTTCATTGCAATGTCCAGCGGGTCTGACTCCCCATTCAGCTCCACCATTACAGGCGCGTTCATGCTGCAGCGCACAGCTACCCTCAGTGAGCGGCCAGTGAGAGCTGCAGTGTCATAGTGGCCCTCACAGGACATCACGCCGTCCACAGTGCTGCTTGTAACGCTCAAGGGTCCGCAGGGGATCCCCTGGGTAACCCACGCTGAGACAACTCGCATCAGCGCAGGCCTTCACGCTAATCAGGGCTCTGGCAAAGACAGCGCACCTGATCTGCAAGGCTCTGGTGCCCAGGATGCGTGCTCGCTCATACTTTGTCATGTATCGCGTGGTGATCCGGGGCCTGTTCGTGGGCTGTGCTTGCTGTTCCAGGATTTCCATGCGCTCCTCTCCCTCAGGCAGCCCCTCTTGGGCCCCATCCTCTTCATTGTATGCCTGCATACATGAGAGGTACTCACGGTGCAGGACAAGGAGGTCTGGTATGCACACGCAAAGTTGCAGGTATGCAAGCGTGTGGGATCTCAGGCTAATGCCGGGCTGTCTCTTACCTCCTCAGGGGCTTCTGGCTCGTCAAAGTCTTCAAGCCTGCATACAGCAATTGCCCATCAAGAGGCCTGCACGCTGAAAAGCGTCTAGCTGAACATTGAAAAGCACTAGTATGCTTTTCGATTACCCTGCATCTCCACCAAAGTCTTCTTCGTCCGCCATTCTGCAACGATCCTGGTCTGCGGCAACTTAAGGGATGAACTCTAGCAGGTGCACTACGTCACTGCAGATGTTTTATTCGTCAACTTAAAACTTTGTAGGCTGTCATATGACGAGTGAGTGCCTGCAGAGCCTGATGGGTCAGACAGAGCGTCGGGATGTGCCATGTGCCAGCATGTGACCTTTCGATGACCATGATTACGGGACCGTGGTGTGACTGAGTGTTATAGCGATGAAGAGTGGCGATTTTGGGCGCAGGGACGAGCCGGACGTTGAGCTATAACCCGTCGATATTGATCAAGCAGTTATGGCACAAAGCGTCCAGGTGCAGTTGACAAGGTAGCCGAGGTTATTGAGCGGGATTGGCACGAAGGCTCGCGTATGAGACGACCATGTATGTGTTGCTCACCCCTTTCTTGGGCGCAATGCACTCTTTGAGCGAAGAAATAGTGTATTGCTAGCACGTGAGTCCCCATGAGTTCAGACTACACCTTAGCAGACGACGAGGTACAAGGGCAGCACGCAGACAAGGATGCAGAGAGACAGGAGCGTGCAAAAGCCAAAAACCGACGAGCACAGAAGCGATATAGGGAAAAGAAGCTTCAGGAGACGGATCACTACAAGCTGCAAGTAAGCACGGTCACATGTCCCTGTCACACATGCAAGCACTGTCCTTACATGGCGAGGTCTCTACGTAGCTAGGTGTTCGGTTAAGTAAGTGCACTGATGTAGATCAAGGAGCTCAATGCCCGGCTAAGGCAGATGGCAGAGGACAAGAGAGCAGTGCAAAAGGACAGGGATCGTCTCGAGCGCATCGTGAAGTCTACAGCAGAGCCTTCCACAAAGTCAAGCGCGCCTCAGGTGTGCATTCCAGCATACACTGTAGTCTATGTCTATACCGTGCTAAGTCAAGTGACAGCCTTGAGCTTTAGTGGCATATTACTAGCTTGCCTGTGCGTGCTGAGTCCCTGTCACTGGCCGGAGAATTCTAAAGATCAGGGGTGGACATGGAGGCTGCTGCATGTCAGACCCTAACATGGAAGCTGCTGCATGCAAGACCCCTACAACTGAGAAGAGAGAGCTGGAGTTGTGTGCAGGAGTCACAATCTCGGCCCCAAAGGAATGCAGGCTTGAAGGATGTGCTGGAATCCAATCCCTTTCTGAGAATGCAGCCACACGAGCAGATTCAGCAGTATCGGGTGAGCATATCTCCCCTCGACGTGATACATCGGGGGTGTCCAACATGCCTCAGACAGAGAAGCCACGAGAGGCAAAGGCTCTGACGCATGACGGTGATTGCGCAGGAAATGGTGGCAAAGCTGAGGGGCCTCTTCCTGCAAGGCGGGGACAGAGAGGATTCCCCGGAGCAGCAGCAAATCCTTGCAATGATCACCGAGTCGGTGCGCCATCCCACAGACCATACCAGGACCCCGCAGTAGCAACCTGCAAGCCTGACAGTGCTCTGAGGACTCCTGTCTAAACTTGTCAGACATCCTGACAGAGTGATGCACACGGACAGGAGTCCTCACAGCTTTGTAATGTGTAGTTGCTCCTGATAAACGTCTGGGACAAGAGATAGCACGATATGATAATGCTAGTGCATGTTTCTTGCATGAGCAGCTTGTGCATCTCTTCACAGCTCCCTGATATGTGATGCGTGCTGTGCAGAGGGGAGTGCAGGAGGTGCTGATGCAGATGTTCCCCTTCACGGCGGCGCGCCTGAAGTCGGATATCCAGCGTGCTGCCTTCAACGATGTTGGCATGCACACGCCCACACACTGGCAGCGGGTAGTGGTGAGTACCCATTCCTCCTGTGCAGATCCCCTGTGCCTCTATGTCATTTGGAGGATAGGAACACAGAGGACCCTGCAGCTGTGTAGTCCTGGGGCATGGACAAGCCCTAACATTATGCACTGTCAGAAACGTGTGCTGTGAGGATCAAAGAGTGAGACGGAGCCCTGATGCAGTACAGCAGTGGGACACAAACACAACTGTTGCGTCTATGGAGCAAGGTACTTGGGCGATGAGGTGGCGCACATGCAGGAAGCGGCGCGGCTGAGTCAGCCGCAGCGGGCGCGCCTGATCAGCTTCCGAGCAGCTCTCCTGCAGGACATCGACCGCATCACCTGCGAGAGGAAGGTCATCATGGGCGGCATCAAGGCAAGTCTGCCTCCTCGCAAGCTGCGGCAATGCTGCAGCAATGTTCAGCATGTCCCTATCAGGGCAAGCGTAGCAAAGCTCATTGTGTAGATCACTAGCAGAGCTGCAAGGGCTGCTGGACGGCAGCACTATGAGCTTGCCTTGTGCTGCATTGACAGAGACGTTGCTTTACAAGGGCCGCTAGAGGGCAACGCTATGAACTTACCTGTGCTGCATTCCGCATGGCATGTGTTGATCCGGGAATTGCTCACGTAGCCCTGCTTCTAGGCGAGAGACTGATCAGACTCCGCCTGGCCTGCAGGAGATGTTGCCACACCCCGCAACAGACTCTGGCTTCGGCAGCATGCTTTTCAAGGCTCAGCTGTCAACCTCACGCCTCCGAGCAAACCTGGAGGAGGAATACCAAGTGATCATCAACTTTGTCTTCAAGGCGCTGTACGAGGTGCGCATGCATGACTTCTGAAGCCCATGTTCTGCAGCCAAGGAAAGCAGAACTTGTGCAATGATGCTTAAATGGGTGTGCTAAACAAATTGCTCCTAGGCGGATCTACCGTGATCGCACCTTCAGTCTATTCCTGAACAGATGGCGGTTATGCCACGCCAGTCATTTTGGCAGTGACGCTCATCTTAGTACGCCTTGCATGCAGACACTGACGCCGCTGCAGCATGCTCGCTGCATGGTTGCGGCTTCGCCCTTCTTGCCAGACATCATGTACATCTGCTCCGTGGTGTATCTGCAAGACCGCGGCCTGCCCATCGGGCACCTCGACCTCCTGCCCGACATGGAGTCCCTTCGCAGCGACATCAGTGTGCATGGGTGAGTTCTCGAAAAACATCTCTGGCTTGCCTATGGAGCTTGTCAAGGTCATCTGCATGCACTGGGTGGTCGGAGTCATGTGGGAGTGCCAAGGAGGGTGTCATGAGCAGAGAGGTCAAGAGAAGCCAGGTCTGGCTGATGCAGATATTTCTGCTGCGGCACCCCTGACTGAGTTTGTATTAATAGGGAGGCGTTTGGCGGCACTCACAAAGTGCCTATGATGATGCAGATGGGTGTCTGGAGACCAGGACAATCTGGCAACAGGGGACGGCCTGTGGCCCATGGTGTATCAAGGGCTAGGCGTTTACAGGGAGCCCGTGCAGAGGCATACAACTCTGCCCGCGCCCCCTCAATTTGGGGCGCTGCCGGGCGATAACGCTCTGTCCTCGCTGCCGAGCCTGGACAGCATTCCGTATGCCCAGCGCAGATCTGACACAGGCGCGCCTCCTGGGCCGTGCGTGAATTGCTGGGTTGATTGTGTTGCTGCCTGGCCATTGGCATGCACTTCGGCGATGCCTAGACATGTTTGCAGAGCTTTTGCTTAGCTGTGTGGGGAGCAAGAGTGCTGGTGTGCAACCCTTGTCGTGCTGATGCACCAGTCTTAGGCCCTTTCACATGATGCTTGCACAAGCTGCGCTGCGCTCAATCCTGCCGCACGACCAGGGTAATTGCTTGTGATATATATGCAGGTGGCTCGGGGAGCTCTCCGGATTCTGGGCAGCCTCTTCCACCGGACGCTATTGCAGCGCTGTTGGCGATCGACTCGCTGCCCCTGCCAGAGGAGTTGGATCCTGGCCTGACCACTGGCCAGCCCTACATGGGCTCGTACTTGTAGGCGTTGCTGCAGGGGATTGAGGGGTGCTACCTCATGATTGTTTTGTGTTGTAGTGATCCCGCTTGCTTGCCGGGATGCAAGCAGTTGCAGCAGACAATGTGGGAGGCAAGCATGTACGGGTTTTGCCAAGTGCTCTAAACAGAACGGACATCAGAAATGATTAGGAATGTTTTCATTGCGCCATTACTCGGCTGCATCACTGACACATAGCAGATCTGTTTGAGAAACTGGCGGTTGGTGCTGATCAATGTAAGGCCTTGACGTTTGCAGCAGAACTGCACCGACTCAGTAAACCGCGACCAAAGGGCGCCTACAGCTGAGGCGATACTTGTCGGCCTGAGGCTTTGAGTTGATAAGCATCAGCTGAAAGCCTGAGCGTTACTATGCGCATGTCAGGACTCCGGCCGTGGGGCGGACGACTTTGGGCTGGGTGCTGCCGCGGCACTCTGCCTGCAGGCTGTTATAGCGTGCTGTTGTCGCAACAACAATTCATGCTGCTTTTGTGAAGTTATGCGCTCTATCGGAGAGCTTGGCGATCCGGTGCCGTCCTCGTGCCGTGCCCAAGCTGACGCTATGCCTTCACAGCCCTCGCGCGATCATACTGATGTACGACAACTGGTGTGGATGATTCCGAAGTGTTCTGGGTACTTTTGGAACGATGTCCACTGATGATCAGATTTCGCGACTCATCACCGTGAAAAGTCAAATCTTGGGCAGGCGGGCACATCCTCGCAACTCTCCGATGATCTCCAATCGTACACGAGTTTCTGCACCAGGAAAACTTCCTGCGCATACTAGAGCACACTCCATCCGTGAATCACACCAAGGTCCTCCCGTGGCTCTCCCGAGCAAGGCAGAACTTCGTATAGGGCGAACTACTTATCACGCAGTGGACAAGGCCCAAGAAGGTCGCGCAGCAGCTGTGTGATCAAAACCAACATGGAGCTGCAGGGATAGACTCCGCTTTCAAGGTACGTGTGCTGCACTACCGTGAGGCCGGAAGAACTTTTGACGATAATTTCTAATGCGGGAAGAAAAGACGACGAAAAGCCCGAGACAGCTGCCGAGGTGCCGTACGAACTCCTCGCAAGCGCGCTTATGTGCCCAGACAGCTCTGTTATATGGGTTGATAGTCCATCTACTGGTGATCAGGAGCATCCATTGCTTCGTTCGGTCGTCGAGTGTCCACAGTGCACCTCGGTCGGTGAAGTCTCGAAATGACATGAGAAGGGATATAGCAGCAACGCTACTGTGTCATAGAACGTTCATCTTCTAGGAGTTCCGCTTGTGCCAATACATGGCTCCCGTTCCGCTTCGCTAGGTAAATGCCGAATGCCATTGGCGCCCACCGGCCTTTCATGCCGTGCGCAAATTGTGCAGGCTATCCTGGAGAGCATGGCTGAGAACAGCGGAGGTCATCCTAGAGCACTGAGCGTGGCCGACGAGTACAGGACCTTCGAGCTGCAGCTAAAGGCGATGCTGCAACACGCTGCTATGGCTCACCCGCATCAGCCTTCTCCAACCATCGCAAGGACCGACAGGGAGCTCAGAAGGGCTCAAGCATCTCTCAAGGTGACCCTCTCGCTGTAGCAGAAACTTCTTCCGTTGTACCATCAACGTCGATGATCACCATGACGCAGCTACCAGCAATGCTGCCACGACTGACCAGTGCTCTCTGTGGCCTTGCAGCTCCACAGTACTTTCGTGGACGAGCCAAGAACGCAATCAGGTCCTCGCTGCCACCTGCCCGAGCTTCATGGCCCCTTTTGCACATGTGCCTGGAAGGTGAGCAGAGAAGCCCCTCATGGCAAGCCTGCTTCAGAGCCAGCCAGATGTCATTGCATGTCCTGCTCATGACACCAGCGTGCAATTGGTCTGGCAATTGCAATCATCGTGGCACCATCCCGGCTCCGTCTCCATCTCAACTGCAGGGTAAGACTATTGACGCTATAGCGGCTATGTCGCACAATTGTGAGGTTTTCTTGGCACATGCTTGCAGGTGAGCAGCAGCATGCCTCACGCCAGGTCAGCGCCTGTGCCGAGAGAGGACGCGCACCATGCAGAGCCGTACACCGACCTGCCCATGAAGCACTTCAGCCACCAGCTGTCGTCCCGCAAGCGCTCGAAGTCCGCGCAGCGCTTCGCGGCCCCTGCAATAAGCGCTGAAGGCAGCGCTGAGAACTTCCTTCCGGGCAGCAACTCCCTCCTCTCGGGGTGAGTCCTCCCTTGTAGCTTGCAGTTCCGCAATGGCTGCCTCCTCCCTGCGTTTTGGCAGAATGACAACTCGTGCCATGTCGACACCTTGTTTTGGAAAAAGTCTTGTTCTCCAATTGTGCCGGGCTGCTGGCTACTCAGCTGCCGTACCCCAGCCGCCCCGGCAGACCTGTAAAGACTACCACGGCATGCAGCGTCATCCCATAATGGGCTGATGTGTGCAACGACTGGCGACGGCATGCATGTCGTGTAAGCATGTCTCTGGCCATGTTGCGGTGGGCATGGGACGTGACGTCGCTGGCGTGATGCAGGGACATGGATGTCGCGTTCCTGGAGGGCAGCACGGTGGGCGACGCGGACGGCACCTCGGCTCCGCCAAGCAGCGCAGCGCTGGAGCTGCAAGTCTGGCCGGAGCCGGTCTTCCGCACGCAGCAGCCCGCGCCTGCTGAGCACCCAGCGCTGGTGCTCGACAGCAGCGCCTCCGACAGCGACAGCGCGTCCGAGGGTGCTGCATCATCAGCGGCCATGTCCCGCACCCTCAACGTCCGCAAAGGGAACAGCTACTCAGGCTGCAAGAGACGGGCATGACGGCCACCAATCTTGCTGAAGGACTGAAGCAGATCAGATTTAGCTGCATCAAGCCACCGATTATGAGCCACACGCAAAGTGAAGGCCGAGCTGGGGCTTACTTGCAATGCTGGCCCCACAGAGTGTGCCCCCTCGTAGAAGGCTTGACAGGACCTCAGATGTCCATGCTGTCGACAAACATCTGACATGACCAGCAGGTCAGTCAAGATGATGCTGGTGGCATGCTTGATGAGACACCCTGGCAGCCTTCCGCTACTGGGTGGCCACCGAATGCAGTACCCTCAGCTTGAACGACATATGCAAATCATGATCGCCTTGAGGTTCGGGCTACTTGTTTTACAGGCTTTTCCGAGACTGTTCTGAAAGTAGCAGGAGGCACCAGAGAGGCAACCCTTCCGGGAGTGACAGACT
The DNA here is from genome assembly GCA_000812005.1 of Coccomyxa sp. LA000219. Classification (NCBI taxonomy): domain Eukaryota; kingdom Viridiplantae; phylum Chlorophyta; class Trebouxiophyceae; family Coccomyxaceae; genus Coccomyxa; species Coccomyxa sp. LA000219. Next base: position 1,382,637 of record KN714658.1, read on the forward strand.
ATCTCAAGAGTGACTAAATGACATTGCAACATTGACCAGTCTGAAAGCCAGAAGTAGCCCGTATTTAGGAGCAGCTCTGCGGGCGGACCATGTGGCAGCACTGGGGTGCAGACACTTCTGAGACAGATAGCAACCAAGCTTGCACCCTGTCAAATGCCAAAAACCTGTTCAATGGATCTACTGGCGGCAAGGCAGCGGTGACATTGGCGCAAGGCATGCCTGCAGGCGCATCTTTTGTTGCCTGCAGAGCACAGCAGAGCAGCAGCGCCAGCACATTGTCTGTCATATATGGCGTGCCATGTACGGAGCACTTGCAGCCGTCCAGCATATTGGGAACTTCCTAGTAAGCCTTGAGGGTGGCTTGGCATCAGCTGCGCCCTATTGAGTGCATACTGCTGCCATGACCTTATCCAAGGCATGAAGACTATATGTTTGCGAGGCATGAGCTTGGTTTTCTGGGATACCCCCAACCAGATGGGCTGTGCAACGCCCGAGGGCAATGAATGTGCGTTTCTTGTCCCTTTTTCCTGCGAACTGTGACAGCAGGTGCCACATGCCATGCATGCATGGCTGGGCGATGATATCGACGTTGGGGCCATGTTATGCAGCAGAGGGCAAGTCAATTTTCTTCGGCCAATGGGCCACACTTGTTTCTTGATGACTCCTCCTGGGTAGTTTCTGGACAATCCATTCCCCGGGTAATCTCTTCAAGATGATGCACGTTCACTGCATAGACAGAGCTCTTGAGTGCACACCATGCACGTTACAATGCAGCAGACAATCCTGGTATTGTCTGAGTATAGGGGAACCATCTGCGCTACAGTGCAGCTCTGCAAGAGGCGCTAGCGCTAGCGGGAATCCTTAGAGGGACTTTTCGAGGCCCATCTTCTGGGTCAAGCATGACATTTGTGAGGACCCACTGAGTTGACAGATGACAGCACTGTGCTATATTAGGGCTGCATCCATTGTGTGACAGTATAGCTGAAGAACGCCAGATGTGCACACGTGTATGGGATGCCACAGGCAGTTGCAGCATTGCTGACTCCATGCGGCAAGCGAGAGAGTGAATATGATGCATGACCAAGAGGCCAGTTGTCGTGAGTTGCATTTCCTGCTTGTATCCAGGGGAGCACTTGCATACACATGTGCTCAAGCAAGATCCACCGGACTCCATTTGTGGACATACTCATGAAGATATTTCAAAGACGCCCCAACGTTGCCCTTTCGAAACCCACAGGGCCAATAGTGCAGAAAGATAACACACAGTGGGGAGCCTGTTCAACTTGTCCCCCCAAGTTATCTAATGTGCATCAAGATAATAAAGATTGTCTTCATGCCTGAGCTTATAAGCTAATTAGGCTAAGGCAACGCCTCACCAGGTACTTTGTAGGCCTTTGCACCCATTTCAGCCTCTGCTTTGCTTATAAGATAATTCCAAGCAGTGGGGCCAATTCACTGTTTGCTTTGGAGTGCAACAAACTGTAGCAGATGAGGCGCATGTCAGTCACACTGATCATTGCATCTGACCACTCTCAGCTCAGCAGGGACACTTAGGCAAAAGTTGCATACAGACTACATATATGTGCAGCCGTGTGGCATTACGGCAAGGCATGCCCTCAACTGGTGCAGTGGGAACAGTACAAGATTCGTGTCAACTGCTGCTGCAGCAGCGCTACCCTTCCCCTGGACCCTGTTCGTCCGCTGGGTTTCTGATGTCACACCATTGGGTGTCTGCCTCCTCTTGCAGCCAAAGCCTTCTTCTGAAGACTGCAGTCCCTCTGGGCATATATGCTCCACAGGCTGCTTGCAGGTTTTGCTCCTGTGTATGTGTCTCCGGAGACATTTGGCACATGTCCCGTCCCGCTCTTGTCTTTGCAACGTCATTGCTTCGGTTTGGAGTGTCTACGCCTGAGACTCCCCCATCTTGCTTGTGACAAGCATCGCAGCCCCTGCAGCGCACTGCACTTGTCACGGCGCGCCCCTCACTCCCTCAGAACACTGCACGCCTGCTGGGAGACCTCTTCTCCCCACTGCAGCTGCAACACGGTGTGTTCTGCAATCTTGTCAAAAATGCCTAATGGTGGTCCAGGACCACCTGCCTGCCTTTAGCCTTCCAATCAGACTAAGGTAGAAGACCATTGTCAAGGCCTTTGAACACGACGCACACAGACCCTCTCAGCCCCTCTCCTGATTCCTGCCCTGTCACATTGAGCTGCATGGGGTGCCCATGCTTTGCATGGGCTCACCTTGGTGTATGCGGATGTCGCCATTCAACAGGACCCGGAAGGCAGAGACCTGATGCTTGCTCTCAGCTCCAGTCTCAGTGTTTGCTGAGTCACACTGAGCTGCCTGGGGTAGAGATGCTATGGGCTCACCTTGGTGTATGCAGATCCTGCCATTAAAGAGAGCCTGGAAAGTGGAGACCCAATGTCTCCTCTCAGCCCCATCTTGATGTTTGCTGAACCACAACATGCATCCTGGGGTGCATCTGCTAGGTATGGGCTCACCTTGGTGTATGCGGATCTCGCCATTGAAGAGGGCCCGGAAGGTAGAGTCCGCGGGCAGAGGGGAGCAGGCCGGAGGCAGCTCCTCCTCCAGGCAGCGCTTCATGAGGTCGCTCATGGGCGCCGACACCTTGGCGCTCGCCTCGGCCGTGGCCGTGCAGACCGCCAGCGCGTTCACCACGTAGGGGTGCGCGTCCACCACCATGATGGCTTCTTGAATGGGCTCCAGCACCTGTGCAGAGGGACACTGTCATGAGCAGACCAACCCTGACTGCATGCAAGCCTGCTGGCAGTGGAGAGATGCCTGGGGGAGTGCGGTGGTGCTGTCGACATGCTTACTGAAAGCAGGACGATGACAAGGGCACATGTCCCCTGAATGATCCCTGCCACTAGTAGAGTCACGCAGACTGCAGGCCCATGCAGGTAAGCTTCTTCAATAAGAAGATCATTGCAGCAGAGGACATTCTTAATGACCAATGGGGCTTAGCATCTCTTGACACCATGACAAGAAGCTTGTGCGAAGGTCCCTGCCGTGCAGAGGCCTAAACAGAAGCTGCTCTGCATGTCTACCAGAAGCTGCTTGGCCGGAAGGCTTGCGCGCTACACTGTGCATTGAGAGGTCTGTAGCATGCCTGCTCGCAGAGGTGGTGCAGGAAGGCGGAGACGAGCTGCTGCTCCTGCGCCTGGCTGGCCTTCAGCTGCGCAGTCACCTGTCCTGCCGCCAGCAGCGCCTCCACGCGTGCGCTGCCCTTGTCCGCCGCCGCTGCGTCCGCCTGCACAGCCAGCGCCCTACTCGAAGGGGTCTCACCAGAAGCTTTATAGCAGCATCTGCGGACCATGCTCAGATGGTCTCTGTCTGGGGTGGCAGGCAGGGTCAAGCCGTTCGCAGCAGAAAGCATGCCGACATCCACACCGTGAGATGAATGTATGCAGCTTTCAGCATGCGCTTGCCTGCCCCTGCCTGCTGCTCCAGACACCCAGAGGACCTGCTGTGGTGGAAAGAGCCCGACGTGTGCAAAGTACATGCAACGCTGACAATGGCATGCACACGCTGGTGTCACCTGCAGGGTGGCGATCATGCGCTTGCGGTCCTGCAGAATGTCGTCCATCTGCGCCAGCAGGTTATGCCGCAGAGCGATGACCTTCAGCTGCTGCTCCAGACTGAGGTGCGCCTTGTCCTGCACAGCCGTGACTCCAAACATGAGGTGTGAGGTTGCTCCAAACACAGAGCTACCTCCACGACAGGACTCACTAAGACAGCCTGAACAATAACTATCTATCACCCATTATGGTGATCTGGTGTGCTCTGCTGCATCATGACGCCCGCCTGAGATCAGTCAGGTATACAGCCATAGCAGGAGTTTTATCCAAAAAGCGGCCAGTCAACAAGCTTGCGGGCGACCACCCTGGTAGGGTGCAGCTGATGGTGGACCCCAACAAGAATGCCCAAGAGCGCGCTGCGGGGAAAGGGTGCCTCACCACGAGGCGGTGCCAGAGGCTGGCGGGGGGCGGCCCGTACTCGTCCTTGGGGGCGCGCGCCAGCGTCCGGTCCAGCAGCTGCGACAGCTCCGGCAGCTGGGCATACAGCTTCCGGCTGACCTCCCTCTGCATGGTTGGAGCACGCTCCTCAGCAGATGTTTTGGGGCTTTCCATGACAGCTTGCTGAAATGGGGCACAGCAGGCATGCGCATCATGACACAGGGTTGCTCTGAACACATGGAGATGCTGATCTTGAATGCTGTCTTGGCTACCATAGCCTAAAGCTCATTACATGCTGACACGACCACTGGCCTGCAAATATGTGCTGCTCAGCCGGTGAGGAGCTGCCGCACTGATATGGTCAGGTTGGAACTCAAAGAGGCTCACCCCCGCTAGTACAAGCTCTTCCACGCCGCGCTGGCCTTTGGACGATGCCTTGTCTCCAGCAACCAGAAGCGCCGCAGCCAGCTCTCGCACCCACACCTGCAGCCCGGGACAATGCCATCACACACCCCCTGGTTAAATAGCACCTCAGCCGCACCCTAGCAGACCAGGTGTTGTGCAGCGCTTCACCACCCCTTGCCATGACCCAACAGGGAAGACCTGACAATAGGACCACGAATCATGTACTGGGGCATGCGCCTCCATGCTACAACCTCTCAAAATGCCATTCACGTGATTGCGTATGCTGAAGCCATCACTTAATTGAATGCGAGAAGCAACTTGGGCAATATCCTGGGCAGGCCAGGGCGCTGCTCACATTGTAGAACCTGACGACATCGTCCAGAGTGAGCTCGGGAGTGGCGCCGTTGCTGGTGCCGCGCACCACAGTCAGCACCCTCTGCACCGCCTGCTGCGTCTCAGGGTCTGTTTCGCCGCCCGCTGCTTGCGGAGCCGCCCTGTTGAGCTCCTGCATCCCCTGCAGCACCACACTTGCCTTCAGTTCAGAGATCTTGATATGCCTTGCCCTGCTGAGGTGCTTCTCTGCAGGAGTGTAGCATGACACAAAGTACTGCAACGCTTAGTGCCCAGGCGGCAGCTCTGTTGAGCTTCCGCATTACACGCTGCAACAGGGCATGCCATCAGCGCAGATGGGCGCACAGCATGCACCCTCACAGCCAGGGTTGCATCAGTTACATAAGCAGGTACGCGCCACAGCTTCCAATTGATAGTGATACTGGCTGTCAAGTTATTCAGGCATTCCTTGGTGATTGATTTTAATTCTGGCATGCCTCCTGACAAGGGCCTGCAGGTCTTGCCGTGTGCAAATGAGGCTTACTTGCTGCACCATGGGGTGGACTGGTGAGACTGGCTGCGGGAGCCCGGAAGGGGCAGACATGGCGAGGGGCGCGCTGCTGGGCATGAGCTGCCCGCCCTCCATGGCTTTGTGGAAGACGCTCATCTGCAGCCTCAGGTTGGCCACCTCCTGCTCCAGCCTGCCCTTGTCCGCAGTCAGGACGGCCTTCTCGGCATTTGCTTGCTGAAGCGCCTGTGTGAGCACCTCCACCTGTTCTTGCCACACCAGCGCCTTTGCCTGCAGGCAGGAGGGGTGTTTCAGTCTCTCCAGTAGTCATCAGGTTGGCATGGCACCAGAAAGGGGGCATAGGCGATGCATGCTGTATGGTGAGCTGATGTGAAGCTTGGGGGGAAACCGGGCATAAAACAAGGCATCGATGGCTGGCCAGCGCCAGAAAGTGCCGTGAGTGATCTATGGTCAAGGCGCGGGCATTAGATAGGCGAAAGTGCAATGCTCTGCAAAGCCTTCCCACCTTGGTCCGTTCCCTGTACCGGGCCTGAGCACGCCTGTTTTTGAGCTTTAACAGCTCGTGCCTCCTCATGGCCTTTGCGACAGCAACAGGATCGTCTGTGAGACCTGCAAGCCCACATGAGCTGCAGCGGAGGACCTTATGCAAACGCAAAGCGTGTATGTCATCCCCTTAGCAAGGTTGCATAGGAGATAGTGGCAATCTCCCCTGTAGCCCCAACTCCCCGCTCGACTGTTCATCAGAGGGCACAAAATGACCCCAGGCTCTCTATTCAGGTGTTCATGCCCCAAGAGAGAGCTGAGTGGCTTATCTTTACTGTGGGCTCTTGCTGTCACCTTTGGGGTCACATTTGACTGACGTAGAGGTCATGAAAGAGCACCTTGGGGGGATATGCAAAGCACAACGGCAGCACCAGAGTAACAGGCGGGCCCAGAGGGACCACGCTTGATGGCGTCAGGTTTTACGAGAGCCTCACCATCTTGTCCTGCGCCGCTGCCGCCGCTCCCCTCGCTCTGGTCCTCGCCCAGCATCGCCGGGTCTTCCGCTGAGGCCGACATGCTTCAAATCGCTGCCATCGCGGGAGCTTTCCTGTGACCGCAACGCTGCGGCCAAAGGAGATTACGGTAATCACAAGCCCTGAGTGAGCAGGTTACGTGAGATGAGCAACAGATGAGAGAGAGTGGGGAGTTGTCCATCTCTGGTCATCCCTGCGCTCGATCTGCTCACTTCTGCTCGCATTATGTTTCTATCATCATCGCGAGGGTGCTCTCTTACGCCTGCCCTCCTCGCACCTTCTTACGCGTTTGGTACAGGGCGTGATCACTGCCATGTGGGTGGCCCAATCGACAGCCAGAGGGGCATCTCATGCTTCGTATGATCTTAGGTGCATGTCATTTCACTGCGTGCGAGCCTGATCTCGTAAGACGCGATCACGCTATGCTTAACACACAAATTGGAGGTCACACTTTCTTTCTCGCTCTGCTGCGATGTCACTCATACATCTCTGCTGCAGCCTCATCACAAAGACATGTCACTCAACTCTCTCAATAGCAATGTTCCGGCGTCCGCTCATTTGTCGTATATGGGCTCCTCTTGTATGCGTTGGTTCCTGCCCAGGAAAGGCTGGTAGAATCGCTCAAAGAACATGAGCCGATTCGAATTGTACCGGGGGTCAAAGTCAGTCAGCACTGGAGCAACCTCAAACTTGCAGGCCTGCGCAAGAGCACATCATCACATGTCAGTGCTGTATCCCGTCCTGTCCTGTAAGCCCTCACAGGCTCCCCTAAGGGCACCTTTGCATAGCCATGGCTTGATGGGATGGGCATCATTTCCAGAGATGTGCAGGATCTACAGAAGTAACCACCCCACACTGCCTGGGTATCTGCCAACAGCAACACTCCAGCTGCTGAGGTGCGCTAATCTGAAAGCGCCCAGGACGGTGCACACCTTGCGGACATCCTCCATGAAGCGCTTCGCAGTGTTGCGCTCATAAATGAAGCCCTGGGACAAGGACAGATTGAGATTGCTGTCCTGCAAGCCGGGACGCCCGCGGCTAGTAGCATGGATGTCCACGATGTTATCCCCTGCAGCCAATCGCCTGTCAAGCATTTCTCTCATCACACGAGACCGCTCATGGCTTCCAACAGCTGTACTGGATCCCCAGATCTTCTGCACTTGCTTGTCATGGTTACAGCAGATGGATCCGCAACAACAATCCTGTAGCACGCCATGCACACATGTATAACACAGCAGCGCTGCATCTCATCATGTGAGAGACATCATGGCGTGCTTGATGGTTCCAAAGTGTCACCTGTCAGAAACAGGAATTCTGCATCTATGATGGCGCCAGGCTCCTTGCCCCGATTGAAGGTCAGGTGGAGGTACTGCGACCCATCTTCCATTGTGTGCTGATCCGCCAGCACTCCATCGAGCCTGAAGGTCTTGCTTCCCTGCTGCCTTGAGGGCCTCTGTGGCAAAGGCTCACCTGCACTGCATTACTTTTGCTGGCATGGGGCATCTGTATATATCCAGATGTTTTGTGGTCCCTGCTCTGGCTTTGTTGTAAGCTTTGCTGAGCTTTTGCAGTCATCCAAATTGCCTGGAAGTACAGCTGCCAAGAGTCTATGCGGCTCCAAATGAAGCCAGCCCTGAAGTGCTCCAAGGGCAACAAGATGGACTGCACATGCTCCACCCATGCTCTGACGTCACAGCAAATGGAGTGAGCAGAGTGACCCATCTGCAGTGCGTGCTTGCAGCCAGCATGTCACAGTCAGTGCACTCTGTGTATGTAGAATAGGACAGAACCTTGCAGGATCCAGCTAGGGACGCAAGCCGGAGTGTGCTCACCTCGCAAGGTGTTTCTCACTCCTCCAAGAATGAAGCTGGCAGCATCAAATCTGGAGACTCCCGGGAGCCCAGGGGACTCCTGCAGCAGGCTTGTGACTGGCACCTCTCCTGCACCACATTCGCAGCTCATACATGGCGTCTGACTGAGCCACCTAGAGAGTGACTTGTCAAGGTTGGGACCTCAGAGCTATGCCAGCTTCACGCTCAGGCTTGTTGTGCGCACTGTGAGTGCTTGCTCGACAGCGGCAAAGTGGAATCGTCATGCAGACATGGAAGGTATCATGTGTACCTGTCGCAACCTGAAGCAGCCTCCGCTTGGCGGTCTGCAAATCCCCGTCATACTGCAACCCAGAAGTCATACTCAAAGCTGTACCATTTACACAGACGCCTGAGAGCAGCAAATGGCATCAGAGCTCTGTTACAGGGCGCTCAGGCTACTGCGTACCTGCCATGGCGGTATGAAGTGCGCCTCATCGTCATTCTGCGTGCTGGCGCATGACAAGGAGTTCAGGGGGCATGCGTTGAGAACTCCGTTGATTTCTCCGAGAGAGTACAATGAGTCCTCCGCCTGGTCTGCGGAGGCTTTCCTGTCGAGAGCGACTAGTCCCAGGCTCAATGCCAATAACTGTCTCCTGCATGCGCGCATGTCCACACTCAATTGCCCTGTGCATGCACTGGCTGCTGGATGGGGGCTGTCGCATGTCTCAAGACTGATTTCAATCCTTGCTCTCAGGCTTGCAAGAGACAAGAGATGAGATGCAATCACTTCGCTGCTGTATAGTGCTGTGCTGAGCGTCAGGGCTGGCTGGAGAAGAATTTAAGAAGCATAGACGCCAGATACTATCACAAATACCCCATATTGCATACATAAATAGGGCAGGTGTGGCCAGGGCGTTAGAATGCCCTGCCTGGTAGTGACGTGGTGTGGAGATCTGGGAGAGTGCCCTACAGGGACAATGCAAGGACGCTGCGAGGAGCTATGACAGAATGGACGCTGAAGCCTCATGGAGTTGTCGGAGGGGCGCACGGAGTCGTGCGGAATGGCGAGCTGCGCTCCTGCCAATTTGCAATTACTGGTCAAAACCCTGCTAGGGCTTTAGCGAGTAGTATTGGGAATGTTGCCGCTCGCTTGCAACTGGCGCCGACTGCTATAAGCATCCCTTCTGTTTGCTTAATCTGCAGAGTTGCAAGCATGGCAATGGCATCGATAGACATGAGCAGAGTGGCAGTACAACATGCCCAAAGGACGCCATTCAAGAGCATGCAGGTAGCTCTGTGGCCCTCATTGTGACTGCATACCGCCGCAGACTCTTCTCTTCTGATACTTGTCATCCGTCTGCCCGAAGCATACTGGTGACAGATGAGCATATCCAGGTTGCCTTTATGTAGATCGCCCCATGATGGACTATCATGTGCGCAGGTGACTGGTCGTCAGAGACGCCCAAACACGCATAGTGTCGTGAAGGTACCTCAGGCGAGCTCGAAGGCCGCTGCTGGTGGGGCACATCGCTCAGAATAATTATATCTCTTGCTGAGCTGCCTCCTATAGAGCAATGCCACTGGTCCTAGAGCTAGACTCTTTACGGGGACAGCAGTACCTCACATGGCTTTTTATGCAGATCTGGTGCCACAGCGACGTGAAATGCTCAACCTTGCAGCCGCGCTGGCACTCGGAAGCCTCTGTGCCCAAGTGCCACAAGCTCGGGCTGCTACAGGTCAGCTGGCCTGCTACAGATTTCCAAATTGCATGTCGTGTTAAAAGCCCTCGGCTTCCGCTGCACATGTGCCTCAGAATGTTGCGGTCCTTCCCCTGTCTGAGCTCACCTACATGCGCTTGCAGATGCTCGGCAAGCCTTGCTGGATGCCATCAAGGGAAAGGAAGGGGACGAAAAAGTCATCGGCGCCCTCAGGGAGCTTGCAAAGCAGAATCCCACGAAATCTCCAGCCAAGTCTGAGAAGATCTTTGGAGAGTGGAACCTGCTCTGGGCATCAGAGAATGCAGAGGCAAGGCCACAGCTTCCTGTCAAAGCACACACACTTTCTCTGCCTTGCTTTGCAGCGAATCATCACATCATGTGGGACAGCTGGATTCAGCCCTGTGTCGAAGAGAATGCAAAGAAAGCACGAGTCAAGAAGGCCTGCTGTCATGCATCCTGTTTCAGTGCTACTATGACGGGGCCACTGAGGAGCCCGTCTCATGATTACACCTGATTTTCCTGCAGGTGAGCCGGGTCCTGAGGCTTCCCATACCTGCCAAGAGCACTCAGCTTCTTGGGAAGGACTTTGTGGGCGAGGAGGGCCGGGGCGCCAATCTCATTGACATTGGGAATGGCCTTGTGGTGGTAAGTAAAGTCAACCACGCTGTGACGGGAGAGAGTTGACCAGCTCAGATGCTCTTTTGTCAGGGCCTGAGATGCTGAGCTGCAGATGAGTGCGCATTACCTGGTACTGAAGTGGTCCTTGTCGATGCAGTACACCTGGTCTAAGCCAATTCCAAACTCTCGCTGAAAGAGTATCCTCAGTGTTGCATCTGCAATTGCAGGTGCGTCTGACGTCTGCAGCTGTGCCTGACGAGAAGGACGACACCACAGTTGTCATTGGGCCGCCTTTCTACCTTTCAGCCAAGTTTGCTGGAAGGGAGCTTCCAATCCAGGTGTGATGCCCTGTGATTCATCTCCTGTACTGTGTCTGTATGTTGCTTTGTGATTCGGCAGCCTCAGCAACCCCTCTCTCAAGCCAGCAAGCCCAGCGTTGTGAGGTCTTTTGGTTGCCTGTCAAGCACTAAGCCTTTGCTGTACTGAAAGCCTAATATCGCTTGCAGGACACCCAGCCGGGTGGCGGACGGAAGTCAATCTTGGGCAATGAGCTCAACTACTTCAGGCAGCTGTATGTGGAGACCACAGGGAATCCAGGGGATCTGAGAGTGTCAGAAGTGTATGCTGGAGACCCAGCTGTGAAGGGATCCATCTTTGTCCACCAGAGGGCATGATTCTGGAATGTACTATCCTGCGAATAGCGATGTATACACGTAGTGAATGTGGAAACATCAGCAAGAGTGCTTCATACTGGGCTTTACAGGATGCTTGCTGACAACATATGTATTTCCTGGATGCAAAGAGCCTCTGTTGCAAAGAACCCAGTGTACCAAGCCCTTACTCTGTAGTCTACTTATACTATGCAGCTCTAGACTGTATGAGGTCTCAGTGGGCAGAGCAAATTGTAAAAGGCATTCTTGACAAACAGGTCCCCGCCTGCAGCTGCCTTGCCATCAGCCTTCTTCCAGGCCACCCACTGCCCTTTGTGGATGGCCTTGAGGTCATCGCTCCCAGTGTAGTGCGGGTCCAGTATGAGGAAAGCGCACTGCCCTGTGCGCTCATTGTAGTCGATGCCCAGAAGGGTGTATGCCAGCACTCCTCCTCCCATCATGATTGGCGTTCCCTGCACTCAAGAAGTGCTTCAGCCTGGAGCGATTCTGGTCTCATGTCCTTGTCAAAGCAGAGTGCAGGCAGGCTCATCTAAAGTATATGCAAGCATTTGCTGGACAAGGCTATGGTTGCTTTGAGCTCAGCACACAAGTGAACCTGAAAGCGAGCAATGCCTCTTCCCAATGACGATCCTTCTGGCATCTTCAAAGAGTATGAATAGACAATGGGAGCAATGCATTCACTAAGGTTGCCTCGGAGGGACTTAGCAGATACATGCCACAGTAATGCATTCTGTGCGTACCTGGCTGTCAAAGTGGTGGGCAATCTCACGGGCCTTGGATGCCATCTCGGCTCCATTGGACACAGTGATGACCCTGCTGGACACTCCCAGGAGCGTGTCCAGGATGTACCCCAGCTCTATGGCCCCGATCCACTGCTTGGACCCCACAAAGCTGCTCGGCTTATCTCCTGCATTGTGTGACACCATGTCAGACACTCTCGAAGCATGCCATCAGCAGAGAAGGTCCTTATCGGCCGGGTGTGGTCACCAACAGAGCCGTTGCTGATCGCTGGTGAGAGTGCGGCTCTGTTGCTGACCACAGCGCAGCTGTACTCTCACCAGCAACCAGCACACCGTGCATGTGTAGAGAGGCGCGGCATGGACAGCCTGCAGAGTGCCAATGTGACGAGAGAGTTATGCTTCCTAGGCAAGACAACCTTGCTGCCAAATATGCGCTCGGGCAGAAGGGGGGCTACCTATGTCGACCAGGGTCTGCTGTATCTGCCGGTGGGTTGGCACCGGGGCGCTGGTGTACTGCTGCCACCGCATCCAGGAGCAGATTGTCTGCAGCGAGCGGTACGCGCAGCCCCATCCAGAGTCATCAAATCTGTCCTGCGCAGATGAGAGGAAGGTCCATCAGGTGGGGGCGGGTGGTATTTGGCTTCGTGCCATGCTGCAGGTCTTGCTCTGCTGACCATGTGAATGCAGCTTCTGATTGAATTACAGTGGCACACTACATCTAGTCCTGAGGATGGCCAAGCATATGGACTCATCGATACATATTGAGTTCACATGGCTGATCACATTTGCGTGCATGGGTAGACAGGTCCTGTCTGCAGCATATAAATGTCACAGCCAGATGATGGTCCCAATATATGTCGATGACTCGATAGCCATGTACAACAAGGAATGATTGATCTTCTAGTCAAGATGGCTGGCGACGCAGCTCATAGTATTGATGAGATGGACTGACCTGCATGTAGTGGTGGTAGTCATAGCTGCCCTCCACCATGTGCATGCTGCCATTCTGCACGCCTGAGGCTGGCAGACCCTGATGCACATCCCTCAATCGCTGAGACCCACTGCCCTCCCCTGGAGCCCAGTCACACTAACGCTCGTGACATGTCAGCTCTTCATTGTAAGCCACAAAGCTGTCTTGTAACATTCGTCACAGGCTGGTTGCACTGAACATGCATGCCAATACTACACTCTCGAGCAGTGGGGTATCCAGAGCCAGGCTGCACAATTGCGCTTCCAGCGAAAGTGCCTGGGTGAGAACAGCTGGCGGTGAAGTTTCTTGTGTCGCTTGTGGCGGGCTGCGTCAAGCCACAGCCCCGCATGCCTCACCTGCTGCGTCTTCAAATGACATGGCGTTTGCCATCCGCAGCATGGGCCGGTCCATGGGCAAGCCCAGCAGCTGGTGCAGCTCCTTCCGCATGGGCAGCAGCTGCTCCTCAATCGCCTCCAGGCTCTGCAGCAGGCACTATCTCAGCTGACACTGTGCTCATGCATTGCCAGATGTGCAACACTATATCCTTCTGCAGCCTGCAGCCTGACTGCAGCATCCCCTGGGACGTACATGTGTGCTTATGCACCGCTGGATGTGGACAGGCCTCCACCACCTCAATGAGAAATGTCAGGGGCTGCAGGCTTAGGATCGCAGGCTAGAATTTTATGTTTAGAGCTGGACAGGTGGCGAGTGGCTGACCTTGCCAGCGCCGTCTGCGCGCAGGGGGTAGATCACTGTCACTGGGTGTGGCCAGCCGGGCGGCAGGAAGTGCAGGGCGCGCTGATCGCACAGGGGCCCATCGTCCCGGGAGAGTGCCTCTCGAAAGCGCTCCAGCTGCGCTTCGATAGCTGGCCGCACCATATTTTCCTCGAGCGTGGCTGCTGCAAGGCTGCTGGGCGCAAGCATGAGCACGTCCAAAGACAGCTTCACCTGCTGCAAGGACAACGTGCCGCCTGCACACACAAGGGTACTCGGTATTAACGGGCAGTGGGGATACTCCGGCTTTGATGCGTCCCGTGCTGTCGGGCTCTGGTATGGTTTCCATGCTGCCCTGGGGATGTCCTGCTTCAGCTAAGTGAGCCAGCTGGATGAAGGAGCTGGAACAGGACATCCAAGGCTGCAACATAACCCAGCCAGAGCCTGCCACTGGGGACGCATTGGATCGCAAGCATGCAGAATTTGAATCATGGTTGGACAACATCATGCACAGGCATGAGGCAAGCAGGTGCATAGAGAGCTGCTCGCCCAGGGTGAGTGCACCTTTGATAGGCTGGTACTGAAAGGAAGAGCCAGCTGCGCTGCTGCTGCTGTTGTCACACTGAGGTTGCCGCTGCCGCATGATCTGGACCTCGATTGGCTTAGCCATGGTGCCCCCTAGGCTGCCACATGTGTCTACTCCCCCTTGCAGACTCTGCAACCCTGCACACAGCAAGTCCTGTCATTCAAGCAATGACCTCCACTCTCGACACCGCACACCGGCATAAATTGCAGTTATTGTGACTGCCATGGTGGATAGATTAGTATGAGCATGGACCAGAGAACTGGCCTTACCCAAGCCCTTGCTGCCTTTGCTCAACAACATGATGCCTGTCAATTGCTGTCTGAGGGATCCGATAGCCGCATCAACTGCCTTGGACTTTGGCACAGCCTGACCCTTGACAGCTGACAGACCAAAGACCTGCAGACACAAGTGGCAGCAGGATTCAGGATTCCCATGTTCTGTACACCACATCCTGCTCACTTTCACCCCAGATACAGCCTTGCCATGAAGCAAAGCCTCAAGCTGATTGGGTGCTTGGAAGGAAGAGCTCAGAAGTATTGTACCTCAGCATGCAAGGGCAGATTGCATCTCAGGGCACAGATGTTGGCTCCAAGCCAGTGCTCAGCGTCTGTCAGAGCATCCGCAGTAGTCTCAGACAGTGATTGTGCATTCCCGCAGTACCACTGAATGCTATCACCAGTGAGGACGGCTCCTACAAAGGACGCTGCGCCCTGCAGAACACATCCCACCCTAAGACAGTCACATGCTGCGTCATTGACAGCTGCAAAAACTCGGGAAGTACCCCTGTGGCACAGACATCTCTTGCAGGACATGTATACGGTGCAGAGTCATGGGCTGTCCATGTAAGACTCCTCGAGATGTTGCATCACAGACGGAACAACAAATGTACCTTCGCCTGTGCAGCTGTCGCCATCTCCTTCAACCTCTGCAGGGTGTCCTGCTCGTCTCCTCCTCTTGCCCATGCACCACAGATGCTTATACCCGCAGGCAGCAGTCTTTGAAACTGATCTGCAGATGCAAAGAGTTCCTCAGAAAGCAAATTGCGCTGTTGAGAAGCCTGAAAGGTTATGCTTGTTCAAGATGGTTTGTGGGAGGCCTCGATACTTGCATGAAATAGTCATCTCTTTGCGGGAGTCAGCTTACCATACTGATCTGACGCTGCAGGGCCAGACAGATGAAGCACAACCGTTTCCTCCCGTCCCTTGAAGCCAGTAAGCCATCCTCCTGTTCCAGCTCTGGAGGTAGCCTTGATGCGCTCTTCAAGGTCGGGCCATACACGTAATCTCTCGGTTGTCATCTGGTTGATAGTGCTAATCAGACAAGCAGTCCATTATGTGTAGCTATGGGTTCAGCGAGCGGCATGGGCCATGACATAGGAATCTTCCCTCTGATGCTGTGACACTTGTGTATAAGGAGCACCCAGCGAAGAGGAGAAATATGAACACGTTCAATCTGTCTTGTTTGTGGATGTATACTTCAGCCACTGCCGAACACTTTGGGGAATGGTGCACTATTGGTGGCCCAGACCAGACATGCGGGCAGTGAAGGAGGGCCGAGACAAACGTCGTACGACCATGAAGTTGGCTTTAAAGCGTCACAGTCGACATATTTCCCGCTCCGCTTCACATTGCGCGGTCCTGTTGAAGGCATCTCACCTTTCGGAACTTTTTCCGGAACAGTGTGTCGGAAGCCTGTCTCGACCTGGTCAAGCACGCAGAGCCACAAAGTCAACTTTATTGCGTCGAAAGCATACGTGTCAGTCTACTCAAGTCTGTACGACAGGAGCTCATACTTCCCTGACACGCCCGTGTGTATATCAGCGCATACCACAGTCTTCCGTGTTTGTCTGAGACCTGTGATGGAGAGTAAGCTTGCAGACACTCACACATCCTCGGATTCTGATATCGTCATCGGCGTGCTTGCTCTGCAAGGAGCCTTCAGAGAGCACATAGCCCACTTCAGTAAGGTAGCAGGAGTGACTGCGCTCGAAGTGAGAAAGAGGGAGGATCTAGATGGGCTTGACGGTCTTGTCATCCCGGGAGGTGTGTGCCTCCCTGGGAAGCATAATCGCACATCATTCAACGATCCTCTCTGTGATGTGTACTCTGGTCCTCAAGTCTGCCTGTGTGAGCACCTTCACAGCTCATTGCATGTAAGCTTGGGGCGCGCAATGTTCTGAATGTGCTGTAGGAGAGAGCACGACCATGGCTCTCATAGCTGAGCGCTGGGGCATGATCCCCGAGCTGCGGACGTTCGCAAAGGGAGGCAGGCCAATCTGGGGGACCTGTGCGGGCCTCATCTTTCTGGCTGACAAAGCCTCAGGTCCGTCCATCAAGCATGCATGCACGTGGTCATCGCAACAATGTGACGCACTATAGCAGCACAGCCGGCAGCAGCACTTCTTGACCACAGATGCATAGCCTCCAGAATGAGTGACATTCTGTGTTAGCGCAGACGGTCTGAGCAGCGCTTCTTGACCAAGAATGCAAATTCATTGAAGATCTGTCCATCAGAGCTTCGAAAGATAAGGCTTGCTGTGCTGCAGGGCAGAAGGAGGGAGGGCAGGCACTGCTGGGCGGCCTGGACTGCAAGGTGCAGCGCAACTTCTTCGGAGCACAGATCAACTCCTTCGAGTCCCAGCTGCCTGTGCCAAAGCAGCTGGAGCCCTTCCAGAGCGGCCCTCAGGACTACCGCGCCATGTTCATCAGAGCGCCAGCCATCATGGAGACAGGACCTTCTGTAGAAGTCCTTTCCGAGTACAGGTAGGAAGACTTATGGCTGATCTCTTTCCATCAGGTGCCTTCCAGCAACCCTGCCAAAAAGCCATTCTGCAGCACCTGTGTAACAGCTAGACCGTCTCATAGGTGGATACCCTCACTGTTCCTGAGGAGAGCTACCAACTCGAATTGAGTGCTTGTACAGGCTCTCGCCAGAGGAGCAGGCTGTGACAAAGGGGCGGGAGTCTGTAGTGGTGGCTGTGCGTTCTAAGCAGCTGCTCGCAACCTCCTTCCACCCAGAGCTCACAGAGGACTCTAGATGGTGATCTTCTAGCATCTCTGCCGACCCAATTGCTGATATTGCCTGTCAGGTCCTGAAATGATGCTCATGCCCTTCTCATCAGCTGAAAGTCAACTTTGAGTGCAGCCGAGCCGCCAGCAGCACATATCCTTTGTCAGACCAGCTCTTATCGTGCTCTCCTGACCAGAGATCAGCACAAGCTGCATGTGCAGGCACGAGACTTTTGCCGAGATGGTCAGGCGTCACAAAGCAGGCAACGAAGCATCAGCCAATGGGCGCAGCTCAAGCAATGCCAGCTTGAGCTCTATGGGCAGTCAGAAACCAGGGACACTGAGACCGGCAGATATGCCAGTATATAGCTCGCGAGACAAGCTCTAGGTTGCCTCTTTGATTGCTGCAATTCAAGTCAGCATGGATGCTCATTGCACTCAGCTGACATGGCACATGCTATGAGGCATCTGCCAGACAAGGAAGGGCCCAGTGGACCCGCCACGCTACTATAGAAACGCATGCTGTACTCGCTACACCTAAGAAGAGGCAGTGGCCAAAAGCAACGGGTAGATTATGTCAGGGAAGACTTGCAGATTGCAGGGCTTTCATACACATGGTGGAAAAATCCCAAGACAGGGCAGGGTGGAGGGCTGCTATAAAATGTCTGCTGCAACGCACCTGATCTACGGATTGGAAAGCGTAGAATGAACGACAACTAAGTTGTCTCACCACAGCACTGTGCTAATGTTGGGTGCCTGTTGAGTCACAGATACTTTGCAAGGCATGAATGTCAGTCAGTGCTGTGGCATCAGTGCTGGAACTTGCCCCATAAGGACTTGCCTTCTCCCCCTAATAGCTAGCTATGACCTTGCTCCCATGTCCTTTCAGGGCTTTACAGGTGGATCAGACAGCCCCGGCATTCTGTCATACACCTCACCCAGTTCTCTGAGGGCCTTAGCCTCTGGCGCCAATCTCTTCCACACGTCTGAGTCACCTATGCGCCACATCCAGTTGTTTTCTGTGCTGCCTGGCAGGTTCATTCTGCCGCTATTGTCCAGGCGCATGATATCCTGCCACGCCAATCACCATGTCAGCATTCCCTATGTCATCCCAGCAAAGAGGCAACTTGCGGTATTGACATTTCCAAGTTTTGCACGCCTTAGCCCCAGAAGGCTGCTCTGTAAGACATGGAAAGGTACTCCTCAGCCTTTGCATTGTCGGGCACAGTGCACACTGCCAGTCACTGCACCTCTCCTACTATCATCATTGCGCAGTGGCGGATGTGGACACCGATCATCTAAATGAGGATAAGGATTGTGCACCTGGATGAGGATGATGGAGGTCCTGGAGACTGTGCTGTAGACGCTGCGGATGAAGTCCCAGGCGATGTCCTTGCCATCCGTGTTCAGGTACTTTGTGAGGTAGTCCTTGTCTACCTTGGTGGCGCTGTCCTTCCACCAGCCTACTGCTGTCTCATTGTCATGCGTTCCTGCACAACAGAAGGTTCCTCCAGTAGCCGCGCAAACCGGTGCATGGCGCATCATACCCGTTAAGCATCACAAATGATCTGTGCAACAAATTTTAAGAAAAGGACAAGACAGTTAGAAAGGACAAGACTATTGAGTCATGCGTCTAATGCCGGACTACTCGCAGATCATGCATGCACAGAAGAATTGACCCTCATGAGGAGTGTCTCGCTGGGCGGCAGGCTTGAGAATGCTCTTGAAGGTGCGCAGCAAAGCTGCAGAAGGCCTCATGGGCGGTATATACAGTTGGGCAGGTCACCTGGGTAGCAGACGCTGTTCTCGTAGTGGTTGTGGGGCAGGTGAGTGTTGGTTGCCCCGCTGCCCCAGGCAAATTGCAGCACCACCATGCCGGGCGCGCCTATGCTCTGCCTGAGCTCGTGCACGTCTGCTGTGATCACGCCCAAGTCCTCTGCTATGATGGGAACATGCCCCAGCTCCTGCAAGGCATGCATGCATTGGAGATGCTGCAGATTGCACAATGAAAAAGTTCCTGTCCCATGCACGCCACCCTCCTTGTTCTGCCATGTTCATATCCCAGGCAAAGCCAGCTGTGAGCGTATGCCATGTCAGGCATAATCACGAGTGGTGGTACAAAGAATGCACATGTGATGACTGAGGGTGTGCCAAGAGGCAGCGCGCACCCTCTCTAGCGCTGCAAAGAGCTCTGTGCCGGGGCCTTTCTTCCATGTTCCGTTCATGGCTGTCTCCTCTTTTGCATCCACTGCCCAGTATCCTGCAGCAGCAGCATTCACAATGATGCTGGAGGACAGGACACGCTTCAAGCCCTTGCCGAGACCGGGTCACAGCTACAAGGGATGCATGACAGAAAGCCTGTCTGCATGGCCCAAGAGAACTATTGCAGTGCATGGGAGATGGCTTGCCTGCAAAGCCTCGGAAGTGGTCGATGCGCACTTCGTCATGCAGCTGGAACATGCGGCGCAGGCGCTGCACCCACCACCTGAAGCCGTCCTCCTTGTGTGCCTGCACAGCTACATTTGCTGAATATCCTGCTTCCTGATAGGCCCTGTGGATCTGGCAATGCTCGATACAGTTGAATGCTGACAGCATGATGCGGGAGCCAGGAGCAGGCACCACTCATCTCTGTGGTTCTGGACGAGTGATGGTTACTCTGCTACCACACATGCCACCAGCCAGGCACTGCTCTGCACGAGACCCAGTTGACTTCCAGCAAACATTGGCTATGCGCTCACGGCGGGCTGGCTCGGAGTTTAAGGCTTGCTGGTAGCTTACACGAGCGGCTGCAGCGCAGCATGAAGCGTGAGACAGAAGGAGGATGCTTGAAATTGACCTTCCAGTCGTACAGGGGTGAGCCCCACAGCTGGCCGGTGTCGCTGAAGGCGTCGGGAGGCACGCCGCTGACCATGAGGGGCTGGCTGCCCTTCCCCAGCTCAAACAGGCTCTGGTACGCCCACACGTCTGCGCTCTGACCGCCCACGTAGATGGGGATGTCTCCCACAATCTTCACTCCCTTTGAGTTTGCATACGCCTGCAAAAGCGTATACTGTATTGAGAGCAGGCAGCCTCATATCTTGTCCAAGGCAGAGTGGTGCTCTGCTTCAGTGCATCACGTCTGCTGACTGAAACATGCATCAACCTGGATGTACACAGCATAGGCAGCAACACCTACACTGGGATGTGCTATAGCCCTGATAGAGATGTCAGAGAGATCAAGCAAAGTTGAAAGGTACACCATCCCTGCTGTCTTTCGGCGCGTGCCCAGATGCTGGGGTTGCACCGCACGACAACGTGATGCATACCTCCGACTTTCATTGATGTAAGTCTGCAGGAGCAAGTCTGCATAGAAAGTTTGCTCACCTTGACAGCTCTCCACTGCTTGTCAAAGATGAACTGCAGCGCGATGAAGCGCTCTATGAGGTCTTCAAACTCCTCCTTGGCCTCTTGCATAGCCGCCTTTTCCCTGAACCTGCACCAGACCACACCCCTTTGTTTCCATCCTGGCCTACCACCGGAACAAGTCCACCCATGTATATATATATATATATTGTGCCCACATCTCAGAGGTGTTAGACATGGTCTATGCATCTGGAAGCCGTTGTTGTGCATGAGAAGATCAGTGGGCTCTGCGTGGTCTGCCTGAAGACTTGGAGCTCCTTAACTTAGGCCAAAGCGATGACCCGGGCCATTGTGACAAGATCAAAGCAACCCTTATAAGCAGGGGTCAAGAAAATATCACCTGACAGGCTCAGGCCACTCCCACCAGGCCTTCCCGATCAGCTCCTCGCGGTGGTGGCTGAGGGCATAGAAGAGGGCGCTGTCCTCCACCCAGGGGTTCTGCTGCCGGAAGGCTTCTGCCCCCGCTCTAACTTCCCGGAACTTGCTGTCCGTACGTATCCTGTCCGCCGCTTTGTCCAGGATGGGTGTTTTTATATCCCTAACCTGCGGGCATGCAAGGGCCTGCTTTGCCGACCTTGCTGACAGCCTCAACTTGCAGATCCCACCAATGGCTCTGTTGGCCTTCGAGTGGACAAATTGTAGTTTCTGGGGCTGTCCTGAAGATACAGCTGATGCAACATGTCGAACCCACAGCGTAGGAATCAGCAAGCAGCTGTGGCAGAGGCAAGAGAGCATACATGGAGGACTGTCTTACTGACAGTGTCAGCATTGATAGCAGTGTCAGGGATCAGGTCAGTGGAAAGCACACCTTGAAGAAGTCTGCTGTGGTGACAGGGACCTCCTCTGGTAGGTCTGACTTTTCCAGGAGGCCGTCCTTCACAAGCTCATCTAAGCTGATCATCAGCGTGTTGCCGCACAGGGCATCCAGGCCGGAGTATGGTGACCAGAAAACGTCCTCTGGAGGGACGAGCGGCAACACCTGAGGAGCACAGTTTGCGGGAATGCGTGGTGCCAGACTCGAAATAAGAGGCTTGAAAGCAAGTACCCAGTGTATATGCTCCTGAAGAGCTGCAGCTCAGCATCTGCATTGGTCTCTTAGTGACCAGGGCAGAGGTCTTTCAATGAATTTCCTGAGTGGTACCATGCGTAGGTATGCGACGGCAGCAGGGGAAGTGCAGGCACATGATAGGTGCAGGGGATGAGGCGTGGCATTGTTTGTACCTGCCAGAGTGAGAGACCTGCAGAAGCCATCCAGTCTACGAGGGCGTGGGCCTCTGATCCTATCTCACCAATCCCATAAGGCCCTGGCAATGACGTCGGATGTATAATGACACCTGCGCATGAGCGCAACATTGTCATTCAGCATTCATGCCTGTTTCGGGGCAGCGACATGCCCTGCTGATCTGCATGGTGACCGACAGGGCGCTTACGGCATGGCACACCATATCCTTACAGCTGCTGCACATCCGCTGGCAATGCTTGGAAGCTGAGCAATCTCCGCACCTGCTCTGCGGTCCTTGGGGGGTCCCTGGGTGCTGTTGCCGTAGTCCTCATCCAGGTCCTCCCCAGTCCACATGCTGCTGTAGGTGCGCTTCATGGCACGCTGCGCTGGCTCAGCCGCGCTGGACGCTGTCTGCGGTGCAGCTGCCATCACAGGCGGTGCTGGCCCTCTACAGCGGATGCTACCGCACTTGCTAGGCCCAACCTGCAAGCATATGTGAAAGCATAGGCCAGCAAGCTGCATGTGTCTTAGTATCCCCAGGCAGTACCTCCTGTGCAGGACAGCCATTGCAACAGACAATTCTGAGCCGTACCAGTGGCGCGAAGGGAAGCTTGCGGGGAGCTCCTTGTGCTGCTAAAAGGCGCTTGATATGGCTGCGGGGGCTGGTCAGCCCGTATCTCATTGCATCAAGGAATATTGCAGGGCGCTCTTAACTCGAACCCAGGATGTACAAAGCCCAGACAGCAAGCCTGCAGGGGCAGAATAGAGGATGGCATTGGTGCACTGGCAGATATTGCAGCGCTTTCCTTCTCAAACATGTCCAGAATACAAGACATATGATTTCCTGCTCGTGCATGTCAGCTTGGGCCGTCGCATCCCTGACGAGCCACCATTGATCATCCACAGAGTTCAACACCATGTAGTGCATGTATACGTGCTAATAATGAACATCAACACATTGTAAGAACCTGTCATATGCCAAGGCTCATCAGTCCGACACTGCTTCATGCCCCCTTTCTCCTGCGCCTGCAGAAGAGAGTGACCGGTGAGACCCACCTGAATAACTTTGCACCACGTGGGAACTATGCCGCCTATTCCCCTAAACACTATCTTTCAGTATGAAGGAAGTTCAGTCCAAGAAAAGCAGAGTGACACAGCTCTGCGGCCAGCAGTGTGCGGTCAACGCATCGCTGACCCCGTTATTGGGCGCCATGCCTGTTTAGGGCACTCGCTGGGCAGAGCAGTGCTACGTCGCTTGCTGAGCCTGAGAGGGTGATCGAGCCACAAGAACGAGCTCTATATCCTTCGCTGCCTCTTGGAAATAGAGAGCAGCAAGCTGGTGGTCTACGTCATACTACCGAAGCCATGTTGCGCCTACTAGCTGGCAGAGTTGCCCAAAAGCAGCAGGTAACAGGACTGCCTTGTTCGTCCCCGAAATACACTAATCATTGGCTGCAATGTATAAGCGACGCCATCGTTGTAAAAACAGAATAGCATCCCCCTGGCCATCTCAAGTACATTTGCATGACGTCAACCTACACATGTGCCCCTCTTGTGCCCATGCCATGTGTTTCTGATGTACAGGTATGGAGCATTATTCCGTGCTCCAGTCACTTTGTATACTCGAAAGCAGCAGCTGCTTGCTATTCTGGACCGCCAAGCGGCTTTCCCCAGCATTTGCAACACAGCCAGACTGCGCACTTCATGAGCGCTTCAGTGTCAGCCATGCTCCCTGCTGCACAGCAGTGTTCAGGCAGAGCAGCGCATTCACCCAGCATGTCTGTACAACCACTCAGCGCTCTGATGTCAGAATGCTCAGCCAAGTCAGAGAGCTGTGCCCGCCAAGCGGCCCAAGTGCATCACAGAAGGCTGATATCCAGCTCCGCAGCAGCTGCAGACAGCATGTCAAGGGACAAGACAGACCTGAACGCAGGAGCAGCGGCCGCAGCAGCAGCGCAGACCATGCAGCAGCAGCCCTCAGCGCATGGCCTGCAAGCAGCGCCTCAGGTGGCCAAAGTGCTGGGCTTTGCAGGTGCGGCGCTACCTACTTTCTCATCCACGCTCATATCAGCTCCAAAGGCTAGCGAGGTTGGCTGCAGCAGTTCTTGCACTTGAAGAGCGGCATAATGTTGTGCACCAGTCGTGAGTGCAGGTTGACTGCCAGTGCCCGTCCAAATCAGGCTAAGAGCAGGCTCTGAAACGTGCAGGCGCTATTCCTTTCTTGGCACTGGCGCCTCCCATAGCGCAAAGTCTGCCCTTTCTGCCGGCAGACCTTGTGGCGAACGCAGCTCTGCTGCAGCTAGGCTATGGCGCTTCTATAGCGTCCTTCTTGGGCGGCATCCACTGGGCCATGGCCATGGCAGAGTATGGAGGTGACAATATTCATTCCGCCTTCTTGCATGCGCTCTGCTGCTTGTTACAGCATGCAACTTCATGGTGCACTGCCTGGCAAAGAGTGCTGCATAGTGTGCAGCGAGTGGCAACCCCAGTCTGTCAGGCGCCTTGGCGGGGGCTATGCTGGACCACCTCTTGCCTTCCTCTGCGATCGCGCTTTCACAGGCACAGGCATATGATACATGTGCAGGTGCAGCTGCGAGTGCTAGAATGGCCAGCGAGCGGTATATCTGGAGCGTGACGCCCTGCCTCATGGCATGGCCGGCTGTTGTACTGCAGCCTGGCCCCGGCTCCCTCATCATGGGCACTGTTCTGGGTGTGGTGTATGCAATGGACAGGTGAGCCTGCCCTCTGCAGGCCTCTCATGTCAATTTATCAAAAAATCTGCACTTGGCAGTTCTGTGGCATGTGGGCAATAATAGACCCGATGATATATGACATTTGTGGAAGATTGTTCAAGATCGTGGTAGCCCTGCTGGAGATGGCAGTGCACGTGCTTGCAGGTCATTTGCAGCGAAGGGTCTCTTGCCAGCGTGGTACATGGCCTTGAGGCTGCCCCTCACGCTGGCAGCTGTCTCTGGCATGGGGATTACCCTTGTTGGGTCTCTCATGGCGTCCACTGAAGCTAGAGCTGCTCGGCAGTGAGGTGCTCAACATGGCTGCCAATGACAAATAAGCCTCTTCACAATTCGGTCGCCAGAAAACGTTTGGCAGATGACTACTTGGTCGTAGCTGGAATATTGAGCAATGTATAGGCTGTAGCATTGTCTTTTAGGTTGACTGGGCTGCATATCCGGTTTCGACAAGGCCAGAGCTGTGGGGTGGCATATGCTGTGCTGCTAGCTCTGGAGATGCCTGTGCCCAAAGTGCTTCCGATATAGCACAGCCTCTTTTGGGGCGCCCCAATAGTGTATGTTCGCCGTGTGACGATGTAGATGTCGATAGGTCTGACAGCTGCGAATCAGTTTGTATTGTCTACCTAGCTTCCTTCCTGTAAGAAGCTATCTCCGGTTGCTGCGGCTAATTTCCGGAAGCTCGCAATAATCGATAGAAGAAGTTTATTTCATACGCCCCCAAAAAAGCGGTTTACATGTCGTTACGCTGATCGCTCGACAGGTTGTACGTCAACTTCCAAGCCACTTTTCAAGACGAGGCAGTCATCGCACACCTCTGCATAGATTGCAGTACACGTTAGTGTAGTACGTGAAAACTAGGAGGAAAAGCAGAATAGTTAATCGTGACCTCATCGTACTGACTGAATGTGATAAAAAAAGGTGCAATGGCTCCTGGGAGGTGAGTCAACAATGGAGGACCAGCCCAGCCACTTCCAACGTACACTGATCAAGCAGTATCCGGCGAGAACAGCCTCCGAAACAGCGGAAAGCAGATACTGGCGCCGATTCAGGGCTCCCGACACCTCACAGCAGGTTGGCCTGCACTTACTTCCCTCCTAGTAAACGTCGTATACACTCTGCCTCACCTTTGGTGATGCTCACTGCAGTCTTATAAGACCATTCCTATCAGAACATCCTAGCTTTCTGAACGTGTCTTGCTGGGGTGTCCCCTGAAGGTGCTGAGCAGAAAGGGCTGAGCATGATTTGCAATCAATGCAGGTGGGAGCAGTCACATGTATAGACTTCAGCCCCCTGTACCCTTACAACTATGCGGTGACCAGCTCAACACGGGTGATCATCTTCGACGCCCACACGCGCCGGCCGCTGACCACGCTGTCCCGCTTCAAGGACAAGGCCTACTCTGGCACGTTCAGGAGCGATGGCCGGCTGCTTGTGGCTGGAGGCGAGACCGGCTTCGTGCAGGTCAGGCGCCTCAGCAGTCTACACAGCTCATTCCTGTGTGGTATGGCAGATGCTTTGATTTGATTGTCCTCAGCGCAAGTTGCATCCATCAGGTGCACAGCGCCGCGCTATTAGTGCGGAGCGCAGGGATTGCTGGATGCTGAAGAGCTGTGTCCAGTCCTTCATGTCTGCTCTGACACTCCTGTATGTCATGATGATCCCTGGTGCCATGTGCACAGGCTGCCTCAGGGTGATTAGGCACTTCACCAGGAGAGCCGTGATGACTGGAATTGCTGCAGGTGTTTGATCCTCAGAAGCAGACGCTGCTGCGGCAGCTGAAGGGGCATCAGCGGCCGGTGCACACCACGCGGTTCGCCCCGGACAAGATGCATGTCCTGTCTGGGTCAGATGATGCCACGGTGAGTGTCAGCAGCCCCATACATAATACCTTTCAGGCTTTGCAGTGCAGCGCTTATATGTCTCTGCAGCCTCCTGACCATGTTATTTTTCAGAAGCAGCCGTTGTCGAGGGCGTCTGGGCACGTCTGCTAGGAGTCAGCCATCTTGTATCGCATCCAGATGGTGCCATGAAGTGTCCTGAAGAGGGTTTGGTGCCTGCAGATCAGGTACTGGGACATCACAGCTGGAGAGCAGCTCTTCAGGCTAGATGGCCACAGCGACTATGTCAGGTCGTCTGCGTGCAGCCCTTCTTCCCAGGACACTTGGGCTACTGGTGAGGCTCCCTCACCTGCAGCATTTTCCCTTCCTTCCAAACACAAACCTGGATCAAAGGTCATATGGTGGTGCTGAGGATAAATTGTGCATGTGAAAATGTGCGATTTTACAAGGACCTGCAGGCAGCCAAGGATGGCAACTCAGATGTCATGCTCCTTGCAGGATCTTATGACCACACATGCAAGATCTGGGACATTAGAAATAAGCAGGTGAGCCTATGGCATATATCCCTTGGTAGCCAGATCGATGAAAATTCAGAGACTCCCAGATATTCTGGTACTGTTATGTCCATGTGGCTGGGTTTGCAGGAGCATGCACTGTGTGGTCAATGCTTCTGAGCCTGGTTCCTTGATCTCAGTCCATGTCCGTCTGCAGTGTGTCATGACAATGGAGCATGGCGCCCCGGTAGAGGCGACAGCCTGGCTGCCAGGCGGATCCCTGCTGGCAACCGCTGGCGGCACAGAGATCAGGTGTGAAATCTTGTCTGCTCTACAGTTCTGCTGTGCGTCTGTGTATGCGGCATCAGTCTTGGCGACTTTGCCCTTGTGTTCAAGTCGTCCAGAGACTGCTGCATCATGGGCCCAATTACCTTCCTGTTACCATTCACCTAACCAGTAAAGACTGAGCGGGCGACTTTGTCTGCACGAGGAGCAGTATGGCTATGGCTGAGACCCTGCTTTGCTGACAGCTACCATGCATTCTGTTAAATAGGACTACCAGAACGGTCGGGGGCTCAGTAGTGTGCCTTGTGCGCAGGATCTGGAATGTGCTGGCGGGAGGGCAGCTGCTGGCGCGCCTTGCCAACCACCAGAAGACCGTGACGAGCCTGTGCACTGCCAGCTCAGCGGGGCCGGCCGCCACCTCAGCGCCCCGGCTGCTCTCTGGCTCCCTGGACGGCCATGTCAAGGTGCCGCTATTCACCCTTTGCTGCTGCAGTCTTCCTGCTCATCTTCTGTATCACTCTTTGTGGCTGTGGCTGCATGGCTGCATGATCCCGTCTCCCGTAATCCTCGTCTCCTGATCCACCTGGAGTTTCCCGGGCTTTGAATAACCATGTACCTGACATACACCTCACAAGTGTGATGTGCATGGGACGAGACAGCTAGCAGGAAGTGAAGCCATGTGCTGCACAGGTGTACGAGCTGGATGCGTTCAAGGTCACGCACGCCACAAAGTACCCTGGGCCAGTCATGAGCGTGGGCATTTCACCCAATGCAGCCCTGCTGGCGGTGGGGCTTGCGAATGGGCAGCTGCTCGTGCGCAAGCACTCGCACAACAAGGGCGCTGTGCCTGGGCTGCCAGGTGTGTACTCACACGCACGCCGGATCATGACATACAACAGCACACTCTCTATGCGGCCTCATTTGCCAGGGCAATCCTCGAGCACCTGTTTTGCTAATACTAACGCTTGGCTGTCAGTATTTAGGAGCAACATGCACTGTGACTGTAGGCTCTGGGACAGTGAAGACTGGCTGGAGAGAACTGGCTTGGCACTTGGAGTGTAGAGCAGGACAGTATTGTGCGGACACCGCCGGGTGCTGAGGGATCTTCATACATGCAGGGGCGCCTACAAAGCAGAAAGTACCCTATCAGCAAAGGCTGACAGCTGCAAACTACCGCTACTTCATCAGGGGAGGCAATGAGAAGGCGGCCCCAGGCGACGTCCAGGTGCAGCTGCCCGGGCAGAAGAAGCTGGCAGCCTACGACCAGATGCTGCGGCGCTTTGAGTAAGCCCGCCATGCCTTGGCTCACGTGCACCCAGCCACGGTGTCATACTACATGACCAGGGATTGCATCACACATGACCATACCATATCGAGCTGATCACCCTTGCAGGAGCCTGCAGATGCAGAGCAATGTCTACATAGAGCTGGGAGGTGTACAGAGAAGTCATCATCGGGGTGATGTGCAGGTACCGGGCGGCCTTGGATGCTGCGCTAGCGACAGAGCAAGTGGAGATTGTGGCAAACCTTCTGGAAGAGCTGGCATCCCGCTCCGGCCTGGGTGCCGCACTTGGTAAGGGGCTGATCCCTGCCATTGCCTCTGTGATAGCGCTTTGTCACCATTGCTGAGTGCGTCACAGCTCAACTGACCCTCATTGTGGCATGACCATCTATTGCTCTGAGAAGTAATGGCCTCTTTACTGTGCGCAAGTCCTGGTACATCTGGACTTGAAGTATTCCACTTCAAGGAGTGTTGCACCGAGGCGTCAACCATGCACTGGGCTTGCCTCGAGGCAAGGCCTCCCTGATCAGTGTATGATGGGATGTGTGTTCTGAAGCAGGTGGCAGGGATGCGCAGCAGCTGGTGCCTCTTCTGGCGCACCTGCAGAAGCACATTGTGGACCCACGCCACTCCAACCTGTTCATTGGCATCCTCAACAGGGTTTTGGACACCTATGGACCTGCGGTGAGCGCTCTGCACACCCCCACCATAGCTACAGAGTGCACTGAGCACAATATAGCAGTCGCATTCAGAGTTCACCACAGCAGCATGGTGCTGGACAATGACACTCATGCACAGGGTGATTCCTGATCCAAGGATGGGGCGTTTCTCCTGACCTGGATTTGCAATGTGCAAAGGGTCTGGATAGGGATTCCTTGCTGGCTCAGAGTGCCTGGCAGCATGAAAGAGCACAGCATTGTGCAAGTGGAAAATCACATCTTTTCCAAAAGATTACCCTAATGCTGATGTGATGTGCTGCCTGCAGCTGGGGGTGTCAGAGGATGTGGACATGAAGATCCGCCAGGTGCGGGAGCAGGTGAAGCTGGAGGCGAAGCTGCAGAACACTCTGCTGCGCCTGCAGGGCTCTTTAGAGCCCATCCTGTCTGTAGCTTTGTCTGCTGGGGGCCACAGCGAAGAGTGATGTGCGCGGCGTAGCTTAGGAAGGCTTTGACGTGGCTGCTCATTGACAGTCATGATCAAGATGACCTTGTGATGTTGTATCATTGTCCGGCGCTGGTGCTTTGACTTGGAGGCTAGAGCAATACACAATGCAATGACAATACCAAAGTAGCAGGGCGCGGCTGAAGTGAAATAGAAATGCATGACAAATGCTGACACACATGCACAGAGAACTCAGGTCAGTGTGCGCATGACTCCTCTTGGATGCGCTATCAAAGAGCCAGAAGCTGTTTGTGTTCAGTACGCATAATGTAAGGCACCTGGAAATTCATGCAGAAGTATGAACTTCACACAGCATCTGTACACTGCTCACGCAGCCATCTGATCCCACCTTGTGGCACGCAATGTGAATTGTCATGTAGCCAAGTCAATGGACAAGATGTCTTACATAGCTGCAGGCCAAACTATTTTACCCTATGCGCAATGTCAGATTAACCAGAGCCCCCGTGCACATTGTACCACGCCAGGTAAGAGCTGTACCAGTGCTCATAGCATGCATACCAGCTGCTGTACTGCGCCTGCCAGCTCTCATACTGCCTGTGCCACTCAGCCCACTCCAGCGCTTGGTACCTCTTGTATAATGACACCGGCACAGTCACCGTTTCTGCATCCCCTGCCTGGGCTGTCTGATGTGCCTGTGCCGCTGCCTGTTGAGCTCCAGCTGATTGCGGCGCCTGGTTGTGATCTGTTGCTGGGGCAGCATGCTGGGTTGGCCCGCCTGCCCAATCCGCCCATTCCGCCAACTTCTTGCTTGTCCCTGCCAGCTCTGCTGGGGAAGGCTGTGCGGTTGTGCTGCTGGCTGCATCCACCAACGTAGGCTGCCCCACTGCAGAGCTTGGGTGTGCTACTGCTCCAGATGGCCACACATGGCTGCTATCTTGGGAGGGCTGGGCAGTTTTCTGGGCTTGCCAGGCTGCCCAATCAGCCCAGGCCTTTGCCTGGGCAGCTAGCTCTGCAGGGGACCACTCACCAGAGGCCGCAACACCATGTGCTGCTGCTGAGGCCTCAGCAGCATATCCCTCTGTGCCCCTAAGGTCTGCCTGTGTGCTGGCTACATCTCTGGGCGCAGCTGAGCCTTCCACAGATGCCCAGTCTGACCAAGGAGTTGCGCTCTGGTTGCCAGCCCCAGCGTGATAGTAGCTGTAGCCCGGGTATGCTGTGTAGGCCGCTGATTCCGGTGCAACTCCGCTGTGCTGCCATGTCTGCTGCTCTGCTGCAATACTGGCTGGCTGATCGGAGATGTTGGCTGCCATTCCGTTCACATCAGGGGCAGCTTCTGCTACGTTCTCGGCTTCAGTCTCCTCTGAGGCCAACTCCTCATCAGCATGCCTCCAGTGAACTTCCTGAACATCACCACACATAGGCGCTCAGCTGTCTGTCACAATAGGGAAGCAATATCAAGCAGTGAGAGTGCTGTGCAACAGGTGTCTTTTCATGCTTGATGTGCCAAATTGAGGGTGCTGCAGTGCATGCACTGGATGGAGCAGCGCACCAGTATTGCCTGTTCAAGAGCCAGCTCTTGAGCTTGCTCCTTCCTGGCAGCTGCAGCGCCGTATCTGTTGCCCTGGCTGTGCTCCCTCTCTGGAAAGGGTTCCAGCATGGCTGGCGTATTGCTCAGTGTGCTCTGGGCTGCCTCTGCTCGATCACCATTGTCTCCAGTTGAGGCCAAGCCTGATTGAGCTGCTCCTGACACAGGACTATCTTCACCAGGCACAGCTGCGCTGCTGCTTGGCTGCACTTCTGCAGAGTGTACTGCATGGACAGAGCTGTCCTGCAACAGCGCGTCAGGGCCCTGGCGCTCTTCGCTCCCAGTCGCAGCTGCATCCTGTCCTGAGCTGGAAGCCTCTGCATGCTCCGGGGCAGACATGCCTGTGGCACTGCTCTGCTCCCCAGTGGTGTCTACCACAGGCCTTGCAGAGACTGCCTCTGGGCTGATACCCTCACTTGGCTGGGACTCAGGCTCTAATCCGGGCTCGTTGGGCACTGCGCTGGGCGGCTTGGGCAGCGTGATGACGAAGTCACCAGGCTGCAGCTTCGGCTTCCTCGGCGGCAGCGCTGCTCTCGGCCTTGCCTGAAGAGGCTCAGGCTCGGCTGGCTTACTGTCATCACTAGTCTGCGTGACTCCTGCGTCCACGGATGTCTCCTCTTTGCTGGCGGCACTTGCTGGCGGAGCTTCAGTATTCGCAAGCGCTTCCTCCACCTGCGAAAATGACCGCATTTGGGCATGTGCTGCTGTTTCAGAGTCACGCTATATTGACATCATCTGGAGCACCTGAAAATGCGTCAGAGACACAAAAGGCAGTGCACCTCAAAGGTGCAGAGGCAAGTACTATGAACAACTGTGGTGTGGCATGTGCCTACGCAAGCATGGGGGGGGGGGGGGGGGGGG